>WNWK01000008.1:0-310000 GCA_009830355.1 Cherax destructor
CATGTATGAGCTGTAATGAGTTTGTTAGGCCTAAAACCTATCGGCTGTACAAGGGTCATTAAAACCGCAGTTATCGTTACGTTGATATTCAAGAATACTTAATCCCTAAGATTAAAGCAAATTCTTAGGGCCAGGATAGTACCCATTAAGTTTTTGTTTGCGTCCAGGCAAATTTGTTGGTGCAGTAATGTAGTTAAAATCAATACCATAATCGGAAAATGACAGATGCACAAGTCGCTAAGTATATACAAAGATATGCACATCTTGCAACGTATATATATATATATATATATATATATATATATATATATATATATATATATATATATATATATATATATATATATATATATATATATATATATATATATATATATATATATTATATATATATATATATATATATATATATATATATATATATATATATATATATATATATATATATATATATATATATACTTTGTGTGTAGTGAAACTGAGAAGTGTACTGAGCGTGTAGGTAGAGGTGTTTAGCAGCAGCACCAGTGCTGGGTAACCAAGGTCGACCCTCTGGATTACAAGGACGCAATTCAAGGCTTCCCTTCCCAGGGATACCCTTCCCCACCCTAGGGATTCCCTCCCACTCCCCAGGGATTCCCTCCCACTTCCCAGGGATTCCCTCCCCCTCGCCAGAGATTCCCACCACCGTATCTCCATCATTTTCTATTCTTACGAATGCTACTGTGCTGACAACTTCACTCATCTCGGTGTTCTTGCTCTCAGTACTCCCTGGGGTGCGTCCTCAGCGTGATTACCTGCGAAGTGTGGTTGTGTCGTTCAGGTTGTCTGGTGGTGGTGGTGGTTATAATGAAAAAAGTCACAGTACCGTGGCTGGAACAGCTCACCAAAAACCAACACTTTAGAGACAAACCTTCTGACACACTGATCCGAAACGTCGTCATAAGGTTTTAATATTGTTGGTAGAATTACCAACAATATGTGCCGAGAAATTGGCATGAAATTACCTCCAACAATGGGGAGGAATGGGGTCATGACCCCCTTCCCTCTTTCCCACAGGCCTAGAAGTCTGATATTACGACGTCCAGTCTGGTTGACGAGACTACATGAGGATATAGGACCTTCCTTCATCTCCAGCCTTGTTGGAGGTAATTACCGGCTACGTTTCACATACCGGGAGCTTGGTCAAGCCAGTACAATGCAGACACACAGTAGGCCTATGGAAGTACGTATTTAATTTCCTCTTTAACCTCACCTTGTTACAAGTTGCTATGAAAAAGTTCCCAGACTCTACGAAGTACACTCCTTGTGAAGTAGCACGGTGACTTTCAGTGCGGTCGGTCATTCAGTTGAGGATACATGCGCATTTTTTTGTCGTCAATGCGTTGTTGCGATTCTTTGTATAACAAAATGAACGTCAGTTGAGTATGATGAACACTCTGGTTGAACATTAACGCCATAAACAGACACCATTAAAAAAGTAAGGAAGGCTGTTCAATGGTGATAAGTTTCAGCTGCTTAGGTATGGAAAAAATGAAAAACTCAAAAGGAACACTATATACAAAACGCAAGAGGGTCACCACATAGAACAAAAGGAACACGTAAAGGACTTGGGAATAATTATGTCTGCTGATCTGTCGTTTAAAGACCATAACAAGACAAAGATCACAACAGCCAGGAAGATGACGGGGTGGGTATTGAGAACTTTCAAAACAAGGGAAATAATGCCGATGGTGACACTATTCAAATCGCTAGTGCTCCCTCACTTAGAATACTGCTCAGTGCTGACGGCCCCGTTCAGGGCAGGAGAAATAGCAGAGCTGGAACAAATCCAGAGATCGTTTACGGCTCACATTGAGCCATTGAAACATCTAAATTATTGGGAACGCCTTCAAGTCTTGAACATGTACTCATTGGAGCGGAGGAGAGAAGATACATGATAATATATACATGGAAAGTACTTGAGGGCCTGGTCCCAAATCTGCACACTGCCATAACAACATACTGGAGTGAGAGATATGGGAGAAAGTGTAAAATAAACCCAGTGAGGAGCAGGGGTGCGGTGGGGACAATACGGGAGCACTGTATTAACATCCGGGGTCCCAGACTATTCAACATCTTACCAGAAGATATCCGAAACACGGCTGGAACCAGTGTAGAAGCCTTCAAGAGGAAACTGGACAAATATCTTCACCAGGTGCCAGATCAACCAGGCTGTGATGGATATGTGGGGCAGCGGGCCTCCAGCAGCAACAGCCTGGTTGACCAGGCAAGCACCAGACGAGCCTGGCCCATGGCCGGGCTCAGAGAGTAGATACTCTCGAAACTCTTCAAAGGTATATCAAAGGTAATTGAAGATCATCTTTAGAGCGTTCAAGACATTGCAAGTTTTAGGGGTGTTGGTTGTGGGTTGTAGAGGTGTTGGTTGTGGGTTGTAGAGGTGTTGGTTGTGGGATGAGGTGTTGGTTGTGGGTTGTAGAGGTGTTGGTTGTGGGTTGTAGAGGTGTTGGTTGTGGGTTGAGGTGTTGGTTGTGGGTTGTGGTGTTGGTTGTGGGTTGTAGCTGTGTTGGTTGTGGGTTATAGAGGTGTTGGTTGTGGGTTGTAGAGGTGTTGGTTGTGGGTTGTAGAGGTGTTGGTTGTGGGTTGTAGAGGTGTTGGTTGTGGGTTGTAGAGGTGTTGGTTGTGGGTTGTAGCAGTGTTGGTTGTGGGTTGTAGAGGTGTTGGTTGTGGGTTGTAGAGGTGTTGGTTGTGGGTTGTAGAGGTGTTGGTTGTGGGTTGAGGTGGTTGTGGGTTGTGGTGTTGGTTGTGGGTTGTAGCGGTGTTGGTTGTGGGTTGTAGAGGTGTTGGTTGTGGGTTGTAGAGGTGTTGGTTGTGGGTTGTAGAGGTGTTGGTTGTGGGTTGTAGAGGTGTTGGTTGTGGGTTGTAGAGATGTTGGTTGTGGGTTGTAGAGGTGTTGGTTGTGGATTGTAGCAGTGTTGGTTGTGGGTTGTAGAGGTGTTGGTTGTGGGTTGTGGTGTTGGTTGTGGGTTGTAGAGGTGTTGGTTGTGGGTTGTAGAGGTATTGGTTATGGGTTGTAGAGGTGTTGATTATGGCGTTGTTACTAAGATTGTTAATCACACTGGCGCTATTTGTGTTGCTTTATTTTAGGCGAGAGTGGTAGAGTTAAAGTGTTACATATACAGTAGTATATACATAGTATATTCACTTATTATAGTATATACACATTCTTATAATTTATATGACACCATGATAACTATAATCTTAGGGAAATATGAAGAGCTGGTGTCATTATTATAGAGTAACTAATGTAGTGAGTCTTAAAAATGAGAACAGATCACTAGCTTCAAACTACTGTCTGATTAGCCTAACACAGTATAAGTTTCTACTGTATAACATTAACTTTGTTAATCATATGCATAACCTAAGCTAGAAATATGTTAGAAAACTCCTCAAAGTGCTTTGAAATTTTGAGGCATCTACTCGAAGCAGTGGATAATGGAAAATATTATGCAGTTGTTTTTAAATAGAGTTTTTCTACTCCCAGAGCCCGGCCTTGGGCCAGACTCGTCCTTAGCAAGTCTTTTGACACTGTTCCCATGAAAGTTTGATTATGAAAGCTTCAAACACGTGGCTCTGTAGGAGAAAGACTAAACTGTGTTAGGGCCTGGATAACAGAGAATAATAAACAATTTGGATAAAATCTGAATGAGGATAAATAATAAGTGGTGGACCACAGGACTCTGTACTGGGTTCCTTGATTATTCATAACTTCATTGTTGTTTGGGATTTATTATATATCAATATACCTTAATTTTCAGTAGATACTGACGTATTCTTGGAAACTGCAGATGGATAAAGAATCAAAATGACAATTTATAAGTAACAAACAACTAGGAGAGGACGCTTTAGACGCTTCGGTCAATCCTCGATCGATCTTTATAAAGTCGCACGCGTGATAGAAAAGGAGAGAAAGTGAGATGACAGGTTAGGTGAGAAGGTAGAAGGCAGCTAGGGCCATACACCTAGTGTTCCGTACGTAGGTGTAGCGTATAGGTGTGGCACGTAGGTGTGTGTTATAATTTTTAGAAATTCATTATTGCCCTAAGCGTTTCGTTTATAGTGTCGTATAACATTTGAACGCTACGTAACGTTCAAACGTTTATATAGCATTCGAACACTAACGTTCAGACGTTCGTGTAACTTCCGAACCCTGTATAACGTTCATGTTCCTTCTGCTATAAACTTCAACAAACTTAACTTTCTTAGACACAACGTTGGCTTCCCGCACCGTTGTGGAAGTCATAGTTGCTGACACTACGAAGCTGTGGTGACTACTTCACTTAACACTCTACATAATCACGTGACCATCATCACAATACTAGTACTTAAAGCAGCGATGCAGAAGGCGCAGCTAGTAAATTATCATAAAGTATCAGATGTGTATGGACCATACAAAATAAAACTTTGTTCAGAAAAACAGGCAGTGCTAGTGTTAAAATTACTACGACTACTACTACTACTACTACTACTAATAATAATAATAATAATAATAAAATAACATCTATTAACCTGAAGCCAGAATCATTAAAAAAGATTTACCAAAAAATCATAAATATATCAAGAATAAAGAAAAATGTGAACAGTTGAACAAGGACTTCACATCATTATCAAGACATTTTTGGCACAAATCCTATAAGAAGGAACCTTAGGAAGGTCAGAATTATAAGGAAATCCTCCCTGCTTCCTTATTTCTCAACCTTCTGCAAGTCTTCCCTCTTCCTACGAGTCTTCCTGCCTCCCAGGAGAGTTAGAAGCAGCTATGTACATCTTCTCTGTACACGGAAACAGATTTAGATTTTACCACGAGGGACAAATTTGTGGGGCAGTGCCACTCATCCTGTGAGTGAACATACCATCATAAAAGCAGCAAATTACAGCCTAAACTATTGTCAACGTTAACTTTGGCTATTTTAATCTTCAGACATCACTACCCTCTCAGTTAAGAGTCTTCAGTTCTACCTTTGTAAAATACTGTTATCTAATTGCAGCAACCCCTTCACATTTTTTCTAAAGTGCTACCAATTTTAGTTACAATACAACGTGGTTACAGTGTTCAAACATGTCTGTGGTATTCTATACTCTGGTAATTTTCTACATTCTTTAGTGGTGGAGTGTGTGTTTATCCACTTTACACTTTGTCTTTCCTTTCTTAAGAGCTGATACACCAACCTGGCACTGATACAGGTCGCCTCGACGACTGGCAGCCACAACCTCCAGTCTTCTATTTCCGTCTTTCTTACCATAAATAAATGTTTTATCTAATGTAGCCTTATTGTACTGCTGTACAGATTCATTAATGATTAATATACCTCTCTCTTAATTTGCTGTAATGTTTCTCCAGACCTGTTGTCTATATCTTCTTGGTCTTCTAATTCTGCCAGTTCATCAGCTCTCTCATTTCCTTGTGTTTTAAACATGTGATGGTATCTACACAAACATTATATTTTCTACCATATTTACATTTATTTTCATTTCCTCAGTATTGGTGGGAATATTTCTGGAGCTAAAACTGAAGAAGGGTGACATTAAATTTGAAAATTCGACTGAGTTGGTTCTTGCTTTTTTTTAACAACTTCCGGAGCCAATTTATGGGCAACTAATTCAGTCTGGATAGATAATAACCAATCTTGAATTCCTTACAAATTTCTCAAGATGTGTGACAAACTGTTTTTTTCTGGCTACATTAAGTGCTCATCCAGTAACACCAGTTTTCTAGTGAGCCGTCGGTGAATATTTATCAGATCCAGTGTTGATAATTATTAAGTATTTACTAATCAATGCAGTTGGCGATGTATTCGACAATGTTATTTTGAGTTTGGTTATCAGTGGTCGCAGAAAACAGGAGACGAAGGTCATCGGTACGTGAAGGAGAGAGGAGGTCCCGTTCTGGGCCTCACTGGGGCCGCCCAGTGGGGCGTCACGTTGAACCTTTTTACTAATGTGACCCTGAGAGCTGGTTGTCTGTTGCTGGTGTGCTGTTACTGCTGCTGCTGCTGTTACTGTTTGGTTGGGATTCTAGTAGTTGTGCTGTTACTACTGTTGCTAGTGGTTGTGGTACTACTGTCTTTTGCTGGTGTTGTTGACGTGACAATTGTTGCTGGTGCTACTGTTGCTGCTGGTGTTGCTGTGCCTGCTGGCGTTGCTGCTGCTGTTGCTATTGTTGTTGCTCCTGCTGTCGCTGGTTCTGGTGGTTATACTGCTACTGCTGTTGTTGCTACTCCTGGTGGTGGTGATGCTGGTGGTGGTTTTATTCATGTGCTGACGGCGGCGGCGGAATCTGCAAGGACAGTAGAAAATATAGTAAAAAAAACACACAAAAGTATTGCACATATATTGTATTCATCGTGAAATTCAGTGCAACAATTCACAATTTACATACAAACCTGAGATGAAACACACGAAGTTTCGGTCAATTCTGGACCATTATCATGTCGCGACTGTATCCCAGCTCTTCCTTTAAGGGGGATGAGGCCTTGAGGCTAGTGAGGGTGCTTGATCTAAGTAATTTGAGCTTACATTCCCTTCTTTAGGACAAACATGATTACCTGGACACTCCCCAGGCTCTCTCTGACTTCTGTGGCCATCATCATCATCATCATCATCATCATCATCATCATCATCATCATCATCATCATCATCATCATCATCATCATCATCATCATCATCATCATCATCATCATCATCATCATCATCATCATCATCATCATCATCATCATCATCATCATCATAATAATAATAATAATAATAATAATTGAAGTATTAACACCCACTTCATTACCACATCTCCACAGTCATGTTGCACCCACGCTACCACCAACCCACACCACTGTACCTACACCACTGTACCTACACCACTGTACCTACACCACTGTACCTACACCACTGTACCTACACCACTGTACCTACACCACTGTACCTACACCACTGTACCTACACCACTGTACCTACACCACTGTACCTACACCACTGCTTACCTACACCACTGCACCTACACCACTGTACCTACACCACTGCACCTACACCACTGCACCTACACCACTGCACCTACACCACTGTACCTACCACTCACTGCTCACCTACACCACTGCCTACCTACACCACTGTACCTACACCACTGCTCCTACACCACTGCACCTACACCACTGCACCTACACCACTGTACCTACAGCCACTGCACCTCACACTGCACTGCACTGACCTACACCACTGTACCTACACCACTGTGACCTACAACTCACCACTGCCCTCCCTACACCACTGCACCTACACCACTGCACCTACACCACTGTACCTACACCACTGTACCTACACCACTGTACCTACACCACTGTACCTACACCACTGCACCTACACCACTGCACCTACACCACTGCACCTACACCACTGTACCTACACCACTGTACCTACACCACTGTACCTACACCACTGCACCTACACCCACTGTACCTACACCACTGTACCTACCACCACTGCACCTACACCACTGCACCTACACCACTGTGACCTACACCACTGCCTACCTACACCACTGCTCCTACACCACTGCACCTACCACACCACTGTACCTACACCACTGTACCTACACCACTGCTACCACACCACTGCACCTACACCACTGCACCTACACCACTGTCCTCACTACTACACCACTGTACCACACCACTGACCTACACCACTGTACCTACACCACTGCCTACCACTCACCTACACCACTGCACCCACCACTACCTACACCACTGCACCTACACCACTGCACCTACACCACTCACCTGCCTCACCACTGCACCTCACCACTCACCTACCCACTGTACCTACACCACTGCACCCTACACACCACTGTACCTACACCACTGCTCCTACACCACTGCACCTACACCACTGCACCTACACCACTGTACCTACACCACTGCACCTACACCACTGCACCTACACCACTGTACCTACACCACTGCACCTACACCACTGCTCCTACACCACTGCACCTACACCACTGCACCTACACCACTGTACCTACACCACTGTACCTACACCACTGCACCTACACCACTGTACCTACACCACTGCACCTACACCACTGCACCTACACCACTGCACCTACACCACTGCACCTACACCACTGTACACCACACCACTGTACCTACACCACTGTACCTACACCACTGCACCTACACCACTTACCTACACCACTGCACCTACACCACTGCTCCTACACTGCACCTACACCACTGCACCTACACCACTGTACCTACACCACTGTACCTACACCACTACACCTACGCCACTACACCTACACTACTACACCTACACCATTACACCTACACCACTACACCACCACTGCACCTACACTGTACCTACACCACTACACCTCCACCACTGCACCTACACTGTACCTACACCACTACACCTACACCACTGCACCTTCACCACTACACCTACGCCACTACACCTATACTACTACACCTACACCATTACACCTACACCATTACACCTACACCACTACACCACCACTGCACCTACACTGTAGACAGCCATTCTGTCTGCATAGACAGCCATGCTGTCTGCCAGCTGAGTTCATATTTCGCGGCACTCCAGTGCTGCCCTCTGTAGGCCTACCCACGTCAGTCTGCGACACCCTGCCTCTCCCTCACTCACGCATCTGCCTTCACTAGAGTAACAGGCCTCACTCTCCTCTCTCTCTCGCAGGCATGGCCCTGCAGGCCATGACCAAAGAACACACAGCCTGTGTACCCTCGCACTTTATTTTAATAAAGTAGAAGCCTCCGAAGCCTTATCATTTCAACCACGCCTCCAAAACTAAAACGCCCAAATAACACATTGTTATAACACCACTGCACCTACACCACTACACCTACACTTCTACTTCAACCACACTCTTACACATTTTTACACCATTCGACCTCAGCAGCGTTGGGATTCTGACGTCTTAGTAAAGTGAGAGAAAATTGAAGAATGTCCGGGCTTCTAATAGTTACCAGCTGGTCTCTTAATGGTGAATAGACCAGCTGGACGATACAATTGCTGAATTAATATGTACTGGCTACTTGAGCCAGTGACTAATGTAAAATGGTTGCAAGTGGACATACTCTTTTGCTTATTTTTTTTATTATAGCGATATGTTCACTCACGCAGTGAGTGGCACTGCCCAACACTGGTATTATAGTATGTTCAGTGAGGACGAGGGGCACTGCCTAACACTGGTATTATGATATGTTCAGTGAGGACGAGGGGCACTGCCCAACACTGGTATTGTGGTGGCATGTTCACTCACAGCTTGAGTGGCACTGCTCAACACTGGCATTGCGGTAGTATGTTCATTCAAAGGACGAGTGGCACTGACCAATAAACTCGCTCCTTACCCCAGGCAAAATCTTAACAAAAATTTAAATGGTTAAAAAATATTAGCAAAATATTTTAACAACTGCATTAGACAAAAAATTTAGAAATGTATATACTCTCTTTTGTTTTTGTTGTTATGTTAAACATGTAAGTCTTAGCTTTAAACTTGTATTTATAAAGGCACTGTCAGTGTGAACAGGTGTTAAGCGAAACATGGGGGAAGGGGGGTAGTGGGTAGAATACTTCATACCTGTCAGGTATATGTTGTACTTGCTGAGTTAACAGGTGGTTGGTTTATGGGGCAAAATATTTCGATGTGAAACCTGGTGAGCACAGCAAAGCTAGTCTGTGTATATATTATGCAAAACAACCACTGTGAAAAAATAGTGAACTTTCAAGTGCTTTCGTGATTTCTCACATTATTAAAGAAATGCAAAATTAATAGAATAGCAGAAGGCTTATAAGGGTGAGATATCACCTCACATATGTATTATATAGAAGAAACATTGAGGCGAAATCTGAGTACTGGTTATGGCCTCTCTGCCTTACACTTGACTATCTCCAAGCCACGGAACGGGTGCCATTAAAACCCATGGCGAGTGAGTCGTAAAGCTCTGTCTGACAACACTAGTGGTACATTATATTGCTACATAATGGTGCGTGCACCTTCACTTGTTGTCTCAGCCTAGTTGTAACTGTGTGTACCCAACGATTGGTATGCAGGGGTCGAACTTCTCTTGTCCTAACACCGCCTCTCTGCGTACTTATTAACCCAGTTTTGATTGCAAATGTCGAGCTTTAGCTCCTGACCTTGCATCTTAACCTAAAATCGACCAGCTTGTACCTGTTCTTGGCCACTTGGGCCCTATCGCACTTACATTTGAAACTGTATGTAGTCTGTCCCCATAGATTTTTTATTCAGTTAATTGATACCTTACTATGAGCACCTACATGATTGTGTGGTTACCCTCTAGTGGTTAGGTACCTACATAATTGTGTGGTTACCCTCTAGTGGTTAGGTACCTACATGATTGTGTGGTTACCCTGCAGAGTAAACTGGATAACTTCCAGCAGAAAGGGCCTGACCTGCAGGGTAAGAGGAACCTTAGAAGCCTGTCACAGGTTCGTCACAGGCTCTAGCAGGGGTTTATGATTAACGTGCTCACTCAGTCGTGGCCTCTGGTTCACCTTCTTTGGTTTAGTATGTGAAGCAGTTAGTCAGGGCAGGTAAGAGAGAAATAACAGGGGAAGGTTTTTACGATGAGTCTGTGGGGAACCTTATTAATTATGCACGCAGGAGGGTGTGACCTTGAAATTTTGTTGGTACATAATTACCCTAGGCAGATAATGCCCTATAATTACAGCTATTATAGGTAATCCACGCGATCCTCAGCTTAATTTATAACTGGGGTATTTGACCTTGTTAGATGTTTATTTATGTGCGTAATTATTCTACGAGATTTTAACGAGCTTATTCCTGCTGTCTAGCTCTTAGGAACGTCTTTCCCTCCGAGTAGGAAGTCACTCAAAACCAGCCATAGGTAAACAATAGGTAAACTTGAATAGAATTACTTTCACGTCAAGAAAATTCACATGATTAAGAATCATTAAAAAAAAAAAACCGCTGTGGTATTAATATATTTCTTATATAACGAAGTTTGATACGTCAGCAATGTGCTGCTACCCTATTCTTTATTATAGTTATATAGTGAGAACAAAATCTAAGTTTCCAGTCATGTTCCATCACACAGGATGGTTACATAATGTTAAAATATATCAGCCTGAGCTGAGACATGCTATATGACAGTGGGTAGCGGGGAGGTGGGAGAGGGATGGCACTTGCTGATGCTGCTATATGACAGTGGGTAGCGGGGAGGTGGGAGAGGGATGGCACTTGCTGATGCTGCTATATGACAGTGGGTAGCGGGAGGTGGAGAGGATGGCACTTGCTGATGCTGCTATATGACAGTGGGTAGCGGGGAGGTGAGAGAGGGATGGCACTTACTGATGCTGCTATATGACAGTGGGTAGCGGGGAGGTGGGAGAGGGATGGCACTTACTGATGCTGCTATATGACAGTGGGTAGCGGGAAGGTGGGAGAGGAATGACACTTACTGATGCTGCTATATGACAGTGGGTAGCGGGGAGGTGGGAGAGGGATGGCACTTACTGATGCTGCTATATGACAGTGGGTAGCGGGGTGGTGGGAGAGGGATGGCACTTACTGATGCTGCTATATGACAGTGGGTAGCGGGGAGGTGGGAGAGGGATGACACTTACTGATGCTGCTATATGACAGTGGGTAGCGAGGAGGTGGGAGAGGGATGGCACTTACTAATGCTGTCAGCGACGTCAACACAAGTAGTTATGAGTGACTCAGTTGTAAAAGATGCACTCTTCAGATGAAGCTGTACTCTTATGCTAGGACACAGCGTGGTCTTGTCTTGGGATTCTTGCAATCGTAATCAAAAAGGCTGGGAGGGGAAAGGGGATGGGGTATTTTGCTAAGGTGGTGTCCTCAGTGAAGTGTTAAGGCAGCAAATTATATATGCTTAGATCATTTCTTTGAGATTAATTGTAGGAAAATGCTTTTCGAAATAACGTCATGGAGCATTTCAGAAACATTCCAAAGCCCTTCCTGTATTTAAAAAAAAAAATCCCTAAATTGATTAAAAGTCCTGATTTTTTAAAGCCCTCCTGAATAATTGAAAAGCTCTTGATACTTTTTTTTTTAAAGTTGTCGATATACATACCGACATCGTTTGGATTTATCATAAGGATAACTGCTTGTAGAGTTTTAATAGTTTAGCGACTGGTGGCATCCCTGTCTTCAACCAAATAAATCCTTGAATAATTACATAGAACTAATAGTATTAAAATAAGTTCTAATTAATCCACAAGACACCCTACCACAGTTCATTGTTACATGTTTTCCTTTTCAATACATAACAGTGTGCGATTTCCTATCGTTGCGGGCCGCTAGCAGCAACAGCCAGGTTTGATGACTGAACACAACGACTTCATGTTGGGGGACTGATTACCTCATACTCCTCCTCATCTTCTGTTTTTCTCTGTATTGGACTGAAGACGCCACTGGCTGGCGAAACGTTTCCTCAGTAAAGATTCCCAAATGTTGCACAAGTGTGTCATTCTTCAACAGCCAGGTTGATCAGATAGTCGGTACTTTATACCACTTGCCTCCAAGGAAGTCTGTCGTCATGCTGAGCTGCGAGGCAGAAGGACCCTCAAAACCAGTCACAGGTATGTGTAGTCAGAGTAGCAGGACAACGCTCGTGGTATCTTGTCTTCAACATTATTTTTTATTTCCAGTTATTTACATTTGCATTACTTGTGTTATGTACTAAGTGTGTCTTTGTAAAGAAATTGCCAGTTTTTTTTCATATATCTGAGAAACAAGTAAGATAACAGATATATATCTCAGATAATCTTCAGATAAATCTTCACCTTCACGTGTTTTTTCATAGGTCTTACTTTGATATAACCTGCTGAAAATGGTTATAATTGTAACCTTAATTTTTAAAGGGTGGATCAGTAAGCCAGCGGAAGGCCTCGGTCAGATAACCAAAAGCTCCAGCTGCGGGTCATCATATCACTTAAGACCCACGTCAGGAAACACTTGGCTTGTTTCCAGACAAACCTAACCTAACTTTTACTTTGATATTATTGTCAGTAATGTAATACAGTGTTGTGGTATGGGAGCCACTTGTGTTGACTTAACGTTATAGTGATGAGTTCAAGCAATATTCGAGTATGATTCAAGTGTGACTCATGACTGTTGGGTATCAGTGCTCGAGGCCACAGCCCAGTTCATCTCAGTTCAAATCTTGGAACCTTAGGGTGTGGACGTACGTCACTGTGGCTCTCACTGTGTCCACATGCTCCTACAATGAACGGCAGAACCAGAAGTAACTATTAGTGTCCGTCATTCTGGGAGAACCCATCGTTCATGCCCAGGAGTGCATGACACTATTTCCTTTCCAGTTTAAGAGTCCTGATCCGAGACCCGGCCGAGGGGGCGATGATCCCCAGGAATATTAACATATGAATACCATAATGTCCTAACACAGTTTAACAAGCATCTGTCATAGTATTTTAAAGGAAATATGTCAGGAGAATATAATTAGGTAGCTTCTCTGTCTGGCTTTTATGCACGGAGGATGGAGCCTTCACCCACACCTTGAACTGTGTGATCCACACGAGTGAGTCACGGGTCACTATTACCTCAAAATAATATCTTTGTGTTTTTTTTTTGTCAATAGACACGAGTCGTGTATCATTATTACTGAAGGTGTACATCTTCTTGTCATGTTTGTTTACGTGAGTTTGGAGTGTATGATTGATCACTACATGAAGATCACAGTGAACAGTGAACGTGTGCAGTAGCATGTAACATGTTATTGAAACAGTGGTGTGAGTGTATCATGCCTGTAACCTGCTGGCACTCCCACGTCCTCCTGGGTTGAGCAGAAGGAAGATGTGGGGAAATGAGGGTAGATGTAGGCAGGTGAAGGTAGATGTAGGCAGGTGAAGGTAGATGTAGGCAGGTGAAGGTAGATGTAGGCAGGTGAAATTAGATGTGGGCAGGTGAAGGTAGATGTGGGTATATTAGGGGTAGTTGTGGGAAGGTGAAATATACTTCGCTATATATTTAACCAGTTGATTGTCTTATTCAGTTGTTTTCATGCTTTAAATATATTTTTTTTAGCTCGACATTGTATTCGAATACGGAAACTGCTGATGGTGGAGTCATTTTTACATATTATAAACGCGAGCATGTGAGGGCCACACGCGAGCATGTGAGGGCCACACGCGAGGCACTCAGAGGCTAGGAAACAACACGTGGGAACCAACTTAATTTCCTACTCATGTTTTTGTCAACACTGAGTTGTGTCATTATGTACAGTAGTTGCAAGTGTAATGAGGGTGAGTCATGTGTGTCGTCACTGGCCCAGGCTGTCGTCAACATTCAAAATATCTTTTTCTTTAATAGCACAGTTGGACATGTCAGTATGTGGTGCTGCCTATTCTATGAAAGTTACAAAGTGGGGGACGAAAACTAGCTGTGTTTTCCCTCTCATATTCCATCACACAGGATGGGTTATAGTGCAGTGTTAAAATCTGTCAGCCATCTCTTAATGTCCCTTTGAGGGTACCTTGATACTGGTAAAGTAGAGCTACCCGCCCCTTCCTTAAATTAAAACTGAATTCATTCCCTTCCCCAGGCGTTGAATAACCCCTACGGTTTTAGCGCTTCCCACGAATATAGTAATAATAATATCTGTTAATATCTTGTTTTATTTGTTATAGCGTTGTGGGAGTCATCGTCCCCGCGACCTCATCTCAGACTAGACAAATTAGAGTGGAAATATTAGAGCAATAAGAACTGCTAACAGACTTGTATGAAAGTAAAGTTTATACCCGAAGTAATTAGAAATATGCAAGATTTTGCTGCCATATTACATGGTGATGAGATAGAAAAGAACAACAACCCTGCCAGAGTATATTAGTAGCTTCTGTACCTCTCAAAGAACAACAACCCTGCCAGAGTATATTAGTAGCTTCTGTACCTCTCAAAGAACAACAACCCTGCCAGAGTATATTAGTAGCTTCTGTACCTCTCAAAGAACAACCCTGCCAGAGTATATTAGTAGCTTCTGTACCTCTCAAAAAACAACAACCCTGCCAGAGTATATTAGTAGCTTCTGTACCTCTCAAAGAACAACCCTGCCAGAGTATATTAGTAGCTTCTGTACCTCTCAAAGAACAACCCTGCCAGTGTATATTAGTAGCTTCTGTACCTCTCAAAGAACAACCCTGCCAGAGTATTTTACTAGCTTCTGTACCTTTCAAAGAACAACCCTGCCAGAGTATATTAGTAGCTTCTGTACCTCTCAAAGAACAACCCTGCCAGAGTATATTACTAGCTTCTGTACCTTTCAAAGAACAACCCTGCCAGAGTATATTACTAGCTTCTGTACCTCTCAAAGAGCAACCCTGCCAGAGTATATTACTAGCTTCTGTACCTCTCAAAGAGCAACCCTGCCAGAGTATATTAGTAGCTTCTGTACCTTTCAAAGAACAACCCTGCCAGAGTATATTACTAGCTTCTGTACCTTTCAAAGAACAACCCTGCCAGAGTATATTACTAGCTTCTGTACCTCTCAAAGAGCAACCCTGCCAGAGTATATTACTAGCTTCTGTACCTCTCAAAGAGCAACCCTGCCAGAGTATATTAGTAGCTTCTGTACTTCTCAAAGAGCAACCCTGCCAGAGTATATTAGTAGCTTCTGTACCTCTCAAAGAGCAACCCTGCCAGAGTATATTAGTAGCTTCTGTACCTCTCAAAGAACAACAACCCTGCCAGAGTATATTAGTAGCTTCTGTACCTCTCAAAGAACAACAACCCTGCCAGAGTATATTAGTAGCTTCTGTACCTCTCAAAGAACAACAACCCTGCCAGAGTATATTAGTAGCTTCTGTACCTCTCAAAGAACAACCCTGCCAGAGTATATTAATAGTTACTGTACCTCTCAAACAGTATATCTTTAAGGTTCATTGCCTCACTGGTCTCTTGTTTGATATAGTGTGTATATTATCAGCAG
Source organism: Cherax destructor (assembly GCA_009830355.1). Classification (NCBI taxonomy): domain Eukaryota; kingdom Metazoa; phylum Arthropoda; class Malacostraca; order Decapoda; family Parastacidae; genus Cherax; species Cherax destructor. The sequence goes on from WNWK01000008.1 coordinate 16,041, forward strand.
TAGGTCTGGCATTGATGTCAGTAGACTTTTCATTGGTGTCAGTAGGCCTATCATTAATGTATATAGGCTTATTGATGTCAGGCCTATTGATTTCAGTAAGTCGAATCGATGCCAATAGACCTATTTTTAGCAGTAGGTCCGCCACTGTCACTTTATTATTGATGCCATTATTGATATTGATATTGAACTTGTTTTAAATGTCAGAAGGTCAGTTTTTGATGTGAGTCTCGGTCTGTCACGGTCAGTAGGCTCATTACTGTCAGTAGACCGATCATTGATGTCAGTAGACCGATCATTGATGTCAGTAGACCGATCATTGATGTCAGTAGACCGATCATTGATGTCAGTAGACCGATCATTGATGTCAGTAGACCGATCATTGATGTCAGTAGACCGATCATTGATGTCAGTAGACCGATCATTGATGTCTGTAGACCTATCATTGATGTCAGTAGACCGATCATTGATGTCAGTAGGCCTATCATTGATGTCAGTAGACCGATCATTGATGTCTGTAGACCGATCATTGATGTCTGTAGACCTATCATTGATGTCAGTAGACCGATCATTGATGTCAGTAGGCCTATCATTGATGTCAGTAGACCGATCATTGATGTCAGTAGACCGATCATTGATGTCTGTAGACCGATCATTGATGTCAGTAGACCGATCATTGATGTCAGTAGACCGATCATTGATGTCAGTAGACCGATCATTGATGTCAGTAGACCGATCATTGATGTCAGTAGACCGATCATTGATGTCAGTAGACCGATCATTGATGTCAGTAGGCCTGTCATTGATTCCGTCAAGTTTGAAGTGTTCAAACTTCAATTCAACTCATAGAAATCATATAGTGGTTCTGTTTAGGCCTCCAGCCTGCCAGGGATATTAGTGTTTGGGTTTTAATTCCACTTGTCGACTATGAGAAATAATCTTGGTAAATATGACATCCTTTTGTGGTTTAATAATGATATTTGTGCAGGTAATCTGCCAGCGTAAAACTTGGAGAGTCGGTTTTGGTAAATGTCGAAGATAAAACACGGATGATAACAACAGAGTTTCAAGTTAACAACAGAGTTTCAAGTTTCAGGGTGTGGTCTACATGATATACATACCTCCTTTTTTAGGAGGTTAATTAATGCTTTGGAAAGATGTGAATATTGAGGCTCAGGTGTACAGTAATTATAAAACTGTGAACAACAGTTCGACTCCCGCCTCCCCTGTCTCTGGCTCTGTTTCTCTGTCTTCTCTCTCTCTCTCTCTCTCTCTCTCTCTCTCTCTCTCTCTCTCTCTCTCTCTCTCTCTCTCTCTCTCTAAATTCTCCTCTCGTAAATTCGCTTCAAGTGCACAGGAAGGTGACAACACAAATTAACTATATATATGGTGCTAGGTGCAAGCAGATACAATACTGTGTATTTTATTTTTTTACATATTCAATCGTACACATCTGCCCAAACAAACAGAAAATTGGACGACTGTCACCTGCACAGCCCGATCAGCCGGGCTGTGATGGTTCTGAGAGCTGCGGACAGCTATCAGAAATGAGGAGGGAGAGAACCTTCTGCTATACTCTCCTGAAGTTATCTGTCTTGAAGAGAAAAGCAGGAAAAAACGAGAGAGTTGTTTTGTTTTTCGCAGCATTTATCATTAGTGAAGAATATAAGGTGTTTCCCATGTGCTCCTTCCCACTCTTAACTTCCTAATTCTTCACTCCTTGGCTTTCCCATCGTTGTTCTGCTCACTAATCTACCATTCCCTCACTGTTATTCTTGTTCTACACCCTGAGCTACCACCCCTCCACCATCATCTCTTGTACTCTATAAACTTCCACTACATCACTGTTTTACCCGGTGCTCGTAGCTACATTCTTTCAGTTGTATGAAGTTCGTGTGTTTACCCAAGTTTAATGCTGATCTATTTTGTTTTTGTTGCAGGTAAGTTAAGTGTTGGGGAGAACTTGAATGGTAAGTGTTAATGTTTTTTATTAAAAACTAGCTTACACACACAAGTGTTTACGTACGTATTACACCCATGCACGCACGCACGTACAGAAGGCAAAGCAACTACTCAACCGGATAACAACGACATCTGGAGAATCTTATCACGAGCAGTAGACAGGTCCACTGGCGAGGTGATTCCAGGAACCATAGAAAGGAAGCCTGGTCTGAGACCGGGCTGCAGGGGCGATGTTTAAGTGAAGAATTCACAAATATATTATAGATTAATGCAGCTGTGACTGAGGTTATAAAATGGTTTTGCAACATAATTTAAATATCCGGAAATGAAATAATCTCATACCTGGAGGGGGTTTCAGGGGTCAACACCCCCCACGGCCCAGTCAGGTGCATTTTTTTTAAAGTGTATATACAGTACAGGGAAATAAACATGCGGTAAAGAAAAATGTACATACAGTACATGAAAGTGTACATACAGTTGCGAAAATATATATACAGTACACGTAAGATGTACATACAATCAATGATAAATAAGACAAATTGTGCTCCCTGGTGAGCAGTCGAGGATATCTCATGAGTTACAAATGTACGATGCTAAAGTGACTACATCTGTACAGAGAGATTATAGCAGTAATGACAAGCAGGAATGCAATAAGTATACTAAGGAGTTAATACGATAAGCATGCGGGGTTCAAGACTTTGCAACACTCTCCTTTAAACACAAGTGAAATTAGCAACAAACTCCAAACTACCTTTTAAGAGGAACCTGACACATTCTCTCGGCAAGTTCCTCATCGTCAAACTGTGGTTGAACTGCATGCAGTGAGCACAAACGGCCTGACTGATCAAGCACTTGAAGAGGCCTGATCTGGGACCAGAACTGTTTTGAGGTAACCTTGAAATCTAGACCTTTCCAACCTTGTGTGACTGCGATCGTCTTGAAGAGTTACTCTGCCGCCTTAACTAAGTGGTCTCTGATGCAGGGTACATTATAATGTAGCACGCTCCACCAAGGAAGTGCTTCTCTTAGTCCGCCCTCGAGAATATTTCAAGCACTGGGATAGTGAAGGCTTCCTTAGTCATATTATCAGTTCTGTATTTAAGATCATACAGCCAATACGGAATGGAAAACAGTTGGGTTCGATCCAAGAAATGGGAGGACAAGTGCATTTCCTTGCATCATGAGCCCCTCACCGACATCAAGGTTTTTTCCCACAGGAAAGAGGAAAGGTTCTCGGCTTAATTAACGGACTTTTGATAGAGGAGATCAACCGAAACAATTCACCCAAAAATCCAAAATAAAATAGGAATTAAGAGACAATCTATCAGTTGAGATAGCATGGCGAGCTGTGAGGAGCTGTCGCTGTGCTTGATAGCATGGCGAGCTGTGAGGAGCTGTCGCTGTGCTTGATAGCATGGCGAGCTGTGAGGAGCTGTCGCTGTGCTTGATAGCATGGCGACTTAGAGGAGCTGTCCGTGCTTGATAGCATGGAGCTGTAGGAGCTGTCGCTGTGCTTGATAGCATGGCGAGCTGTGAGGAGCTGTCGCTGTGCTTGATAGCCAAGGAGCAAATCTAAAGGAATCTCTGACACGAACCTTCGTTATACTCACCTGCATGGCAGAAGAGTCCATCAGTACAGATACTGGGTCATGTTACATTAAAGTAGGTAATGAGTAGCGGGTGCAGTTCCTTACCTGTAAGGGAGTGTAAGGGGGTACTTGGTGGGTACAACACTCTCAAGATGACAGTCATCGTCAGATCCTGTACCTAGGACGCAGAGGTCTGATGAATCAAGAGAAAATGAACACGAATATAGGTAAGTAATTGCCATTCAGGCTGACTGAGTCTCCTGCCAGAGCCCTTGTTGTTCTTGAGCACACACACACATACACACACACACACACAACACACACACACACATACAAACACACACACACACACATACACACATACACACACATACACACTCACACTGCAATTACCTTCCTCTTCCTCTTTTCATCCAAGATTAAAGGACGACATGTAAATTTACTTATATATGTAATTTATATTCTACGTGAAGACAGAAATGAAACAATACATAGGATAATTGAATGTTTAGGTTTCTCACTGAGATCCACTCCATCAATTATGTACAGTATGTTCTTAAACTTAGGACGTGACGAGTTTCTGTGAAGGTCCGACTAGATCCTTTTGGGTCGTTTCAGGTCCTAGGCTTTATGATGAATTTCAAGAGTCTTCTTACTCCCGGAGCCCGGCCATGGGCCAGGCTCGTCTGGTATCCCGATAGTTATATAAAAACCGGACTACATAGCACTAACCAATTATATTACATATTTATGTCTCGTGTTTAATTGCAAATATATAAGTTTTATATTATTCTGTCAAACTCTCAAATTTAATATTTACTTTGATGTTTCGTGTGATCTATTTTTTTTTATTTGTAACGTAAATGTATTTTTCTTAGATGAAGCCCTTCTTGAGATGCATCTCAAGAAAATATAGACTCTTGAGTGTAAGTATTGTAGAGAATCTTGATATCTTCCAGCATCTTAAAAATCTTGAGATGTCTCAGCATAGTAAAGAATCTTGATATGTCCCACCCTCTTCAAAGGTACCCTCTTAGAGAATCTCGAGATGTCCTCCGTCATCTTAGTGCTTTCCTCTTTATGTGAGTTAACCCCCATTTAAGAGAGGCAGGAATGTGAAGCTGTAGACTGTACAGGTAATGTTCATTGCCGGCCTCAACCTCAGGATCTAAATTGTTGGGAACATATAAAATCCTGTACTCCCTGGAGCGCAGGCGAGAACTGTATGTAATCTACATCCGGAAAATATTGGACGAACTAGTTCCAAATTTGTACACTGAGAAGCATTACGAGGTAGACGGTAGAGAGAGAGGGAGAGAGAGAGAAAGAAGAGAGAGAGAGAGAGAGAGAGAGAGAGAGAGAGAGAGAGAGAGAGAGAGAGAGAGAGAGGTGCAGTAAGTAGGTTAAGATATAATAAGCAAAACAGGGTACGAGACTTTCCGACACTTTTCTTTCAAATATAAGAGGAATAAATGAATCATTTAATTATTCTCAAGAGGGAACGTAAGAAAATGTTCAAACCATTTCTAATCAGCGTGGATGTGATGCGTACAATGTACGACGCGTCACAACCACCACCAACACCACGACGGACCAAGACATCAACAAGGTCTGGTCTAAGACCGGGCCACAGGAGTAATGATCCTGGAACGATCACTGGGTAAACTAGAGGTAAGACCAACACTGTAGACTCGGTCACAAACCCTCAGTACTAATGCCGACAAGATAATAACCCTGTGAAAACGGTATTTTCCGGAAAGATTGATTGGTAATTTGGAGGAAGTTAACTAGCCTCCAGTATACCACATAATGCATCCTAATAGCGCTAGACATAAATAATAATGCTCTTGTAGCAAAATATTAGCTCTCAGCACGCGCACCCTGATCAGGTAAGTTAGAGCACTTCTGCCCAGCGTAAACACACGTGGTCAGCGTGGGCATAAGACTAGAGAGTTTGATCAAAACACCAGAACTGCTTAAATATACATTTCATTACTCAATGTTTGCCAAGTTTTTTTTTTTTAGTTCATCGTGTGTGTGAATATTTCAATATTTCAGCAGTGTGTGTGTGTGTGACACTTGCTCACCACTAAGTTGTGTCGTCACAGCAGATACCCTAGTTATTACTTACACACTACAGTGATTCACCACTTGTCCACCACAATGATTCACCACCTGCCCACCGCAGTGATTCACCACCTGCCCACCACAATGATTCACCACTTGTCCACCACAGTGATTCACCACCTGCCCACCACAATGATTCACCACTTGTCCACCACAGTGATTCACCACCTGCCCACCGCAGTGATTCACCACCTGCCCACCACAATGATTCACCACCTGTCCACCACAGTGATTCACCACCTGCCCACCTCAGTGATTCACCACCTGCCCACCACAATGATTCACCACCTGCCCACCACAATGATTCACCACCTGCCCACCACAATGATTCACCACCTGCCCACCACAATGATTCACTACCTGCCCACCACAATGATTCACCACCTCCCCACCACAATGATTCACCACCTGCCCACCACAATGATTCACCACCTGCCCACCGCAGTGATTCACCACCTGCCCACCTCAGTGATTCACCACCTGCCCACCACAATGATTCACCACCTGCCCACCACAGTGATTCACCACCTGCCCACCACAATGATTCACCACCTGCCCACCACAATGATTCACCACCTGCCCACCGCAGTGATTCACCACCTGCCCACCTCAGTGATTCACCACCTGCCCACCACAATGATTCACCACCTGCCCACCACAGTGATTCACCACCTGCCCACCGCAGTGATTCACTACCTGCACACCGCAGTGATTCACTACCTGCACACCGCAGTGATTCACCACCTGCCCACCACAGTGATTCACCACCTGCCCACCACAGTGATTCACCACCTGCCCACCACAGTGATTCACTACCTGCACACCGCAGTGATTCACCTCCTGCCCACCGCAGTGATTCACTACCTGCACACCGCAGTGATTCACTACCTGCACACCGCAGTGATTCACCACCTGCCCACCACAGTGATTCACCACCTGCCCACCACAGTGATTCACCACCTGCCCACCACAGTGATTCACCACCTGCCCACCGCAGTGATTCACTACCTGCCCACCACAGTGATTCACTACCTGCACACCGCAGTGATTCACTACCTGCACACCGCAGTGATTCACCACCTGCCCACCACAGTGATTCACCACCTGCCCACCACAGTGATTCACTACCTGCCCACCACAGTGATTCACCACCTGCCCACCGCAGTGATTCACCACCTGCCCACCACAGTGATTCACCACCTGCCCACCGCAGTGATTCACCACCTGCCCACCACTGTGATTCACCACCTGCCCACCACAGTGATTCACCACCTGCCCACCACAGTTATTCACCACCTGCCCACCACAGTGATTCACCACCTGCCCACCGCAGTGATTCACCACCTGCCCACCACAGTGATTCAGCACCTGCCCACCGCAGTGATTCACCACCTGCCCACCACAGGGATTCACCACCTGCCCACCGCAGTGATTCACCACCTGCCCACTATCTGCGGAGCCACGCCGTGCTATGGACAAGTGCTAACGCTGGTACGACCCTCCAACCGGGAAACACTTTTTTTTTCTAGGAAACAAATTCGGAAGGACACAGGATGGAGGCTTTGCATGTGAGGTCACGAGTTACTGACTCTTACCTTGTCAGTCATTTGGACGAGAAGTTAGCTGACAAACAAGTACACACCCACACACACAAAAAAAAAAAAAAAAACTCATGCATCAACACGTTAGGGACACTACCAGAGAGAAAAGATGAACCAGCAAGACTGGAACTCATATTCACATTGAGTGGTTCAGACATTGATGACATCACATATGAAAGGCCCCTCGGAGCTAGTGATCTTGTGGCCCTGAGCTTCGAATACATAGTTACAAGTGGAGAGGGAAGCAGGACGATTAGGACGGGAGAAGTCAAATTACAAAAGAGGGGACTTCACAGGCATGAGAAATATCCTGCAAGAGGTTCAGTGGGAAAGAGAACTGGTGGGAAAATCAGTCAGTGAAATGATGGAATACATGACAACAAAATGCAATTAGGCAGTGGAAAGGCTCGTACTTAAGGGCAAAAGAAATAATAGGAGCAGAACGACCCCTTGCTTCACCCAAAGGTGTAGGGAGGCCAAAACTAATCGCGCTAGAGTATGAAAATAGTATGGAAGACAAAAATCCCAGGAAAATAGGAAGACTAGTCGAAGAGTCAGAAACAAATATGCACAGATGAGGGAGGTCCAGCGGCAATGCGAAAATGACTTAGCATCGAAAGCCAAATCTGACCCGAAGCTGTTTATATCAGGAGGACAACAACAGTCAGGACCAGGTAATCAGGCTGAGAAAGGAAGGAGGGGAGATCACAAGAAACGATAGAGAAGTATGTGAAGAGCTCAACACGAGATTTAAGGTGGTGAAGAGCACAGTTGTCGTGAAGATTCTGGAGCAGAGGGAAGGAGGCTGGCGCTTATATACTAACGCCAGGTGGAATGGGACGGGTAGCAGACGAGGGCATAGTCACTGGTATTGTATACCATTGTTGTACAACTTGTCAGACACTGCAAGATCATGGAATCTTGGTTCAAAGGACATCTACATGACCTTCACGGCTACAACTTACCCATCCTTTTGGGTGTGACCTTCTTCCACTTGGGAATCCCGCCTACCAGTGACTGTGCCCTCGTCTGCTACCTTCCCATTTCACCTGACGTTAGTATATAAGCGCCAGTCTCCTTGCCTCTGCTCCAGAATCTTCACGACTACGGTGATCTTCACACCAACTCCAAGGCTGAGGGACTGATTACCTCATCTTTTATATATAGTTCTACTGTCTTCAAATTATGTCCTAGAATCTGTATTGATAAAGCCACTGGATGGCGAAACGTCTACAATAAAGATACCCAGATGTTGCACATGTGTCTCAGTTTTCATCTTGTTGGCATTGTATGCCATTCTTGTACAATTCATCACATTGTGTTGACAGATTTGGGTAACAATCATACTGGCCCAAAATTTTCCATGGTAGACTGCTGGTATACATCTTCCTTTTATATTACATTTTATAGTAGAAAACCAAATCAGCTTACACTGCCTACTGCACTAAACAACAGAATTACGTGCAGCCGCGTGGCAGCTGACATGAATGGCCCACACTCTCACGTGCACACATCAACACACACACACGACGTCACGAACCAACTGGCTCAACACATAAGGTTCAGGTGATATCACTTTCGCAGTTTGTCGCTGCAGCTAACATGGGCGAATCCATTATCCGACCACCCCCGTTTACGCTGGTCATTGCGTATATCGCTGATCCACACTTTATTTTTGATAAATTTAAGACTATATGCACCAAATATAGAGAACGTTGTGTGGACCACCCAAAATGTCACCATGGACCACCAGTGATCCATGGACCACCAGTTGAGAACCACTGAGCTAGACAGACCCTCTCGCACCTTCAACTGACTCGCATCATATATCCTGCCTGTCTTGGTTCCTTATAAGCGTGTATTCACTGTTGTAGTTGAGTGTGCTTTCTTTTTACTATTCTCCATAACTCTGTTCACTTACGTGGTTACCTTGTTTTTAACTGTGTACATAGTGTAAATAATGTATAAAATTCTGGTGATGGAATATATTAAATTAATAGTCGTAGGTTTGTTTCCTCGTTTTGACTGAGCTCTGCGATAAGCGGGTTTATAGCACGTCCATGTATTATAGACCTGTAGAAAAGCACTTGGGTCCTTGATGAATTCAAAACCCACTGAGAGCTTTGGTCTGGACGTAGATACATTTGAGAAGCCTCTTCATGCAAGCTAATTTTTAGAAATGAAATAAAGGTAGATGTACTTGTTTGTATTTGTTTGATTAAGCTATTTATAATATATATTGAATGAATTATTTCAGCGTACAAGAGGAATTTCTTTCAGTGGGGTGAATATTTTGGTGTTATTTAGTGAGAAAAATTGCAAAATAACGCAAGTAGCTACTGCATGATGGATGTCAGGTAAGCAATTAGTGTCATCTATATAAGGGAACCCGAGGAACGAAGGTCAGTGTTATAACAGTTTGGGTAATGACACTAAGCAAGGGCAGGAGAAGGTGACGGTGGTGCAAGTATACAGTGAGAGAGTGGTGGAGTGGGAGGTGAGAAGGGTGGAGAGGTGGTGAGAGGGGTAGAGAGGGCAGTACAAAGTGTGTGTAAAGCCCGTGGTACTTGCTAGCTCTTACACGAGGAAACCTGACTCTGTAATCTTGATAATTCTGTCTTTAATAGCAGATCAAGTGTGGGAGTGAGATTTATGGGCCTGACTTGTAACCAGGTCTTAGACTGTTGGGTCCTCAGTGGGTGGAGAGGAAGGCCAGGACTGCTACTGGTTCTTCAGTGGGTAGAGGGGGAGGGCCAGGACTGCTACTGGTTCTTCAGTGGGTAGAGGGGGAGGGCCAGGACTGCTACTGGTTCTTCAGTGGGTAGAGGGGGAGGGCCAGGACTGCTACTGGTTCTTCAGTGGGTAGAGGGGGAGGGCCAGGAGTGCTACTGGTTCTTCAGTGGGTAGAGAGGGAGGGCCAGGAGTGCTGCTGGTTCTTCAGTGGGTAGAGAGGGAGGGCCAGGAATGCTGCTGGTTCTTCAGTGGGTAGAGAGGGAGGGCCAGGAGTGCTGCTGGTTCTTCAGTGGGTAGAGGGGGAGAGCCATAAGTTGCCATGGTAGCGGAACACTGCCATAGTTGCCATGGTAGGGGAACACTGCTATAGTAGCGGAACACTGCCATAGTTGCTACAGTGACGAACACTGGTATAGCTTGGAGGGTGTTCCAGGGGTCAACGCCCCCGGAGCTCGGTCCCTGAGTCATATTTTTTAAAATTATAACTTATATGGTTAAGTTATAGTTGTACCTCGCGGCCCCGCGGTCCCGCGGCCCGCTCGTACATCACGCCTCCAGTTTTAGTCAGTCATAACCATAATTTTTAAAAGGGGTGACCAGGTAGGCTGGCGGAAGGCCTCGCTCAGATGACCATAAGCGCCAGCTGCTGGTCATCATATGACTAAGAACCGCGTCAGGAAACACTTCTGTTTCTTCACAGACCTAACCTAACCTAATCTCCCGGCTGATGTTCTGGTCATTCAGACTGTTAGGTGAGGTTTGCAGAATAAACTTAAATCCATCCATAGTGAAGGTTTGTTCTACAAGTAGCTCCATAATTGTTTGTTCCATCCAACAAGGTGTCATGTTTGCTGCATACACCCAACATGCTGTCAGTGTTTGCTGCATACACCCAACATAGCTGTCGTGTTGCTATACACTCCAACATAGGCTGTCATGTTTGCATACACTCAACAAAGTGGTGTTTCTGATACCTCCAACATGCTGTCAGTGTTTGTCACCAACAGCTGTCAGTGTGTCCTAACATAGACCATAAGCGCCAGCTGCTGGTCATATGACTAAGAACCGCGTCAGGAAACACTTCTGTTTCTTCACAGACCTAACCTAACCTAATCTCCCGGCTGATGTTCTGGTCATTCAGACTGTTAGGTGAGGTTTGCAGAATAAACCTCGTCTGCAAATCTCATCCATAGTGAAGGTTTGTTCTACAAGTGCCAGTCTGCCATAATTGTTTGCAGTTCCTTCCATCCAACACAGGCTGTCAGTGTTTGCTGCATACACTCCAACATAGGCTGTCAGTGTTTGCTGCATACACTCCAACATAGGCTGTCAGTGTTTGCTGCATACACTCCAACATAGGCTGTCAGTGTTTGCTGCATACACTCCAACATAGGCTGTCAGTGTTTGCTACATACACTCCAACATAGGTACCACTGGAATATGTTGGTATCTTGCGTTTGATCTCTAGATGTGAATGAATGGTTCAGAGAACCGACGAGTTGGTAAATTAGACGTATGCAACACTTGGGTATCTTTATTGAAGAAACGTTTGCCACACGTGGTCATCAGTCCAACGGGAATCGTAGAACAGAGGAGTGTGAGGTTGTCAGTCCTCAATCTTGAGTCGATGTTGTCAGTCCATCATCTTGAATAGAATAACAGCATATGAGCAGAGAGCTTAACTGTAGACAGGAGAGTGCAGCAGTTGTAGAGGTGTCACATTTGTTCAATGTGGAGAGGTCGGCCCAAGGAATAGGCAAGCGAAGAAATCCCTGTATTAAGATACCAAGATGTTGCAGGGATTTCTTCGCTTGCCTATTCCTTGGCAGACCTACTTCCACATTGAACAAATGTGACACCTACAACTGCTGCACCTCTCCTGTCTTCAGTATATAAGCTTCCTCTGCTCATATGCTGTTATTCTATTCAAGATTGATGGACTGACAACATCGACTCAAGATTGAGGGACTGACAACCTCACACTCCTCCTGTTCTTCACGATTCTCCTTTGTATGGACTGATAAAGCCACTGTGTGGCGAAACGTTTCCTCAATAAAGATACCCAAGTGTTGCATATGTGTCTAATTTACGATCTCTAGATGGTTTGGAGGGGCTTCCGAAGTCCTCTGTTGGGTGAGGAATAAAATGTTGAGCAACACTGCAAATTGTAAGTGGAATCTTTTGATAAGGTGACGACACCGCCTCTCACCTGTCACACTGGCTCAACGCATACTAACTCATCTTGTGCATGATGATTGCCTGCTGCTCATTTTCTTGCGTTTTATCTTGGTAGTTGGTGTTAGTGTGTGCACTCACCTATATGTGGGTGCAGGGGTCGAGTCACAGCGCCTGGCCACGCTTCTTCGCTGGTTGTTACTAGGTCCACTCCCGGCTCCAAGGGTCTTATCGTACCTCTTCTTGAAGTTTTGATGAAGTCCCCAGCTGGTGAAACGTTGTGTTAATACAAGTTTTCTTCTCTGAAAGTTTTTACCACTGTCTGTCGGCTCATTTACATAGTTGGTGTAAGTGGTTAGTGTTAGCGATTAGTTGGTACTAGTAGTCAGTCGGTGATCTGCATATCGAGGTTGAGATTGTATGCGATTATGTGTTAGTGTTGGGCTATGCTTCTTGGGTAGTGTGAAAGTTGATTGAGTTGAAGGTTTGGCTACATAGTCCTTACCAAGAGAGTTGATCCTGCTGCGATTGGATGCTTCAACTTTGTGATTTTTGTGAATAATGATGAACTGGTGCTTCAGCTCACGAGTTTTGTGACCACTTAATTACCTGAAATCTTGACTCAAAAACTCAACAATTGACGGGTGGTAGACAAACATCTTATATATATATATATATATATATATATATATATATATATATATATATAATATAGGGAGGTACCACCTCTGTAACTGTGCTGGGGACCCTCATCCTCAGAGAAAAGAATAAACTTGCTTCAGGGAAAACTCAAGATTCTCCCTGAAGCTGTTTCAAAATTTTCTCCTACCACCCCAATATATTTTATATAGATTTTATTTAAAGACAAAATACATTGACAAAGATACAATAGGGAATAGAACAACATAGATAACAACTCAGAGCTACATCTCGAATATTTCGTCCAGCTTCCCGGCAGTGGGCCGCGTGCCCAGAATACTGGAGGCATTTCTCCTCTGGATCGCAACACTGAGTCTCTGAAAGAGGAAGCTGGCCGCCCTGTGGTCCTTGGTTTCTATGATGAGTTTTTCACCCAGCTCTTTGAGGAACTTTAGAGCACATTTGCCACATACTCCATATATATATATATATATATATATATATATATATATATATATATATATATATATATATATATATATATATATATATATATAAGATGTTTGCCTACATTTAAACTAATCTATGATATATTTAGTAGAATTTGGCTAAAAAAATTACGCTAGGTTAGGGTAGGTTTGGTAAAAAAAAATTATCATTGTCAGTCAAAAAGAGGGAGTTCAGCCTATTTGGCAAGTTAGGTTTATTAGGCATGACATTTACATATGTTTATATATTCAGTATATTTATATTATAAACAGAAGTATTCCTCTCAGGTGCACGGGTCACTTTATAGTGCATGGGTACCACGTAATAATTGTGAAGGAAATTACAGCAGTTGTGAAGGAAACATAGCAGTTGTGAAGGAAACATAGCAGTTGTGAAGGAAACACAGCAGTTGTGAAGGAAACATAGCAGTTGTGAAGGAAACATAGCAGTTGTGAAGGAAACATAGCAGTTGTGAAGGAAACATAGCAGTTGTGAAGGAAACATAGCAGTTGTGAAAGAAATTACTGGAGGGCAGCTGCAGGAATATGGATAAAAACTAGACAGCAGTTTGGATGGAAACTAGACAGCAGTTTGGATGGAAACTAGACAGCAGTTTGGATGGACGGTAAACAGCAGTTTGTATGGAAACTACAAAGTTTATTGGCTGAAACTGATGCAGAGTTTATCTTGACCTTCCTGGGTTGTATAGCACAAATATTGAGGGTTGTGATCATGTTAGTGAAGGAGAGTTAGTGTTATATGAAGGCACCGGCAGCTGGGCACCGGCAGCTGGGCACCGGCAGCTGGGCACCGGCAGCTGCTGCAGTGTTTTTGCGTCTCTCTGCTGCAAATAAGACTAACAATAAATGCATTAGATAATCAGTATCGCTGCAAGAACTCATTACCTGTTTGTTATCGACGAATCTGAAATCATTCAAGCACACCATCCTTTATCCCAGGCCGGCATTATTTACATTCATTATTTCTCTATTCATTGCTTAATTAAAATGTTCAAATATATTTCTTTACTGGAGATTTAGATTTTGGACTTTGCCACCGAAGTGGCTAGTTTATTGTGCACCCTTTATACCTCCTGGAGTAAAGGCCAGAATAGCTTTTTCTTGTCAACAGTTTTTGTTAACGTACAGTCTTCATATTAAAAGGTGTATTTAATTATTTTGCTTATAAATATATACTGGCTACTGTGTACAGTTTACTGGTCTGACATGTTGAAATTCCAGCAGAGCTGATTGGCTTTATCAAGTTCAGTCATCTACAGCTCATTTTCCTAAACTATAAACTCCTTCGTACGCCAAAATTCACATGTAAATGCAATCAACTTGCTATGTTTCTTTGTAAATTAAATTTGCCTATAAAATAGGTCTTAGCATCGCAACGTTTTGAGTGAGCAAACTAATCAAGGAAAATGGAGTGAGTTGATGTTTTAAGCAGAGTAGCTGGCGTTGACCTGAGAACTCTTGAGGCTCGTCAGTGTTATCTTTACGAGCACTGGAACACGTGTTAGCACACTCGTCCTCCCAGGCTAGAAACTCACTATCACATCAATCTCCAGCTTCCCGCGGGGTGACCTGTCTCATCTTGGAAATCCTGGGACGTAAAACTGTACGCTTCTCTTGTGATAAAAATCAAGTGTGTTTAAGGACAGATGGAGTAGTTTTTATATGCGAGTTGCCTTTTTTTTGGCGATTATACCATGTAGACTATATATTTTTTAAACTTTTGCTTGATGTGTACGAGTATGGTGTTATCGTCTCGTCTGGTGAAAATGAATATGGAGAAAGCTGTTCACTTATTGGTGGTACTGGCCTGTACAATCTCACTTACACTGAGTGCCAGGGTTACGTTCTCACCTACACTGAGTGCCAGGGTTACGTTCTCACCTACACTGAGTGCCAGGATTACGTTCTCACCTACACTGAGTGCCAGGATTACGTTCTCACCTACACTGAGTGCCAGGATTACGTTGTCACTTACACTGAGTGCCAGGATTACGTTGTCACCTACACTGAGTGTCTCTGGGCATTGTTACGGAGACGGTCCAGCAGTAAAGATACCCGGGCGTTGAAAATGCGTCTTATTCATTTAGATATCGAGGTTGGATACTAAGTTTAATTAATGAATTTTGAATTTAAGCAGAGTATATCAGGTTTGAGATGAGAGAAAAGGTTAGTTGATTAGTTTTTTAATTAATAATTGACAATGTTATAATTAAATTTCTGTATTTTGTAGGCGATGTTCCACGAGTTTTAAGGAAGAGAATTTCCTAAACGTGGCAACAGATGCCAGATGGTATGTCATACACCACCTGTGTCAGCAGGTACAGTATATACAACAACAGGTGTTTGTTGAAGCTCTCTCTCACCCTGCCAGATACGGCACACCCACTTTCTTTCACTTTCTCTTTCTGTTCCTCCTCTCTCATACGGGGTACGAGGGGGTAGCAAATCTTCGGGTCATCCCCACCACTTGGTAGGGCATTGTGCCCACATCCCGGTAATACACTTAAATCTACTGGTTCCACTTTATTACTAAGGGGGTACAAGTGACCGCATTTCATAGACCTTATAATTATATTAAGCACTATTTCAATTAACACTTAAGCTACAAATAAGTGTGCAGCTCTCTCATCAGACCTTTAGCATAAAACAAAGCAAAAAGGCATTTAAAATTACTGGGAACTCCTCAAAGTCAGAAGCAAGTATCTACTGGAGTGGAGAAGAGAGACATTGTAATATATACGTGGAAGATACTTGAGGTCCTACTACCAAATCTGCACACTGTCATAACTTACTGGAGTGAGAGATCTGGGAGAAAATGTAAAATAAACGCAGTGAATAGCATGGGTTCCACGGGGTACTCTTCTGTCATATGAGTGCGAAACAAAAGGCTGCTGCTGTTTTCTTTGTCTGGTGAGCATGGAAGACGACTGGTATATCTTAAAAACATTCAGTATACACTTATTTTTACTTAGCTGTGTGTTTTTTATTCGTTCTTATTCATGTAATATTCTATTTTCAGTTTAGGAGGCACATGATCTGAGATGGCGGCGCAGGGGCAGTGATCCCTGGAACCATTACACATAAGACGCAACAAAGACGCCCCAGCTGAGCAAGTAACCATTAGGAAGGATTGGTTTCAAGGGTGCCGTCGAGGCAAAGAGGACTCTTAAGACGGCTAATGGTTGGTGTAATGTACACTCTCATTCCTGCAGTGTTTTAGTAATGAATAAAGAGCATTACAAGTCATCCATTGGTGGCTTAGTTAATGACAGGAGTGTGGTTCATAGCGGAGTTTAATGAATACCAGAGAGTGATTAAGTGACTGTGTGTGCGCGCGCTTGTCCCTGCGTATGTGTGCGTACGTGCTTGCTTGAGTGTGTAAGAGAGGGAAAAAATCGTTACAAACAAGTAACAATACAATAGGAAGTACATATTCTTAGATTACTAGTGAGCGTAAAGACTAGAGGAAGAGTTGAGCCCAGGGGTTGCTGCTCACCAGATGGTATCACCTCTCACTCATCTCAACCAACTTGACCCAGTACAGAGTAAATTGCTCCCTTTGTGGTAGGAAGTTAGTGTAGTTCCAATTTACAAAAGGAAGAACTGTGCCGAGGCCAACAATGGCAGGCTAGAATCACGACTGTCAATCACCGGAAAAAGGTTTCAAAAAAATAATCTCTCCACGACTGACAGCATTTGTTTCACTGTCATTTGCGACTCTCAGTATTGTTGTAGAAAAGGTCGCCTTGTAGCTGATCTCTTGTTGAACTATGTCGCAACACTCACCGGATGAATACAAGACAGGTTGTGATGTTTCCTGGACGAGTGTACTACCACTAACTTCTGGGAGAGGTATGCGTGATACAACTCTCAGGCTACAATAGTGATTATTACCTCGCTAATGGATCAAAGTAAAACCACTGAGCGTGACATGTGCGTACCATAACATACTGTTTACCCTTGTTCGTTCAAAGATTTGGTTGATATCAGATTGTAGTTTTTAGAAATATTGATTTCATTTTATCTAAGCTGTGATTCATGTTTTTGTTAATGTTTACTCTAAGCAGGAGAAAAATGAAGGTGACAGGATAGTTCCTTGTGGAACTAAGATTATTACTACATTCGGGTTGAATTTAGTTTTGTATCTACTCTCTGTGATTTGTTAAAAATATAGATATCCACGTCTTTCCCTTATGACCTCATTTTATTCAGTGTGACCTATATGTTGTCACTCCATGGTCACAGTTGTCATATACTCTTGTGGGTTGCCACAAGATTATTTTATTTTCCTTCCAATGTCTTGGTGTTTATGTCATAGGGATCTAGTAGTTGTGAGAAGCATTACCAGTGACTAGTATCTTTAAATGTACTGAGATGAGATATGTGTTGCCCTGACAGTTATGAATCATCAATCTGTGGCTTTATCTACCATAGTGCTGATACCGTAAGGATGTTTTTGGGGTCAACGCCCCCGCGGCCCGGTCCCAGACCGGGTGGGAAGAATGAGATTTAATTTAGATGGTGAAGTAGATGTGTTTGGGGTTGAAATTCCTGAACCTTGCAAGTAAATAGGCTAATAATCTTTCAGGATTAACGTGCATCATGCAAGTGTGACAGCAGTAGTTGCAACACAGCAGGTTGCACAACTTTCTTGGGTACCTTGCCTTCCTTCTGTCTTATCCCCGGAAATTGGACAGTATGGAGAACCATGAATGGGAACTCTTTTCCAGCCTTGACTTATAATTTTAGTAGAGTTTTTATGACGGGAGGTAAATTATTTTTTATGGAAAAGGCTAGTGTTTTAAAGGATCTCTATTTAGCCTATCTTTGTGGGCAGCCAGAACATGGCTGTTATATTCCAAGACGGGCAGCCATTAGTAGTTTCATATAAGATTATATGTCTCACTGCCTATTTATTCCTCGTTTGATTCAAATTAGGAATACGCTTTCACACAAGTCAATATCTGAGACCTCAAGTCAACTAATTAAAACTTCTTGCTGGCAGTTAGCTGCAACTTTGCCCTGTACCCTGTATGAGTGTTGCTTAACATTGACGCTTTCACCTCTAAAAATCACTTGGCAGGGAGGGGGGCTCTGGTGGCTAAAGTTCTCGCTTCATACGGCAAGGGTCTGGGTTCGATTCCCAGCCAGGGTAGAAACATTGAGCGTGTTTCTTTACACTTATTGTCTATGTTCACCCATCAGTAAAATGGGTACCTGGGTGTTAGTCGACTGGTGTGGGTCGCATCCTGGGACAAAACTGACCTAATTTGCCCGAAATGCTCAGCATAACAAGGGACTTTCTATATAGTAGTATGTCATTGATGTCAACTAGGACTGTATACCTTGTACATGTACTTGTAGGAAATAAGATATTATTATTACTTGAGAGTGCAGCAGCTGCTAGGACACTTTAAAACGATATAAGATAAACCTTTATCAAATACACGATAGAAGCTCGTCGTATTTAATCCTTAAAAAAAAAAAGAGAGAAACAGGCGGGAAGGTAGGGATTGAGAGAGGAATGCAGAGAGTGAGGGAGAGCAGGAGGGAGGGAGGGAGAGAGGGAGCTCACCACCACCTGTGTGACAGTGTTGAGGGTTTGAATCGCATATTTTTTTCCGTGCAAGTCGAGGTACATATAACACGAATTTTGGCGCTCGCGTCGGTACTGGTCGGCACATTTTTTTTTTTTTTGTGTGTGTAGTTGTTTTTATTGTATCTCTCCTATCTCTTGCATTTGTCTGTGTTCTTTTATTTTCCTTAGTTTTGTTATATTTGTTTTTGTTGTATTTTTCTTATGCCTTTGTTTTTGTTGTATTTTTATGTCCTTGTTTTTGTTGTATTTTTATGTCCTTGTTTTTGTTGTATTTTTATGTCCTTGTTTTTGTTGTATTTTATATCCTTGTTTTTGTTGCATTTGCCTTTATTTTTGTTTTATCTTTTTTTCCCTACGGTTCTGTGCTTTGAAGCTGCGGATCAGTCTTTAGCAGAATAAGACAACTCTCGAAACTAGAGACAGGTATGTGATACAGGTAATAACGAGACATTCTCATAGGCACTTTTATTGTTTACCAGTGCGCTTCCCTGGGCTCTGATATGGTCGGGGGGGCTCAAGAAATAGGATGAGATGGTCTTGGGTGGAGAGTAGGGGTCAGTGTCTGCTGGGCACCGACCCCATAGGTACATGTGTCTTTGTTTTGTGTGGACGCTCCAGCCGCCAGCTCCTCATGTACTTTTAATGGGGCGTTTAGGATAAGAGAAATGTGAGGGTGTTTTCTGGAGTGTATATATTGTTAATAAATTTATATTTTCTTAACTAGGAATTTTGTGTAAATCCTCTGATAACCAACCCATTGGAGTAATAACTGCTTGTTTAGCTCTTTCTGTTTTGACTGGGATAGCCTTAGATGGCCTAACTTTACTTGAGAGGTGTGTAACTTTTACCCTTTGCCCTTAGACAAGGTGAGTCCCAGGATATCCCACTTTCTGCGTAACACAGGTAATTTACCTTTATTAAGAAAATTATGAGCACAAGTACCCATCCTTAGGGAACCCCACCTGATACCTCATCCATCAACATATTTTCATCCTTACCATCACACTGTCTTCTGTCATTTAAGTACTCATATAACCCTTCTCACCGTCTATCAAAGGTTTTTGTCAAATAAGCACTTGGCCTTGTGTGTGTGTGTGTGTGTGTGTGTGTGTGTGTGTGTGTGTGTGTGTGTGTGTGTGTGTGTGTGTGTGTGTGTACCTGCTCAACGTGTGTATCACATTACACAGATAACATTTTCCTGGTGGTAATGTAGCTGCTGCGACCTTCACAGTGTCAGCACCTCTTGTGACATGTAGATATTACTCTTAGATATCTGTATAGATATCCATCTAGATACTACCTTAGATATCTCTCTAGATCCATGGTGGGCATCCATGTCGCCAATTGCCACAAGTGGCGAATTTGAGTTTATTATATTTCTTTAATTTTCAGTTCAGCAGAGCAATATATCATTTTTTGCATGTTGTGGAGAATTTCACTTCTTATTCAACACAACTGTGTCTACATTAAAAATAGTTTGCCCACCTATGATCTAGATATTCCTCTAGCTATCTATCTGTGTACTCCTCTGTATATTCATTAAGATGCTCTTGATATTTTTCTAGATATACCTGTAAATAGTTCATTTAGATAAGCCTGTAGATTCATTTTAAGATATTTATTTAGAGGCCTTTCTAAATATTACCCTAATTATGGGTTTTCCTGCTTGCTAATTCAGTTCGTTCTAATTATAAGCTTCTGTTTTAAAGTTAGGTTTAAATGTTATTAAAATGTTCCTGTTATAAACGTATTTTATGTGTTATGTTTGCCACTGTGAATAGCTGGTCTGTCCACATTACCCATAAGAAGGGAAAATGAAGTCACAATACCGTGGCTGATGTACCCACAAGAAGAGTAAGTCACAATACCGTGGCTGATGTACCCACAAGAAGAGTAAGTCACAATACCGTGGCTGATGTACCCACAAGAAGAGTAAGTCACAATACCGTGGCTGATGTACCCACAAGAAGAGTAAGTCACAATACCGTGGCTGATGTACCCACAAGAAGAGTAAGTCACAATATCGTGGCTGGAAATTGGAGAGGAAATTGTAGACTACCTTTCAATCCTTACATTTCTGAAGTGTGAATAAGTTGTGAATTGATGCAGCCACGGTATTGCTGTTTTTAGTCTTTTTTTTTTTTAGACGACATTTCTGTTCGTCTCGAACCTTCGTCACATACCCAAGGCACTGTCCTGGCACCTTTGCTGTTTCTCATCCTCATAGCAGACATAGATATAAACACCCGTCACAATTTTGTATCATCATTTGCAGATGACACCAAAATAAACATGAAAGTCACTAGGGTAGAGGACACTGAAAAATTACAGAAAGACATAAGCATGGTTTTCCAGTGGGCAGTGGAGAACAACATGGCGTTCAATGGTGATAAGTTCCAGCTGCTTAAGTATGGAAAGAATGAAGAACTCAAAAGAAACACTATGTATAAAACTCGTTAGATAGAATGAAAGGAACACGTGAAAGACTTGGGAATAATTATGTCAGCTGACCTTTCTTTCAAAGAACACAATAAGACAAAGGTCACGACAGCCAGGAGGCTGACGGGGTGGGTAAGGAGAACTTTTAAAACAAGGGAAATAATGGCAGTAGTGGCACTTTTCAAATCGCTAGTGCTCCTTCATTTGGAATATTGTTCAATGTTGACAACCCCGTTCAGGGCGGAATATCAGAGCTGGAACAAGTACAGAGATCGTTTACGGCCCTTAAAGTCTTAAATATGTACTCACTGGAGAGGAGGCGAGAGAGAGACATGATCCCAAATCTGCACACTGTCATAACAACATACTGGAGCTGGAGATATGGGAGAAAGTTCAAAATAAACCCAGTGAAAAGAGGGGTGCGCTTTGGCACAATAAGGGAACACTGTATCAACATTCGTGGCCCCAGATTATTCAACATCTTACCATAAGATATCAGAAACACTGCTGGAGAAAGTGTAGAAGTCTTCAAGAGGAAACTGGACATGTTCACCAAGTGCCAGATCAACCAGGCTGTGATGGATATGTGGGACAGTGGGACTCCAGCAGCAACAGCCTGATTGACCAGGCTAGCACCAGACGAGCCTGGCCCATGGCCAGGCTCCGGGAGTAGGAGGACTATAGAAACTCATCAAAGGTATATAGCAAAGGTATAAAGGTACACTTGATAATAATCCAGGATGAACCGAAATCCATGAGGATCAAGAAATAGAACGAATGAAACACGTGAAAGACCTGGGAGTAATTATGTCGGCTACTCTTTTTTCAAAGAGCACAATAAGGCAGATATCACGACAGCCAGGAAAAAAACGAGGTGGATAATGAGAACTTTCAAAGCATGGAAAATATTACCAATGGTGACATTATTCAAATCGAGTGATATCAAAACTGGAACATACACAGAAATCATTTACGTCTTGCTGGAGCGGAGGATAGAGAAATACAGTACATAATAATTCGTTGAAAGCCTTCAGGGCCTTGTACCAAATCTGCATACTACCATAACAACATACTGGAGTGTAAAATAAACCCAGCGAGAAGCACGGGCGCCATGGGCACAATAAGAAAACATTGCATCAGCAACCTTGTTCCCACACTATTCAACATCTTACCAGAAGATATGAAAAACACTGTTGGGACAGGTATATAAGTCTTCAAGTAGAAACTGAACCAGTATCTCCGCCAAATACCAGATGAGTCAGACTATGATGGATATGTGAGCCAGCGGCCGCCAACAACAAGAGCCTGGTTGACCGGGCAAGTGATAGACAAGCCTGGCCCAGGGCTCCGGGAGTAAAGAAACTCTGGAAACTTATCGAAGTTAATTCTCTAAACTGTGGGTTTGTGAGACGCACCGGTTAGTCGCTAGTGGGTCACACTGTGAGACGCACCGGTTAGTCGCTAGTGGGTCACACTGTGAGACGCACCGGTTAGTCGCTAGTGGGTCACACTGTGAGACGCACCGGTTAGTCGCTAGTGGGTCACACTGTGAGACGCACCGGTTAGTCGCTAGTGGGTCACACTGTACCTGGGCACCCGTTACCATCTTCACGAATTATAATGATTTCTGAAGAGAATGTCAGAGAACTAGTATAATTTAAAATATTTATTATAGTTATGCTTATTATAATAATAATAATAATTGCTTGCTGCATAGCTAAACCTGTCTTTAGTTCAGTCTGACTACGAGTGATAAACGTCAAAATTTATGATAGTTACTTAGTTCTTTTCTCGACCACCAGGCGCTGTAACCCCTACGGGTTTAGCACTTCCCTCTGGTTAAAATCAAATAAGAATTTTTGGGCCACCTCGCTTCCTGACGTACCATAGACTGTTTTATAATTTGATTTTTTGCGGTTAAATATGTTTATAGGTTTATGTAATTTAGCCTAAATTAACTGAGAGAGAATAAGATTTGAAAAAAAAAACTTGAAGCGGAGGGAAATTGACGTTGAATACCACGTCTAAAAATTGACGTATTGAAATGGGAATATGTTATCTTAGTGTGTTGACATAGCGGACAATTTCCACTTGTAAGCATTTTGAAGTGTCTGGCGGATGAGTGCATGCAGTGAGACTAAGAAGGTGATGAGCAGCCTGGTGCCAGCGGTGGCTCTGGCTTGGTGTGACTAGTGGTGTGTACTCTGTCTCATGGTGTGACTAGTGGTGTGTACTCTGTCTCATGGTGTGACTAGTGGTGTGTACTCTGTCTCATGGTGTGGCTAGTGGTGTGTACTCTGTCTCATGGTGTGACTAGTGGTGTGTACTCAGTCTCATGGTGTGACTAGTGGTGTGTACTCAGTCTCATGGTGTGACTAGTGGTGTGTACTCTGTCTCATGGTGTGACTAGTGGTGTGTACTCTGTCTCATGGTGTGACTAGTGGTGTGTACTCTGTCTCATGGTGTGGCTAGTGTGTGTACTGTCTCATGGTGTGGCTAGTGGTGTGTACTCTGTCTCATGGTGTGCTAGTGTTTGTACTCTGTCTCATGGTGTGACTAGTGGTGTGTACTCTGTCTCATGGTGTGACTAGTGGTGTGTACTGTCTCATGGTGTGACTAGTGGTGTGTACTCTGTCTCATGGTGTGACTAGTGGTGTGTACTCTGTCTTCATGGTGTGGCTAGTGGTGTGTACTCTGTCTCATGGTGTGGCTAGTGGTGTGTACTTTTAGGGTCCTCATGGTGTGGCTAGTGGTGTGTACTCTGTCTCATGGTGTGCTAGTGGTGTGTACTGTCTCATGGTGTGGCTAGTGGTGTGTACTCTGTCTCATGGTGTGGCTAGTGGTGTGTACTCTGTCTCATGGTGTGCTAGTGGTGTGTACTCTGTCTCATGGTGTGACTAGTGGTGTGTACTCTGTCTCATGGTGTGGCTAGTGGTGTGTACTCTGTCTCATGGTGTGGCTAGTGGTGTGTACTCAGTCTCATGGTGTGACTAGTGGTGTGTACTCAGTCTCATGGTGTGGCTAGTGGTGTGTACTCTGTCTCATGGTGTGGCTAGTGGTGTGTACTCTGTCTCATGGTGTGGCTAGTGGTGTGTACTCTGTCTCATGGTGTGGCTAGTGTTGTGTACTGTCTCATGGTGTGGCTAGTGGTGTGTACTCTGTCTCATGGTGTGGCTAGTGTGTGTACTCTGTCTCATGGTGTGGCTAGTGGTGTGTACTCTGTCTCATGGTGTGGCTAGTGGTGTGTACTGTCTCATGGTGTGGCTAGTGGTGTGTACTCTGTCTCATGGTGTGGCTAGTGGTGTGTACTCTGTCTTATGGTGTCAGTCTCATGGTGTGACTAGTGGTGTGTACTCTGTCTCATGGTGTGGCTAGTGGTGTGTACTCTGTCTTATGGTGTCAGTCTCATGGTGTGGCTAGTGGTGTGTACTCTGTCTTATGGTGTGGCTAGTGGTGTGTACTGTCTCATGGTGTGGCTAGTGGTGGTACTCTGTCTCATGGTGTGGCTAGTGGTGGTACTTGTCTCATGGTGTGCTAGTGGTGGTACTTGTCTCATGGTGTGACTAGTGTTGTGTACTCTGTCTCATGGTGTGGCTAGTGGTGTGTACTCTTGGTTTCCCCATGGTGTGGCTAGTGGTGTGTACTCTGTCTCATGTGTGGCTAGTGGTGCGTACTCTGTCTCATGGTGTGGCTAGTGGTGTGACTCAGTCTCATGGTGTACTAGTGGTGTACCTGTCTCATGTGGCTAGTGGTGTGTACTCTGTCTCATGGTGTGGCTAGTGGTGTGTACTCTGTCTCATGGTGTGGCTAGTGGTGTGTACTCTGTCTCATGGTGTGGCTAGTGGTGTGTACTCTGTCTCATGGTGTGGCTAGTGGTGTGTACTCTGTCTCATGGTGTGGCTAGTGGTGTGTACTGTCTCATGGTGTGGCTAGTGGTGTGTACTCTGTCTCATGGTGTGGCTAGTGGTGTGTACTGTCTCATGGTGTGGTTAGTGGTGTGTACTGTCTCATGGTGTGGGTAGTGGTGTGTACTGTCTCATGGTGTGGCTAGTGGTGTGTACTCTGTCTCATGGTGTGGCTAGTGGTGTGTACTCTGTCTCATGGTGTGGCTAGTGGTGTGTACTCTGTCTCATGGTGTGCTTAGCTTCCAGCCTCCTCTGGCCTGAGATAAATATTTGTACTGTATACAGTGATAGTTGATGGAGGTTCCATTACCGAGGGAACCTCCCCACACTGCTACTGTGCTAATATTATTGCTCTTGTTGGTTTCCCCATTAATCACTGAGGATAGTTATAATGAATTATCAAGTGTTTCTGGAGAGTTACAATGGCTGATCAGGTGTTACCTGTTACTTATAATGCATCACTAGTTTTGCCAGGTAATATGTGGATAGTATTTGCCTCCTCATTTAGTGTATTCCACTTAACATCCTGTGATTGGAAACATATTTCTCAACGTCACATGGCTCATCTTTGTCTTTGTGTCCTCTGGCTCCCTCTCCTCGTATTCAAACATCTTGTCACTATGCATTCTATGTAATACTCTGAGATTTTGTATGTCATTACCATGTATCCCATGGTCCTCTCTTCTAGTGTTGTTAATTGGAATTCCTTAAGTCTCCTCATAGTGTGTTCATCTCAGTACTGGCAGACGCTGCATACTCCAAGATGGGTCTTACTTAAATTATGATACTGTGTTGTAGAATAGCATAAACGATGTATCGTTTCTAGGCCATTATTTATAGCAAACGTCTTTTTTTTTTTTTTACTTTGACTCAAAATCGTAAAAAGAAAAACGAGGTGGCATTAAAATGTAAAGGTTGGATGCCGGTACATTCACTTCCTGTCTTGGTAGTTCCTCAGTCTTCTGTTCGTCTTATTTATATTGTTATAACTGTATGTTATAGTTGATTAAAGCTAATTAATTGACTTGTGTGGTAAATCATCGTACAAAATCAACTTTGAAGTTTGAAGGCCAGGTAGAACATTTCATATAGTGTCGTCTTGCTCCATGAATTACAAACAACTCAGTACACTTTACAGTTCTCACACAGGATAACCAAGGCCACCTTATCCCTTTATCATGCCTGCCTCCTTAAGCTTTTTCTTATGGTAATGCAAATGTAGAATTTCACATTGATAGGAGAGGGACGGAAGGAAGAGAAAGTTTGACAGAATGATGTTTAATAAATATGATGTGGTATATATCGATAGTGTGCTGATACCCTATTGTATATGATAGTTATATAGTACTAACACTCGTAGTGTACGGCTCCATACTCTATATGAAACTTGCAAAGTGGAATAATAGCTAGCTATGTTTTCCTGTCATATTCCATCACAGAGAATGGGTTTCAAACGTCAGATTATAAAATTTGTCAGCAAGAGTCTGGAGGTTTCAGTACAACGGTGAGGATAGTCACATATTTATTGGCTCAGTAGCTACGGGAGGGGGAGAGGAAAAGCTAGGTGTGAATTACATAGGAGTACAGATAAAACCTTCTGATCTTTACCAAGGTTAACTTTAGAGACAGAAACGGAGAGACGTGTAGGCAAGCAGGCAGATAAGCAGCAACTATATGAGCACAGAGATGTGATAATTCGTGTGTACACAAGGAAGTTTGTTTGGTTAAGTTAGTTTGTATGAACACATGTTCCTGACCCCGTACCTTAAAAAGTAGTGTTGGTACAACCTTTATTTAGTGTCTTGTTTGCATCTTTATTTCATGGCAACTTTGCAGTCTAGAACTTTTTATCATCGGCCAAATTGCTCATATAACCATGTAAGTATATAAATTTAAACATAATAGTAATATATAAATTTATGCTCAAAAGTGGGGAGTTTGCGGCATATAAAGTGGGAGGGAGAATTGTGTGTGTACAGGTTGAAGGATAAAGTATTGGGAGGAAGCAACGAGTGGTTGGTGTTAAGGAGAAGCTGCTTAATGTCCTCCCTGAGTGTCCTTGTAGTAGGTATACACATTCCCTTGAAGAGTGTATAAAGCTGAGTTCCTCAGTGAATATAGTGACTTTGACCAAACTGCAACCGTTATAGTAAGTGCCTTAATGTAAACACTAATGCATCATTAATTTTGAATATTTTCTTAATTGTCTGCATTTTGGGAAAACTGAACCAGTATTATTTAACTCAAAACCAAAACAAATTTATATATTCATACATACATACATACATACATACATATATATATATATATATATATATATATATATATATATATATATATATATATATATATATATATATATATATATATATATATGGGGTCCACCTCTAGTGCAAATTGTGGGACCCATAGCCTCGGAGAAGTGGATAAAAAGGCTTCAAGGAAGAATATTTGGATTTCTTCCTGATGCCATTTGAATATTCCACTTCTCCTACCACCCCATCCTATATACACACATACATACATATAAATGCTTTATTAATAGACAGAATACATTTATAGAAAACACAAACATGAACATGAATACAATGGTACAATATGTCAAAGATTATGAATCTCCTCCAGCTCCTCCGAAGCCGGACGCGAGCCAAGTATGCAGCATGCATTTTCCCTCTGGATGGCCACGCTGAGACGCTGGAACATGAACGTGACTGCCCTTGGGTCCCTGGTGGTGTCGATGAGTCTGGAACCCAGTTCTTTAAGGAAACGTGTTGCATTTTTCCCCACGCTCCCAAGGTCTCTGATCCCACTGGGACAAATTGATACTGTTGGCTTATGTCCCTGTACTTGCCGATCTTGTACTCCTCTCTGTGGTCAGCAGCTCCTCCCTGTCGCCCGACACTGTGATGGATGTAGGTGTCAGCCAGTGTCGACACACAGGTATAATCCCATGCTAAGAGCTTGCCATTCTTCCAAGGATAGATATGATCCGTCGGGGCGGTTTGCTGGGTTGTGGGCGTTGTTGGCTGCTAGTGATCGAGGCCTCTCTCGGCTGGGCATCCAGCTGTAGCGAGGTTCTCTTTATGATGTCGTTGACCTCATTGTGTCTTGCATGCCAACCCTTGGTTTTAGAACAGTTTAGACCATGTAGACCATATTGGTCGGCTTGCGCATCGCCGCAAATACACGTATATTCCGTGTGAATATATATATATATATATATATATATATATATATATATATATATATATATATATATATATATATATATATATATATATATATATATACAGTGTTGTGTGTGTGTGTGTGTGTGTGTGTGTGTATGTATGTGTGTGTGTGTGTACTCACCTATTTGTGGTTGCAGGTGTCGAGTCATAGCTCCTGGCCCCGCCTCTTCACTGATTGCTAGTGTGTGTGTGTGTGTGTGTGTGTGTGTGTGTTTGCAATGAGAAAACTATCTCAGCGATAACTTTAAGTGATAACTGCTCTTGTTTATCAGTAGAAATGATTGTTAACAGTGTAATAAAAAACAAATGCCAGGAGAAAGTTTCCTTATAAGTAGACCTAAAATCACTAGGTCTAACTGCTACACTGTCACTCATTACTCGTGTTCATCACTTGTCAGTGTTGTATGCCAGTGTTGCTTTGTTTTATGCCACATGTTAATGCAAATTCTTTGTGGGATAAACATATATGATGAATAAACCTAAATATTTGATCACAAAGTTCATTTGTATATCGAGATTCTGTAGAAATACTTGTGGTAGTGACCCAGTGAGTGTGTCTTGGTGTTTGGTAGCTTCTGCCCTTGTGGCACGCCGCAAGGATGGTCAGGTCAACATAGTGACCCTTTGACAGTGTCCCTTGCCCACTTCCGCCGTCACCGCCCTTGTGAAAGGAGGCCACAAAGATGATCAGGTGAACACAGTGACTCACTGATGATGCCTTGACCCTTGAGCACTCCTTCCTTCATTCTCATCCTGGTGGCAGGAGGTTGCACCAGTGTTGCAGGTCAACAAACATGAATACATTATCATTACGGTACATCATCTTAATATCAGGTCAAGGCTGAATTATCAACCACTGTAGAGTTTTATCAAGTTCTTAATTGTTTCTTATTCTTTTTCGATAAGATCGAAGTCCTTGATCAAATCTGTGTTCTCAGCTATTGTTTTCAGTTATTTATTGTTTTGCTGTGGCTGTAGATTGTATGTGCTTGGTTCATATAAATCTTATGAACACTTTAGTTGACCCCTCATATATTGTCATTAATACTGATGCAGACAATTGCTGGTACAACCTTAGTGTGTACTAGCCTTGTTATGTTTGCAGAAGTGGAGATTCATCTCCTGGTCCCGCCTCCTATACTACATTGCTCAGCATCACTGATTTCTGACCTCTTGGGCATTATTATATCTACTGTTGAATATGTGTAATGAGTTTGCGTCCACGTCCTCATTCAAGTCATTCCACCTTTGAACCACCTTAAAACTAAAGCTTTTGTCTTAATCATGTCTTCCCTAGTTCTCTCCTCCTAGGTCGCGAGGTTCAGTTCCTTTAACTTTTCATAGTGCATTCATTTCAGTTCTGACCCTACTTTGGTTACAAATGTTTTCATTCTTTCGACCTTCTACGGGTGTGGGCTACATGCTGGGGCCTCATACTCGATGAATGGCTTAACATATGTCGTATATAAAGTTACAAAGAATTTTTGTTAAATTTCCTGAGTGCTTTTCAGAAGATTATTAATCTTGCATATACTGCTGACGTTATGCGGCTTATGTATAATTCTGGAT
This sequence comes from Cherax destructor, assembly GCA_009830355.1. NCBI lineage: Eukaryota > Metazoa > Arthropoda > Malacostraca > Decapoda > Parastacidae > Cherax > Cherax destructor. The sequence continues at coordinate 46,115 of WNWK01000008.1, forward strand.
AGATGCTTGGTATTATATTTACATGCCATAGTGAAAAGCTCTGTTCCACAAGGCACAGAACTCGCCACCATCTTGTTCCTCATCCTCATATCAGACATAAACAGAGATGTAATCCACAGCACCGTGTCATTCTTTGCAGACGATACTAGGATCTGCATGAGAGTGTCATCTGTTGAGGACACAGTTAACCTCCAAGAAGATATAAACCAAGTTTTACAATGGGCAACGGAAAACAATATGATGTTCAATGAAGACAAATTCCAACTACTCCGTTATGGAAAACTGGAGGAGATAATAACTAGAACTGAGTATACTACAAACTATGATCATACAGTAGAGCGAAAAAATAATGTGAGGGACTGGGAGTAATAATGTCTGAGGATCTCACTTTCAAGGATCACAACAGTGCCACGATCACAACTGAAAAGAAAAATGATAGGATGGATAATGAGAACCTTCAAAACAAGAGATGCCAAGCCAGTGATGATCCTTTTCAAATCACTTGTTCTCTCTAGGCTGGAATACTGCTGTACATTAACATCCCCATTCAAGGCAGGTGAAATTGCAGATCTAGAGAATGTACAGAGAACCTTTACTGCACATATAAGTGCCATCAAACACCTCAACTACTGGAACGCCTGGAAGCACTTAACTTGTACTCGCTGGAACGGAGGCGAGAGAGAGATATAATCTACACTTGAAAAATCCTAGAAGGAATGGTCCCAATGAAAAGTAGGGACGCCATTGTTACACTAAGAGAAAACACCGTAAGTGTCCGGGGCCCAAGACTGTTCAGCAGCTTCCCACCAGGCATAAGGGAATTACCAATAGACCCCTGGCTGCCTTCAAGAGGGAGCTGGACAGATACTTAAAGTCGGTGCCAGATCAACCGGGCTGTGGTTCGTACGTTGGACTACGTGCGGCCAGCAGTAACAGCCTGGTGTTCACCATCAGGCTCCGTCGATCCATCCGGGAAGGTCTGGTCTTGGATCACGAAGGCCGCGGGGGCGTTGATCCCCGGAATCCCCTCCAGGTAGACTTCAGCTAGACTCCAGGTACATCCTTATCTCTCTCTGATTTTTGCAGCTTGTCTCTGCTTTGTATTTGTTTGGATTGAACTACAGAAGCCACTTGCTTGACCACATCTACAGTCTGTTGAGATCTCCTTGGGGGTTATCACTGTCCTCTTCCGTTCTTATTCTTCTTATTAGTTATGCATCATTAGAAAACAAGTGACACACACACTCACACGACTCAAGTTCTTCTGGTAGGTCGGTGACATACGTTAGGAAGAGTAGCTGTCTTGATACAGATGCTTGCAAAACCTCATTCGTTATTCACTCCCATTCTGATGACTTATTCTTTATTGTTCCTCTCTGCCTTCTGTCTTTCATTCACTCTTTCACTCGCTAGAGAACTCTGCATTTTAAGCTTTTTAATCCCAGTTTTCCAAGTCAATCTTTAATAAAAAATCTGGTACTACGAGTTTAGTTGATCTCTTCTGGTATGTCGTTTCGCATACACCAGAAGCAGTCTCTTGTGAGAGACTGCGACAAATGCCTTCTTACAGTCGAAGAATGTGCAGTCCACTCAACCCTAGCTCGTTAAACTTGCTCCCGGCTCTTGGCTGGAGAAAATGTGTTTTGTGTGTTGCTCAGATGGGTATTCAGACTCCATCCATCTTCCAGTGATCTATATTCTCTTATTACTCTCAAACTTTTGGAAATTGTGATAATGTGGTTGTCAAGAAGAGCGATGTACCTTGATAATGATGAAAGGCTCTTGATTGAAGGAATTAGAGCTAGCCTTTTTCTGTGATCAAACACAGTAACCTCCCATTCTCCAGGCACTGTGAGTTTGATTATCCGTGTTTCTTGACTCCCTCTTCTTATTGCTTGATTGAAATGTACAAGTTTTAAGAGCGAAACAGATAAGCACGAATTTCTGATTTGCTGATTAAAGTCAAGATTTCGTGGATTCCCTCTCACATAGGCCTCTTTGAAATTAAAGTGAAGTGAAACCCTGTCACATATCCCTCCTAGAAAATATAATTATTGCCATGTTTAGCATACAATAGTGTCAATATAATTTTAGGTTCTTGCACAAGTTTAAAACCTTCATCAGAAAATGGAAGAATGCAAATGGAAACTAGCAGATATTTTACCCTTAATTAAATAGATGAAATTAGAACATGTATTTGAATAAATTATAAAGAACAGGTAGACAAACTACCACTCACAGGATGAACTGTGGGTACTCACTAAACTACCACTCACATGATGAACTGTGGGTACTCACTAAACTACCACTCACATGATGAACTGTGGGTACTCACTAAACTACCACTCACATGATGAACTGTGGGTACTCACTAAACTACCACTCACATGATGAACTGTGGGTACTCACTAAACTACTACTCACAGGATGAACAGTGGGTACTCACTAAACTATCACTCACATGATGAACTGTGGGTACTCACTAAACTACCATTCACATGATGAACTGTGGGTACTCACTAAACTATCACTCACAGGATGAACTGTGGGTACTCACTAAACTATCACTCACATGATGAACTGTGGGTACTCACTAAACTACCACTCACATGATGAACTGTGGGTACTCACTAAACTACCACTCACATGATGAACTGTGGGTACTCACTAAACTACCACTCACATGATGAACTGTGGGTACTCACTAAACTACCACTCACAGGATGAACTGTGGGTACTCACTAAACTACCACTCACATGATGAACTGTGGGTACTCACTAAACTATCACTCACATGATGAACTGTGGGTACTCACTAAACTACCACTCACATGATGAACTGTGGGTACTCACTAAACTACCACTCACATGATGAACTGTGGGTACTCACTAAACTACCACTCACAGGATGAACTGTGGGTACTCACTAAACTATCACTCACATGATGAACTGTGGGTACTCACTAAACTACCACTCACAGAATTAGCTGTGCACAGTAAACTAATCCTTCACAGGATGAGCTGCGGACGCACAAACTAACCTCTCGAGCGGCACAAATTCAAGAGAGGATATTAGTGTTACCTTCAGGAGAAGGAAGAGGAGGAGGAGAAGGAAGAGGAGGAGGAGAAGGAAGAGGAGTAGGAGAAGGAAGAGGAGGAGGAGAAGGAAGAGGAGTAGGAGAAGGAAGAGGAGGAGGAGAAGGAAGAGGAAGAGGAGCCTTACTCGGAGCTCCCTGATTGCAGGCAGTATTTTACAAGGGTCAACACCTCAGTCAAGTGTTACCTGCCTTCCTGTAGCAGGGGATCAGTTTTGTGTGTGATGCAACACCCTACAGCGCCCACACCAGGAGTGCGGCCTTCAGCTATAATTACCCTGGTGGCTACCCAGGCTGCTAGAACACACACACACACACACACACACACACACACACACACACACACACACACACACACACACACACACACACACACACTCACTCACTCACTCACTCACTCACTCACTCACTCACTCTCTCTCTCTCTCTCTCTCACTCTCACTCTCACTCTCTCACTCTCACTCTCACTCTCTCTCTCTCTCTCTCTCTCTCTCTCTCTCTCTCTCTCTCTCTCTCTCGTCTTTTATGGTACACATACTAGTAGTTTCTGTGATATACCTGTGACGATTTCGAGTGGCTTTTGTATCCGACCAGACTGACTTTTGACCAAGCTTCCTTGTTGAGTGCCTGTTCAACCAGGCTGTTGCTGTTAGCGACTTTCTGGCTCACATAGCCATCACAGCCTGGTTGATCTTGCACTTGGCGGAGGTGGTAATGCAGTTTCGTGTGTCTCCATTTCGTACACATATCTGGTGTATACATACCTTTCCTATACATACCTGACATACATTGTTTATACGTGATTTCCACTACTTTATGCTACCATTTGTATACGTCTAACTCGTATCCACAAATGCTTGTAACTTCCACAGACTTTTATGAAGTATACATATACACACACACTTATGAAGTATACATATACACACACACTTATGAAGTATACATATATACACACACACTTATGAAGTATACATATATATACACACATTTATGAAGTATACATATATACACACACACTTATGAAGTATACATATATACACACACACTTATGAAGTATACATATATACACACACACTTATGAAGTATACATATATACACACACACTTATGACGTATACATATATACACACACACTTATGAAGTATATATATATACACACACACACTTATGAAGTATACATATATACACACTTGTTACTACCTCTACATGTATAGGTGTTACGTAATGTGCTCCATATTACTTGCTACACTAACTGTGGAGGCACACATGTCATTGATGTCATGTCCTAACATAAGATACATATTTACACTTGCCCTACATATCCGTGTCTGTAAATATCACTCAGGGTACTGGTGAGTAAGACCGTACACCTGCTGCCTCTTTACTGCCAAATGTACACCTGTACTGCTGAATTAATCACCACTTGAACAATTTATTTTCTTTTCAGTTTGGTATTTAAAAACCAATATGACTCATGCCTACATAGAAGTAGTTCATCACTAGCTAGCTGGAACTCTCTTGAATATAACTTAAAAATAGAGGAGCACTGCAGAAGGCCTGCTGGCCTACTGACTCCAGACCGGGCTGCCAGGTTAGAAAAACTCTGGGATCTGGTCACAAGTATATCAGTTATGAACATAAATGCCTCCCATCTCTCAGGCTCGCTATGACCTTAAGAGTTTAACGCTTTCATGTAAATGTAATAATAATAATAATAACAATAATAATAATAATAAGAAGAAGAAGAAGAAGAAGAAGAAAAGGAGGAGGAAGACCAGCCCCTGCTAGGCAGTCTTTCTTTCACCCAACTATCCCACTCATCTATTTGTCAGACCCATATTTTTACAGCGACCCACTATGCTCGCCTGAATGACATTACTTGGCATCTTGTTCCTTCATCTCTGTTGACATTTTTCTCTAGATGAGTGTGTCACTCTGTCATTTAGGTTAAAAACTATTAGGTATAACCACAAACTGAATGTGTGACCGAGTGGACACTCTCGTCCTTGCCCAGGAAAGCCTTAACAAGCCATTTTTGGGTGTCATGTTCCCTAGAGAATGTACCCATAACCATATTGCCAGAAGACAAACTCTGCCATGTCCTTGTGTATGTTTACCTACTATCATTTATTAATGATCCCGTGGACAATTGCCCATTCTCCCTCTTGATGACTCTGTGTCAGAAAAGGTCTAAATTGAAAAGAAAATATTGCAAGTATAAGAACTAGTAAGAAACACTTGGAGGTAGACAAGTTTTTACTGAATGTAAGTAGACGTATTTAATATTTACCTGTCATTGTACTTGTTTATGACGCAGAAAGTAAAGATGAGCAGTGCTAAGAGAGAGAGGGTGGGGCAGTAGTACGTTCCTAGATGGATCATGTCTACCAACCTACTACCTCCCCTCAAAAAAAAAAAGGTCAAACTTTAATTGATTACACTTTGTGTCGAGATATTTCTTTGACTAACCTGGAGGCTAGGATAAATTCATGTACAGATGGTTACCTGTCCAGTTGGTGGCCATATCCAATGCTGTTTAACCGTACTGGTCATCGGACGCACGCATCTTGCACAGCACCATGTTAAGGATAATTTCTAATCAGTTCGGAGAAGTTGAAATATTCTTGTTTATATCTGATGGTCTATCCCTTCCCTATTTAACTACTTTATTTTTCTAACGCTGTTTCCAATCTCAGTTTCTTAACGTTCCTTGCAAATTTACAAATAACGTTGTATTTATTTTAGATTAGGTTAAAGTGGTGACAGGAAGGAATGTAAGACATCAGTCTTGTCATTGTCCCCACCTCAGCTACATACTATGTTCTCTTCTCATGTCTGTATGTGATGGCTGATCTCTATGCCCTATGCCTATTTAGCATTCGTTTTCGATAATAATAATAATGTAGTATTTGTTTAAAAGAATCCTATTTGGTGGTCGAAATATACAGCTCGTTACATTTCAAGTTTATGTCGCCAATGGGTTAAAAGTACACTCAAACTTTTACTAAACGATAAAAATACAGTATGTATATCTCAAATGTATGTGGCCAGTACATGAAAAGTATTAAACGATAACTTAAGACAGTTTTTTTGAGCTATCAACCCAAGACTAGTAACTCAAATGTTATAATAAAAACAAATGAAACATAAACTTTGTTATAAACTTCATGAAAGTAGCAGAGATGCACAGTGTGTCGAGTTCTTACTGTTTACATGAAGAGTTTTTACAACAAATCTCTAAGATCGAAATTAACGAAGAACCACTCCGGAGCAGGAGGTTGGGACCGGGTACTTTTTTTTGGCAGAGGACTTGACAAAGTGATCATAATTAAAGTTCTGCATTGTAAGGGGTTAATGAAAACGCAACTTGGTGCTGTTTGTGTCATGTTAATTAAGAAATGTCCTTCCTCTTAGTCGTCTTCACCTTTGAATTTTCTTGTTTAGAGTTGAAGATCACTGTTATTTCTACAACATTTGGTAATCATGATGTTGCAGTTATTAATAGTATAATGCTGTAACATATGGTGATCATAATGTTACAGGTATTAGCAATGTATTGTCACTTAAAGAATATCTAAGACAGCAGAGAGTTTGCATAAATGGGGAGAAATCAGAATGGGGGCACGTCACAAGCGGTGTTCCACAGGGGTCAGTGTTGGGCCCCTTGTTGTTCACAATTTACATAAACGACATAGATGAGGGAATAAATAGTGACAAGCAAATTTGCTGATGACACCAAAATAGGCCGTCCAATTCATTAGAGTACTCCAGGATGATTTGAATAGACTGATGCAGTGGTCGGAGAAGTGGCAGATGCAGTTTAATATAGACAAATGCAAAGTTCTAAATGTTGGACAGGACAATAACCATGCCACATGTAAACTAAATAATGTAGATCTCAATATTACTGATTGCGAAAAGGATTTAGGAGTTCTGGTTAGCAGTAATCTGAAACCAAGACAACAGTGCATAAGTGTTCGCAATAAAGCTAACAGAATCCTTGGCTTCATATCAAGAAGTATAAATAGTAGAAGTCCTCAGGTTGTTCGTCAACTCTATATATCTTTGGTTAGGCCTCATTTAGATTATGCTGCACAGTTCTGGTCACCGTATTACAGAATGGATATAAATGCACTGGAAAACGTACAAAGGAGGATGACAACGTTGATCCCATGTATCAATAATCTTCCCTATGAGGATAGACTGAGGGCACTGAATCTGCACTCTCTAGAAAGGCGTAGAATTATGGGGGATATGATTGAGGTGTATAAATGGAAAGAGGGAATTAATAAAGGGGATGTATATAGCTTGCTAAAAATATCTAGCTTAGACAGGACTCGCAGCAATGGATTTAAGTTGGAAAAATTCAAATTCATGAAGGATATAGGAAAGCACTGGTTTGGTAATAGAGTTGTGGATGAGTGGAACAAACTCCCGAGTACCGTTATAGAAGCTAAAACGTTGTGTAATTTTAAAAATAGGTTACATAAATACAAAAGTGGGTGTGGGTGAGTTTGAGTTGGACCTGACTAGCTTGTGCTACTAGGTCAGATGCCGTGCTCCTTCCTTAAGTGAATGTGACTGACCTGTCTAGGTTAAGGCATTGGCTTAAGCCAGTGAGAGAATTGGACCTGCCTCGCATGGGCCAGTAGGCCTGTTGCAGTGTTCTTCTTTCTTATGTTCTTATATCACACACACACGCAGACGGTGGCCATGTTTCCTTGTACGTGTCCGTGTTCACTTAACAGTATGTATGTATCGGGGTGGCATCCTGAGGGAGATGATCAAGAAGTGTAGTTGAAATAAGCCACACTAGCAAACTTTCTTGGGTTATGGGATCCTAACCCTCCAGGTTATGGGATCCTAACCCTCCAGGTTATGGGATCCTAACCCTCCAGGTTATGGGATCTAACCCTCCAGGTTAATAATCTGACTAAAGTCTTCGTCAACCATTTTCATACAACAAACACGAGTAGGAATGATTGGGTGTCAGTAGAGGTACTTGACCTGGGTAAGTAAGTCTACTGTAGTGCTCTGTGTTCTTATTTTACTATGTCGAGTGAACCATACACTAATCGTATTGGTAATAATGTTGAATGTAGATTGTAGGAATGTTACTACGGAATAGCACAGTATTTCAACATTTACTTATGACTGCACCTTTACTTTCTGTAAAGTCGAAGCATATCCTCAGAGTCGTGGAAAGACACACGTTGCCGAACAAGCTTTTGTAGGGAGAACATTTTTCCTTTTCTTTTGTCCAAATAAAAACTTGTACTGCAACATATCTTTCTTTCACTATTGTCCGCAGTTCGCTATTTAGATGCAGGCTATAGTTTTGTTACCAGGAGGTAGCATTATTGACGCTGTCAACATGTCCTAACTCATTCACGAAATCGTAATGACACTATGATCGCGGGTTCTATCCCCACCCGTGATATGGTTTGTTATGTCCTAACTCTTACAGACTCCGTCATCAGGAAAGATTGCAAGGACACTGACCCCAAACATTTGATAATAATGGGCCATTATCCAAAAAAAGATCCCAAGTAAAAGACGAAAATGATCGGGAATTTTGTGCTGGTGTGTGTATATTGTTTATGGGAACATTGTTGATTGTAAATGCGCATCCTCGTCACTAAAATAACCAGTGAAATGGTGTTATCAGTGTAGAACTGTAGTTCATTGTCTTAATAATGTAGGATTGTTATTTTTGTCGTAAAAATGTTGATGCATGTAGCGTGAGATTGTTATCGTCTGGTAATGCAGGTAGTGTTGCAATGTAGCAGACGGAAGTTATCATCTGGTGATGTAGGTAGCGTAGTGATGTTATCTTGTGGTGCTTTAGGATAGGGGAGGTTATCGTCTGGTGATGTAAGTAGCGTAGGGGATGTAGGCAGTGTAAGAATGTTATGTTTTGGTTGATGGAGATATTGTAGAATATTATCTTATTATCTCCTGGTGATTTAGGGTAAATTAACCCTGGAAACTTAGTGCAGGTGTGTCATAAGAATGTTGGTATCTACCGTAAGAACGAGAGTCAGTAACATGTGCCACGGTACCACGTGTATACACCTGACTGGACTCTGTGTTTGACACAACCCTTGCAGGCGGTGAAGTTCCTGACCTAGAAAATATACAAAGAACATCACTGGCCGCATTCATTCACTCAAGCACTTGAACAAATTGGAGTGCTTGCACTCTGTGATCACTGGAGCACAGGCGCCAGATATACCATAATATTTACAAAGGAAGTATAGGAAAGACTGGGTCCGAATGACCTCCGAAATACTTTTTTAAAACGTACTCACCTATTCATACTCGCCTACTTGTGTTTGCAGGTGTCGAGTCTCAGCTCCTGACCTTGCTTCTTAGCTTGCCGTTCCTCTTAACCTCGTGGGGCTTGTCACACCATTCTTTAATACGCGGAACCTCCATTACTACTTTGTCCAGGTCAATACACTTCCTTCCACGCTGACTAATCAAATACTACTTTCTTATAAGCCTGTGGCACATCTAACTTAATCTTATGCCCTCGTGTACCTTTTTCTGCCTCTTAAACAGTTTGTTCTAAATTATAGTTAGCAGTTAATAATCGCGTTACATAAACGGGAGGTTATGTCTAGCACAGGGGAATATTACTGGGGATATTATGTGTTAGTTTTATTACTATAGTGATGTCTCACTTCCTAGTAGGACACGGATACTGCATTCTTGTGAGATACCTGTGACCGGTTTCGAGAGCTATTCTACTCTTGAAATTCGGACTCTGTTGTGTCTGTGTTTCCTAGAATTATAGATGTTGATGTACACATTATGCCTACATGTTACTGCATATACAAATCTTCTGTTGCTTAAGAATTTTTTTTACAGAGATGGATCGGTAAGCCATGACCATATGCTCAGACTGAGTGGTCGTATTACGAAGACTCGTGTTATAAGACATTTTTCCCGACAAGTCGAATCTGGAATTATGTTCCCCTCCAGGTAGTGTTGTGGGGGAGTGGTATAGTTAAACTGGTGAGTTGTGTGTGGGGGTGAGTGAGCTGCGTAAGTGAAGGTCATTAATCAATACGGCGAGCTTGTGCTAACATTGACCTCATTTCCTGTAGTGGGGCGGGCGTTGTCCCCTTTCCTCTGTGGCTCGCTCTATCTTCCCCTTCTCTCTCTCTCTCTCTCTCTCTCTCTCTCTCTCTCTCTCTCTCTCTCTCTCTCTCTCTCTCTCTCTCTCTCTCTCTCTCCTCTCCTTCCTCCCTTCCTCCCTCCCTCCTCCCTCTCCTTCTCCCTCTCCCTCCCTCTCCTTCTCCCTCTCCCTCCCTCTCCCCTTCCCCTTCCCCTTCCCCTTCCCACTCCCACATACACAGCGGTCGCCGTCTAAATGCCTTAAGTTTACTCACAAACACGATACCTTTGCTCCCGTGATCTTATTTAGCTCCCCTGGGAATGCCACTTCACCCTCAGTAAACAAACTGACTTGTCTTCCTTGGTGCAGGGAGTTAACCACCACCTCATTACAATCTCCTTACAGTTTATGTATACCGAGGGGTGTGTATCTCTAGCAGTATATCTCAGTGTACGTACACAGAGGGATATCTGTCGTTGCATATACCCCGAGCTCTGTATATATCTTTGTATACCGAGGGGGTGTGTATCTCTTGATTTATATACACGTCGAGAGGATCAGTTACGAACCAGTATATTCCATTAACAGAGAAGTAAAAAAAAAAAGCTAATAAGAAGAGCCAAAAAAGAGAATGAAATTCAAGTTGCGAGAGAATCATAGACCAAGTCATACTGATTCTGTCCGGTGTATGGGAATAAGATCAAGAAAAAAAAATAGGCCAATTTTATTGTAACTCACGTCAGTTTGCTGATAGTGACAAGGAAATATATACCTTTTTAATATTTTTTACTACGTTTTTACACAAGGCGATACAAATAAAATTCCAGGGGGACGTCGATCCCCGGAATGCCCTCCAGGTGGACTACGAAAATAAGCTTAGTCATAAGCTTGTCTCTGCTATGTGCGGGTTATTTGTTATGTTCCAGTCACGGTATTGTGTTTTTTTGTTCTTCATAAATTATAGAAGATCTCTGTCGCTAATGGCATGGTCCCGAAATACTGTAGACATTAAAATCAAACTGATTATGGGGCCCTGACAAATTATTTTCAAAGGTTTTAGTCTCGTCAATAAATTACGATAAACAGATTGACCTGTATAGTGGTAGTGAGTCGTCCTTTGTATTGTGAAGACGTTGTTAGTGAATCCTTGTTGTCACTGCTGCAGAAGTGATAATAATGTCTTGTGAGTTATGAGTCGTTGTATTGTGAGGTGAAGGCAGAGCTGGAGGAAGTTAGGAAGGAAATGCAAATTATTAACTGACAGAACCAGAAGAGTGGAGATGGGAAAAGGTGAGAGACAACAAGAGTGGAGTGGGTAGAGTAGGAGTGACGGCCCAAAGTAGAGTAGAGCGCAGAGGATATAGGTCAACGCCACCGCCACTACTGTCACTCAGCGTCGCCGCCACTACTGTCACTCAGCCTCGCCGCCACTACTGTCACTCAGCCTCGCCGCCACTACTGTCACTCAGCCTCGCCGCCACTACTGTCACTCAGCCTCGCCGCCACCGCCACTTCTGACTGTCACTCACCCTCGCCGTCGCTCCAGTCACAACTCTCGCTTTAGACTCTTAATCTAAGGAATTAAACTTAATAGTGGAGCATGGCAGTAGGCCTACTGGCCCATTCTTAGGTTCTACTTACACTCAAACTACTGATGTACCTATCCAATCTGTTTTAAAAGCTACCATATTTTTTTGAGTTCCAGCTGCTTAGGTACGATAAGAATGAAGAACTCATAAGGGACACTGTATACAAAACTCAAGAGGATCATCAGATGGAACGAAAGGAACTCGTGAAAGACCTGTGAGGAATTATCTCAGCTGACCTTACGTTCAAGGAACACAATAAGACCAATGTCATGAGAGCCAGGAAGATGACAGGGTGGATAATGAGAACTTTCAAAACAAGGGAAATAATGCTAGTGGTGACACTTTTCAAATCGCTTGTGCTCTCTCTTTTGGAATATTGCTCAGTGTTGACGGCCCCGTTCAGGGCAGGAGAGGTATCAAAGCTAGAACAAATACAGAGATTGTAAACGGCCAGTATAAAGCCAATAAAGTATTTAAATTATTGGTAATGTCTTAAAAGTCTCACTGAAGAAGAAGATACATGATAATATATACCTGGAAAGAACTCGAGGGCCTTGTCTCAAATCTGCACACTGCTATATACAAAACGCAAGAGGGTCACCACATAGAACGAAAGGAACACGTAAAGGACTTGGGAATAATTATGTCTGCTGATCTGTCTTTTAAAGACCATAACTAGACAAAGATCACAACAGCCAGGAAGATGACGGGGTGGGTATTGAGAACTTTCAGAACAAGGGAAATAATGCCGATGGTGACACTTTAAATCACAAGTGCTCCCTTAGAATACTGCTCTGTGCCCGTTCAGGGCAGGAGAAATATCAGAGCTGGAACAAATTCAAAGATCGTTTACGGCTCACATTGAGCCATTGAAACATCTAAATTATTGGGAACGCCTTCAAGTCTTGAACATGTACTCATTGGAGCGGAGGAGAGAGAGATACATGATAATATATACTTGAAAAGTACTTGAGGGCCTGGTCCCAAATCTGCACACTGTCATAACAACATACTGGAGTGAGAGATATGGGAGAAAGTGTAAAATAAACCCAGTGAAGAGCAGGGGTGCGGTGGGGACAATACGGGAGCACTGTATTAACATCCGGGGTCCCAGACTATTCAACATCTTACCAGAAGATATCCAAAACACGGCTGGAACCAGTGTAGAAGCCTTCAAGAGGAAACTGGACAAGTATCTTCACCAGGTGCCAGATCAACCAGGCTGTGATGGATATGTGGGTCAGCGGGCCTCCAGCAGCAACAGCCTGGTTGACCAGGCAAGTACCAGACGAGCCTGGCCCATGGCCGAGCTCAGAGAGTAGATAAACTCTCGAAACTCTTCAAAGGTATATCAAATGTAAAGGTAACACCATAATGGAGTGAGAGGTATTGGTGAAAGTGCAAAATAAACCAAGTGAAAAGTAGGGATGTCGTGGGCACAATAAGGGAACACTGTATCAATATTCGTGGTCCCAGATTATTCAACACTTACCAGAAGATATCAGAAACACTGCTTGGACAAGTGTAGAAGATCAAGAAGAAAATGGACAAGTATCTTCACCAGGTGCCAAATCAACCAGACTGTGATGGATATGTGGGACAGTGTGCCACCAGCAACAATAGTTTGGTTGACCAGGTAAGCACCAGAAGAGCCTGGCTTAAGGCCGGGCTCTACCAACCTGGAGGGTCTGCCCACCTCCAGGTAGGTATTCCGGAGATCAACGTCCCCGCGGCCCGGTCCATGACCAGGCCTCCTGGAGGATCAGGGCCTGATCAACTAGATGTTACTGATGGCCACATGTAGTCCAACGTACGAACCACAGCCCGGCTGATCGGTACTGACTTTAGGTATCTGTCCAGCTCCCTCTTGAAGACAACCAGGAGTCTATTGGTAATTCCCCTTATGGCTGGTGGGAGGCTGTTAAACAGTCTTGGGCCCCGGACACTTATTGTGTTTTCTCTTAGTGTACCAGTATGTTGCATCGCTTGCCAAGTCTTTTGCTTCCGTAGGGAGTGATTTCTGTGTGCAAATTAGGGATCAGTCCCTCTAGGATTTTCCAGGTGTAGATTATGATGTATCTCTCTCGCCTGCACTCCAGTGAGTACAAGTCAGTGCTTCCAAGCGTTCCCAGTAGTTAAGGTGTTTGATGGAACTTATACGTGCAGTAAAGGTTCTCTGTACATTCTCTAGATCTGCAATTTCACCTGCTTTGAATGGAGATGTTAATGTACAGCAGTATTCCAGCCTAGAGAGAACAAGTGATTTAAAAAGGATCATCATTGGCTTGTCAACTCTTGTCTTGAATGTTCTCATTATCCATCCTATCAGTTTCCTCGCAGTTGTGATAGTGGCACTGTTGTGGTCCTTGAAGGTGAGATCCTCAGCCATTACCACTCCCAGGTCCTTCACATTACTTTTCCGCTCTATTGTGTGATTAGAGTTTGTAATATACTCAGTCCTAGTTATTATTTCCTCCAGTTTTCCATAACGGAGTAGTTGGAATTTGTCTTCATTGAACATCATATTGTTCTCCGTTGCCCATATCTTCTTGGAGATTTGCCGTGTCCTCAGCGGATGACACTCATGCAGATCCTAGTATCCTAGTAGAAAGACTGTCGAAAGCCATCAAAGGTATTTGCCTTAACAAAGTTAAGCAGGTTATTTAATCTAGTTCTGTCACACTGTTGTAAGAAACAATCCTGGACAACTTCTACAACGTCGCTAAGCTCCAGATTGCTTCAATCAAATTGGCCGATGCGCAGATCTTCCATTATAGCCACATATTCGTATCTAGCTGCCCTACTAATTTTGTCCCATATAATTGTACCGTGGTCACTCTCTAGGTTTAGGGACACCTGTCGATCACACCTAAGATTAGCGTTTCATGACCTTCGATAAAATTCAGCCAAATAGACTGCTACTCTGTGGAGGCCTGATTGCTGGCGCGACCTGACAGAGGTGGTGAAGGTGTCTCCCGGAATCCCTTCAGGTAAACTTCAGCAACCACTACCACAACCACCACACTACCAGCCGCCACTACCTCTCCTTCCTTTATTCTCTCTCCACCTTTACCCCCTCCTCCTCCTCCTCCTCACCCACCACATCCCAGTGGGACAGCGCTGGAAAGTAGGTCATTGTACCCGCGCAAACACAGTTACCGTTTTTTGCCGTTTTTTTTTTATTTACAACCTTGTTTTGTTTTTATCGCCAGAGCTAAAAATATTTCTTTTCGATTCAATCAAAACTTCGAGATCTTAAAATAATGAGAACTATGTAGAAAAATATTAAGTCTTTGTTACGTATTATTTACAGAATTGAATGTACGATAGCCTTCGTTATTTCTTTGTAAAGTCTAGAGGAAGAAGTAGGATAGGAAGTGAGAGAAGGTAGAAAGTGAAAGAAGTGAAGCGGAAATGAGGTAGGAAGTGATAAGCGAGTTATTAAGTGGAAGAAGTGAAGCAGGATGTGAAAAGGGAGGTAGGAAACGAGATATGTGAGGTAGGAAGTGAAAAGAGCAATGAGAGAGAGAGAAAAGAGAACAGAGAGAGAGAGAAAGAGAGAGAGAGAGAGGAAGAGATCACATATATGAGTGTACGAGGAAGAAGGATCTGTGTGTTGCCGTGAATGAATCTACCTTGTTGTAGTGTTGGGAGCGCTAGAAGTGGTTTAGGTAATTGGGAGTAAGCCAGCATTAACCTGGTTGTGGGAGCTGCTCTAAACACTGCGCCACCTGGATGTAAATGTTTCTGATAACACAAGTACGACCCTAAGTCTTCCTTCTCTCTCTCACACACACACTCCCAATCCCACCACCCTCTGCACTTCCCCTTCTCAAAGCTCATACCCCACTGACTTCCCTCCACTCAAACCCACTATCCTGTCCCCTTTCTCCACCCCCAGTTCACCATGTGTTGTTTCAACCTTACCTACTTACTTGAGGTCATATGTCTCGATTTTTGATAAGCCTTGTAAAAAAGAACTTGCTTTGTCAAAACTGGAAAGTTAATATTGTTTCGTGTGTAAAAAAATACCTCATTTTAGGGTAGAAATTATAATTGTAATTAATATTAATTAAGCTTCCATATGCTTAGGTGAGTTGCAGGGTTAAAGGTCAGGGACAAAAACAATATGACAGTTTAGGCAGTCATAGATTATCCGCATTTTTTTTCTAGGTGAGAAGAGGGGATGTGATGTTGATCCAACCCTACCCAACTACTTTAGGTGAGCAGGTTAATAAAAGGGTCTCTTGTTCCTTCCATTTCAGGGAAAGAGAAAAAGCCAGACAATAGAGCCAGACAGATGAGACTCAGACTACATAAAGTGAGGATAGAGAGGAGACGGGGATCTAGCTGGAGTCTACCTGGAGGGTATTCCGGGGATCAACGCCCCCGCGGCCCAGGGGCGTTGATTTCACCTGCTTTGAATGGAGATGTTAATGTACAGCAGTATTCCAGCCTAGAGAGAATAAGTGATTTAAAAAGGATCATCATTGGCTTGGCATCTCTTGTCTTGAATGTTCTCATTATCCATCCTATTTGTTTCCTCGCAGTGATAGTGGCACTGTTGTGATCCTTGAAGGTGAGATCCTCAGACATTACCACTCCGAGGTCCTTCACATTACTTTTCTGCTCTATTGTGTGATTAGAGTTTGTAGTATAATCAGTTCTAGTTATTATTTCCTCCAGTTTTCCATAACGGAGTAGTTGGAATTTGTCTTCATTGAACATCATATTGTTCTCCGTTGCCCATTGGAAAACTTGGTTTATATCTTCTTGGAGGTTTGCAGTGTCCTCAATGGATGACACTCTCATGCAGATCCTAGTATCATCTGCAGAGAATGATACAGTGCTATGGTTTACATCTCTGTCTATGTCTGATATGAGAATGAGGAACAGGATAGGGACAAGTACTGTGCCTTGTGGAACAGAGCTCTTCACTATGGCAGCTTCTGTGTTCGATTGGTTAAAAAGTTGAAAATCCATCTCCCCACTTTGCCAATTATCCCTTTAGCACGCATTTTGTGTGCTATCACACCATGATCGCACTTGTTGAAGGCTTATGCAAAATCTTTGTATACTACATCTGCATTTTGTTTGTTTCCCAGTGCATCCAAGACCATATCATAGTGATCCAGTAGTTGTGAGAGGCAGGAGGGATCTGCTCTGAACCCATGTTGCCCTGGATTGTGCAATAGTTGGGAATTCAAGTGGTTTGCAATCCTGCTTCTTAGAGCTCTTTCAAAGATTTTTATGATGTGGAACGTTAGAGCTATTGGTCTATGTCTATGCTCCTTCTGCATAGCATACTTAGGGTTTCTTGCAGTTCTTAATGAACCCAGAGTTCCACGAGTCTGGGTCTGGGGCTGAGTGCATGGGCATGTCGTCATTGGCTTTCCCAAAGTCTAGAGGAGTTAGGGTTATGTCAGAAATTTGGCATACATTGACAGGGTTTTGAGTTCATTCATGAAAAAAATTATTTGGATTATCTATCTTTAGACTGATTAGTGGGTCGCTTAACATTGTTGTATTGAGATTTCAGTATCTCGCTCATTTCTTTGTTGTCATCTGTGTAAGTTCCATCTTGTCTGAGCAGGGGCCCTATACTAGATGTAATTTTTGCCTTGTTTTGGGATATGAAAATAAATATTTCGAATTTCTTTCAATTTCACTAATGGCTTTTAGCTCCTCTTGTCTCTCCTGGATTCTGTATGAATCCAGGAGCGCTGGTTAGCGCTTCCTTCCGTGATTCAGATAATCTAGCATTCTTGAGGAGCTTTCTCCTGTAGAGAAAGCGTCTTTCTCTCTCCAGTTTACTTCTCTTTTTTTTTCTTTTGGGAATATGCCTTGATCATACTTCAGCTACCAGGAAGTTGAACTTTTCAAGGCACTGGTTAGGGTCCATGTTATTTAAGATATCTTCCCAACATGTTTCATTGAGGACATAGTTTACCTGGTCCCAGTTGATGTTCTTGTTGTTGAAGTTGAATTTGGTAAAGGTACCCTCATAACTGTATGCATTTTGCTGATCAGGACTCCTGTGCATGTACGTCTGGACTTCGATTAGATTGTGATCAGAATTAGTTGTTTTTTATATTGTTATATTTCTTACCAGTCCTTAATATTTATGAAAATAAGGTCTAGTGTGTCCTCCAGTCTTGTTGGCTCCACTATCTGCTGACTTAGGGTGTGTTTGTTGCAGAGATTCAGCAGCTCATGTGATGTGACTTTTCATCTGAACTGCCTCCAGGGATTATTTCTGCTCCATTATTTGCTACATTCTTCCATTTTGTATGTCTTAGATTGAAGTCACCAAGCAGCAAGATGTTTGGGGATGGGGCTGGAAGGTTTTCCAGACAGTAATCAATTTTCGATAGTTGTTCCTTGAACTGTTGGGAAGTTGCATCTGGTGGCTTATATACAAGTACAATGACTAAGTTTAGATTCTCGATTTTTATTGTCAGAACTTCAACTACATCATTTGTGGTGTTCAGTATCTCCGTGCAAATGAGCGACTCTTTAACATACAGGCCAACCCCCACTTGTTTCCTGTGCTTTAAAAAAAAATAATAATTCTTTGCGTGGGTTTCTGTGAAGGTTGCAAACATTGCATTTGACTCCCCTAGAAGTCCACTGATGAAAGGTATTTTGCTGTTGGTGTATAGCTTAAGACCTTGTATATTAGCAAATATAAATAAGGTCGTGTTGCATGTTTGTTGGTGGGATTTTGTTGTTGGCATCAGTTGTTGTGAGTCCGGAGGGGCCACTGGGTGTGCCTCCAGTCCAACAAGGCTCCAAGGTGAACTATTTTGGTAATTTCTTTCCATTTTCTTTCTTCGTTTCTTGCCACTAAAAAATCACTTGGAGTGGAATTTGCATAACTACTGTAACGAGTATGATTTGTTTTACGGGGTGTGTACCTCCTGGTCCCTTTTAAGTGGTATGCGGGGCAGTTAGTGTCGTAACATTGTTTTTTAAGGAATGAAGAATGACACATCTCAGGGTGGAAGAATTTGCAAGAGGTAGAACGACACACTCCTTTAGACAGGAGGTCGTGGCATTTTTTGGGATACTCAAAGTTGCATGTCCCATTTGTTTTCCCTAATATTCCATGCTTACAGATGCCCCAAGCATAGAATTTGCACCATTTTGCTTTTGGTTGGATACAATTCGTACTGGATGTATTCCTAATCTGTTCAGATCCTTGAACTGCACTACGGTCTTCAATAGCCAAGCCAGAGACACCACCATTTGTTTTCAGCTGGCCAACATTTTCCCCGGAAGAGGTCTCTACTAAATCTGTAATAGGGGCTATGGCTGTGGTAGAGTTATTAGCCGAATCCGGATTAGCACTAAGGCTGGGGCTGAGTCTGGGTCAGCCCTAGGGCTGGGGACTGAACTAGTTGATGTTTTTGTTTCTTGTATTTTTTCCAGTGGGTGTCTATTTTCGGGTCAACTGTTGTAGACTGGGCATTCTGAATGTTAAACTTTACTCCTTTTCCATCCTCCTATGCTCTATATATTTTGGGTAGACTATCCAATAGTTCCTCTTTGTTTTCATGCTTATTGTTTATTAACCTCCTGAGTGCTTTCCTGATATCTGTCCATAGTTCCACATCCTTGTTGCAGATCCAGAAACACCTTTCTAGATGGATGTCGTTTTTGGATGCAGTGTTTATTCTTGCACAGGTGACACGTTGTTTTGAAGGGCAAAGGTTGCATGCAATTCTGGAGTTTTTCCTAAGAGCCTTTTCACATGTCCCACAGGTAAACTGCACTGCCATCCTGCCTGTATCTTACTTGCAATCTGGGCACCACAAGAACCTGATTTCACTTTACCTTTCTGCTCTGCACTCAGGTGGTGGGATGTTAGAGGGTCAATACATGGGTATGTGGGATGTATTTAATATGGAGACTTACTATCCATCAACAACGTTTATGGTGCATAACATCATACAGACTTTTCCAGTTCGGGTACATTTCCCGAGCTCTACACACACGTAAGTAAAGCGCATGTTTTCCTGCTAAGATTGTGTTATTGTGGTAATTGGTAGGCCTGTGTGGTTGCCTGGTAGCACTGCCAGACGTATGGCTGTAACACACTACCCCAGGGTACATGGCACTTCTCACATGCGATGCCACATTTTAGTTTAAAACACTTCTATTATGTTTAATCACTATCCTTGAGACGATTTAGATTCACTAGGTCTTTCCACTATGTATCGGCATCCTAGTTAATTCATTATATGTGGTAACTCAAACCTGGGTACCTGGGTGTTAGTCGACTGGTATGGGTCGCATCCTGGGACAAAACTGACCTAATTTGACCGAAATGCTCAGCATAATAAAGGGCTTTCTATATAGTAGTATGTCATTGATGTCAGCTAGGACTGTATACCTTGTACATGTACTTGTAGTAAATAAAGATATGCTTTGTGTGTACACTGAAACACGTCAACACCAGGACGGGTAGATTGTCCCACACTGCTACACTTCACTATTTTTGGTTTCTTTTATTTTATCACTGGTATTCTATCACTCTGCTGTACACTGTTTATCACAAAAGATATACACTATATTTATTCAAGATACACTTTTCTTTTCACTGCACTATACTGGGATCATTGTGTTTATCACTCACACGGCAGCTAGGCCTACGCTAATTTTCCCTTGCACTTCCATTTAAATTTATTTCATGCTCATCTCTCAGTGCTGGTAGTTTTTTAGCCATATTTTGCTACTTTTCTCTTAAGAGACCAAGTGGAAGTTTATAAGTGAACCATAGACAACTAATTGTAAGTGCATCCGGCACAAGTATTATTTGTATTTTCATTTCTCTAAGTGGCTTAATATATCAGTGTAATAACTTTCGATATAGTTTTTATATTATTCCCTTCCCAGTAACTTTTATAAGGGATACTGTGACAGTAATTGTTTATGCCCTATGCTCTCGTTATTAGTGTAATCAAAATTGTATTTCCACACATATTTGTATGTCATTATCCCCCGTATATTTCACTCTGTTATATTAAAGTGATCGATTTGTATTGTTTAATAGAGTAAGACTTTAGAGTGTATTACGGGTACTGGGTGTTTAGAATTCAGTCGGAGCAAATAGTAAAATTGAAAGTGGTGGAAAATGCTCTGTTGGGAGGTGAAGCAGGAGTTCGTGCTCCCTGGTATGACTAGCATGCTCTATCCAACCTCACTACCCACAACCTTACCTCACCTTACCACCCACAACCTCGCCTCACCTCACCACCCACAACCTCGCCTCACCTCACCACCCACAACCTCGCCTCACCTCACCACCCACAACCTCGCCTCACCTCACCACCCCACCCCACCCCACTTCCCTGCTCCTGTATGCTCCTCGAACGTCAGTCTGAAATGTGTGCAATTCACTATTTACGAGAGTGACCTTGTTTCCTGGGTCGAATATTGGCAGTTGCGGTGAGTTTTGTCCAGCAGTGAAATCGATATTGTCTAGTATCCTTTGTGTGCTTGTGGTGTGAGTGATGGTGAGGAGTGACCTTGGGAACGCGGTGTGGTGACCCCGGGCTATGGTGACGTATTGGACATTAGGAACAGTCATGTAGCTACCTTGAGAAGATGGTGATGTTGTAACCTTGGAAACACGTTGTGGGAACTTAAGGAGACAGAGCAATGACAAAAAAACTACAAATCAATAGCACTAAGATAACACGTAATAAAAATATCTTTGAAAGGGCCTTGAAATGAGAAATTATGGATAATATAGAAAAGCACAGTTTAAGTCGACGTAGATTTAGAGCGTGAAGATCATGCCTATCACAACTTTTTGACCATTATAACAAAAACAAATTTGAAAAAAAAAAGAAACATCAAATCGCAAAAGTCGTCTACACTGACTATGGAGCCGTTATAGACATACTAAGCTACGCTAATCTCTGGCTATTTCATCGGGACTTCTATGTCAACTTTATTTCCTTGAAATATGAAGACTACTAAAAACAGTATTTTGGCATGACAGTGGGCAGCCCCCTTAGTGTTGTGCTAGCCAACATATTCTTAATCTCGAACCATGTGTTCCACTCCTTCATTCCCATTACCTTAATTTGGTTATAGTATCTTGATATTTTGGTAATCTATCCAAGATGCCTCGATACTCATGACCTCTTTAGCAGTATCTACAGTTGCAGTGTGCTTTGGTTCACGTTGCATCTTGAAAGTTAGGGTAAAGATACCAATGACATGTATGTGAGGGGAAATTGGCAGGAGCCTGTCGATTAGATTAATTAAACATAACTATGGATGCAGCAGGGATGACCAAAACAATGCTTGTATGATTCACTGAAGCATAGAGGGAAATCGGATGAACTGGAGTGAAGCTCAGATTATTATCTCCAAAGATGAGCTTATAAAACAGCTGTGCACGAAAGCATCTTTGATTGCCGTTGCAAACACAAGAGAATAGGAAGTTACATGTCTGCTATCTTGGCTCGCATGATTCTCAATCACACTTCACCCCGTGACACAGTCATTCAGTGACCTTACACTCTCCTTGACCTGACTATCACTTGAGCCTTACCCGAGCTCACTTTTCTCACATATGCTTTGATTTAAAAAAAAAATTATGTTTCCTTAATACCACTGCATAATAGAAGTGAACAAGGTAAAATAACCGAAACGTTCCCTACTAAATGTGTTAAATGTCATCTTCCTCCACGGACAATATATTAGATAAAAGGACACAAGAACGACTAATGAGACATTTATTACAACTATATTTTGCTCTCCAGGAACTTTATTAAGACAATACAAACAGTACAAGGAAACAGAGGGCGTATAAAGGGAATATGGTGGGGCGCAGGATGTATATATGCACTGCAATATGACTACTGGTCTATCTTATATACGTTGATATATCCTTGATGGGTTTCAAGAGTTTTCGTACTCCTGCAGCCCGGCCCTGGGACAGGCTTGTCTGGTGTTAGTATTGGTAGTTGCAATAGTAGTAGTAGTAATAGACTTGTTGTCAGGTGCTGGTGGGTTTCATCATTTTATGGAGGATTCATGCTAATATTTTAGAGATGAAGAAACTGCCTTTGTTCTATGTAACTGTATCGGAAATTGAGAATAGTGATGCTTCAAGGCACATCCGTCTCTGGGTGTCAGATTCTTTACTCACTAAACGGGTGTCATTCCATTTCATAACGTGGCTGGTAGTAGTCCTGTGTTGTAGACATGCTTGTTTAAGTTGTCACATCTATATCTGTATGTGAATTTATCCAAGTTCCAAGTTTTTTCTTGGTTAGATATTCTTAACATTCTAGTTATTTCTTTTTATTTAACCTGTCTTCCACTTGTATACTTGAACAATATCTCACCTCATTCTATATCTTTCAAGAGTGTAGATTCAAGTCTCTCATTCTATCTTTGTATGTAAGATTCCTGATGCAATGAATTCATTTTCTCCGTATGTTTTCCAGTTATCAATATCCATTTTGTAGTATGGAGACCAAAGATAAGTTACACAATCTAAGTGAGGCCTTAATACTGTAATGAGCTGTATAATAACTTGTGAGATGATACTGACAAGTTATATGTGAAAGACATAGGGACAACGATTAAGACATTTAGAGTAACCTCTGGACTCCTGTTACTTATACTTTTTGATATAAATTCAGCCTACCGAAACTTGACTTGACAACCCCATCAATCATGGCTAGAGTTTGCGCAAGATAAGCTGTCAGCTTTCGAGAGATGGCGAAGGGCCTCGGATTGTTCTACGGTAGAAGAATTGTCTCAATTGATTCTACATGAGGACTTCTGCCTGAACGCCTGCATACTTACCTGATCGGGCATTCTGCTTCCAAGCTGTCAGAAACGCGGCCATGGCAGACCATTACGAAGTGACTCTACAGTTGACGGGCCCCATGAAATCGGATAAGCTACTGTGACGCCCTAAAAATTCTAATCCTCTTGAGAGACCACTCATACATGGCCCTCCCATGATAGAACGTTTACCTCACCTACAATAGGAAAGAAACTAGGTCATGAAAGGGATGAAGCTCCAAAACAGACAAAAGAGTGAACCAAGATCTATTCTGCCACTATTGTAGAAAGACTGGACACCAAAAAAGTGTTTTAAGAGGAATAGAGATCTGAAGTATGAACAAGAAGGGAGATACCCGACGCAGGTGATTACTTGCTCTACTGACAAACACTCCAAAACTACTAACTCCCACTCGACCTCATCCCCTCATGGTAACCACCAGTCCCGATGACTAAATGTCAGAACCTCCTCAACAAGTCACGTCCAGGAGGCAATGGCCCCATACCTCTGAAGGAAAAGTCGGACTAGACCAGAAAAGGTTAGTGGAGATACGGGTTGTTATCTCTCACTATTAAGGAAAGGAGTGTTACCTGTCGAAGAAAAGGCTAACCCTGAATTAGAAGTTTTATTAGAGGCATACGGAGCACCCTGATTGAAGTACCTTTATGCAGGATTTACATAGAAACTTCTCATTATGCCGGGTGGATCACGGTAGGCTTGTCCTCAGGAACATTTCCCATTAAGGGAGTAGATCTACTAATAGGAAATGATATATCCAATAAAGGAATATGCCAAGAACCAATAGTGTTCGATAATCACTTAGATATAAACTACCCTCTAGAAGTTTCACAGGAAGGTCCGTCCTTATTCACCCTTAACATAATAACAAGAGCCATGTCCAACTCAGTAAATGTCATACCCCCTGCCCCAGGAAATGATGAGGAAGATATGGGTGTAGGATTGTTATTTAGTGATGTTAACAAGGCGGATACATCCAGACCCTGTCCTATGTGGAAAGTACCCAGTCTTAAATCTTCTGAAGTCAGAGGATGGGGTAGAACTGAATTAATCCAGGCTCAAACGGTAAACCCCGATTTAGAGTCCTGTAGAAAATCAATGGTGTCGGAAATGGAGGCCAAAGAGAAAGAAAACTGTTTCTTTTTTGACAGCGCAGGGACTCTAAAGAAAGAGGTAGTTAAGGGACTAAACTCCTTACGAGACCTGATCGTACTACCAAATATCTTCCTAGACATTATTCTTGAATTCGTGCATAGCAGTACTTTGGACGGCCACCTAGGGATCAAAAAGACCTTGGGAAAAATTTTACTGGCCCAAAATTTATGAGAAAGTGGCAAAGTACCTGAAGGAGTGTCATGTACGTCAACTGGCAGGAAAAAAAAACCATACACCACCACCCGCTCCTTTAGTTCCTATTTCCGCTCCTGGAGAACCTTTTCCTCACCTCATAATTGACTGTGTGGGCCCTTTGCCCAAGACGAGACAAGGGAACCAGTATCTTTTCACTATTATGGATACAGTTACCAGGTATCCTGAGGCAATTCCCTGCGAAAGATCACCGCTCGAGTGATTTTTCGTTTCCTTGTAAAATTCTTTGCCCAAGTTGGCATTCCACAAGAAATCCAGTCGGACCAGGGGACAGATTTCACCTTGAAAGTATTTAAAGAAGCCTTGTCCGGTCTAGGTTTTCCACGAGTTATCGTCCACAGTGTCAGGGAGCTTTGGAAAGGTTCCATCAGATGTTAAAATCTGTTACGTGCCTTTTTGCGAACAGTCCACCCAAGATTGGGATGAAGGCATACCTTTTTTATTATTTGTAATAATGGAGAGTGAACAAGAAAGTACAGGTTTCTCTCCCTTTGAGCTTATATACGGTCATGAAGTCTGCGAGCCTATGGCTGTGTTGCGAGACATGTGGATAAGATGAACAGAACCCTCGATAAAAACCTCTCCTCTTGTGATGCAAGAGCGTTTGGCCATCGCCAAGAAATTTGCCGCTGAAAATTTTAGAAATGCCCAAATTAAGATTAAACGTTTATACAATCGAAATGCTAAATCTCGGTCTTTTAAAGCCAAAGATTTAGTTTTGGTACAAAGGTTAACCCCCGGACATTCGTTACTGCCTCGCTATCTAGGCCCTTACGAATTGGTAAAAACTCCGGAGAAAAGAAAAACCTTCAAGAGGTACCATATTAATGAACTAAAAGCTTATAGCAAGAAAGCATTATCAGCTATGCCCATTTCCGCCTTGACTACAGATATGGAATACCTTTTCAGTGATGGTCTTAAAGGAGTGGAAATCCGCCTTAAGAATTCAGAAACCTTAAGTAATCTCGAACTGTTCTTGAATAATCTTGAGATGGAAAAGAAAATGCAGGTAGAAGATCTAATAACAAAGTACAAATCCTTATTTGATGATGTACCGAAGACGCGCACGTTAGAATATCACGATGTGAAAGTTGGGGATACCCGATCCATTAAACAACCTCCCTATCGCGTCAGTCCGCTGAAGCATCAGGTAATGAGGACTGAAGTCAAGTTTCTATTAGAATACTGCTTGATAGAGAAAAGTAAGAGCCCTTGGGCATCCTCCTGTATATTGGTCCCTAAACCCGACGGAAGTCAACGGATGTGCAGTTTACAGGAAAAATAAATGCCATTACAGTTCTCGATAGTTATCCGCTACCTCGCATAGACGACGATGCAGTGTCAAGTGCTAAATTTGTGAGTCAACTTGATTTATTACGGGGATATTATCAAGTCCGTCTCTCGCCAAGGGCCCGAGATATATCCGCCTTCGTCATCAAGGACACACTATTCAACTATACAGTTATGCCCTTCAGATTATGCAATGTGGCTGCAACTTTCCAACGACTCATGAATGAACTTACCCTTCCCCTCGAGGGAGTTGAATCATACTTGGATGACCTGGTCTTACTGATAACTGGTTTGATCACTTGACTTGTCTGGAAGCCCTTTTCAACACTTTAGCAAATCATAAATTCACTATCAACCTTGCCAAGTGTGTTTTGGTCAGGCAAAAACCCGCTACCTGGGTTTGGAAATAGGGCAAAGCTAAAATTCAAGCTATTTCTGATTTTCCTTCACCCCCTGACCGAAAAGGAGTACAGGGTTTTGGGGAATGATGGGATATTGTAGAAGATTCTGTCCAAATTACGCCCAGATCGCAGCTTCCTTACGGAACTTACTAACTCTCGAGTAATTTTCAATTGGACCGAAAATTGTGAAGAAAATTGAAGCGTCTACTTTCATCTGCTCCCATTTTGCAAAGTGCTGACTTTAATAAACCATTTACGTTGCACATAGACGCTAGTAGCTATGCCCTAGGTGCCGTGCTACTACAAAACTCTTCAAGTAATGATATTCTACACCCTCTTTGTTACTTTTCCTCAAAGTTAAAACCACACCAACAGAATTACTCGACAGTTGAGAAACAAGCATTAACCCTTGTTGTCGCATTGGAACACTTTGACGTGTACTTAGGCACGTAATCCTATAAAATTTCGGTTTATTTAGATCATAATCCCTTGACCTTCATTAACACGATGAAATCCAAGAATGTTCGAATCTTAAGGTGGGCACTTAGGATTCAGCCTTATGCATTTGTGATATCCCACATTAAGGGTCCCGACAACGTTATTGCCGATGATCTTTCTCGTCCCTAAAAATGGACAAATTTTGTGTATAATTTTTTTTTGATGTTTAACTTTTTTTCCATTCAGCAATATTGATGATGCTCTTTATTTTGAACAGTTTGAGAGATGGAATTTATCATTGGTAAGCCTTGTGGATGAGTGTTGAGCCTTGTGGATGAGTGTTGAGCCTTGTGGATGAGTGTTGACCGCCGATGAAGATTATCTGTAGTCAGTTCCGCAGTTACTTCATCTCTGGCCACTTGAGTGTCCAGCTAAGAGGTTGCCTAGAAAATCGGCTTCTGTCTGCCTACCTTCTCTCCTCTTCGGCCTCTCACTGAAATGATCAAACGACGCTTATGGAACTCACTCTTGGGGGGCGGGGTGTCACGCTACCACGTATTTATTTCATCATTTTGATAATACTACCATGCTAGTATCTTCGTTATTAGCTAAAACGAAGATATTGGATCGTTATACTATTATCATATTCATCTTTCATCATATGTCTGTATTTTTAACTAATGAGAATTGGGTATGTATATTCATATATGTCTTGTAGTGGTCTCATTGATATGTTTAAGTACGTAACTATCATTGAATATTGCTGGTTTATGATGTCTGAGGTTGGCGCCAACTGTTAATTATATCAGGTGACCCGACTTGACCTATGGTTCAAGGGGGATTGTCTAGGCAGTCTCTCTTTACCTGTGTTGAGAGAAGGTCTATACTCAAAAAACACTAGCTGTACTTACGCTAAGGACCATTGGAGGCTTAAACTTAGCCTGCACATGTAGTTGGGTTACCAGTCTATAAGGAGAAATCTATACTCAAGTGGATTACGACCAAATTAATTCATTCTACTGGTGTATATCAAAACTCTGAGGAGACACTAAAATCCGTGATATACTATGTTTGTGTTAATTGAATTACGTTGGATCTTTTTAATGTCTTGTATAGATTATAATCATTTAATAAGTCCGATTATGTCGAGAATAAGTATAAGAAAGTAATGTCCTGTACTACTTTGACAAGAACTTAAAGGAACCCAAACAGTTCATCTTTATATTATATATATTGTGTACCTAACTAAAAATAAGGTATCAATTCTTTTATATTAAATTAATATAAATCTTGAATAAGTTTTGATCTGTTTATATATATATATAAATGATAGAAAAACAAGGAATATCAGTTTAGTTAAAGATTATTACGAGAATAAGAGGATCAACCTTTTCTTTATAGAGAATTATCTGTTCTCATTAGAACTTAAAGCAATTGTATTCCTCAAGCACGTAATACTTGTCTCGTTGAAGATACACAGGTGTTGCTTATGTCTCGTTGAAGATACCCAGGTGTTGCTTATGTCTCATTGAAGATACCCAGGTGTTGCTTATGTCTCATTGAAGATACCCAGGTGTTGCTTATGTCTCGTTGAAGATACCCAGGTGTTGCTTATGTCTCGTTGAAGATACCCAGGTGTTGCTTATGTCTCGTTGAAGATACCCAGGTGTTGCTTATGTCTCGTTGAAGATACCCAGGTGTTGCTTATGTCTCGTTGAAGATACCCAGGTGTTGCTTATGTCTCGTTGAAGATACCCAGGTGTTGCTTACGTCTCGTTGAAGATACCCAGGTGTTGCTTACGTCTCGTTGAAGATACCCAGGTGTTGCTTACGTCTCGTTGAAGATACCCAGGTGTTGCTTACGTCTCGTTGAAGATACCCAGGTGTTGCTTACGTCTCGTTGAAGATACCCAGGTGTTGCTTACGTTCGTTGAAGATACCCAGGTGTTGCTTACGTCTCGTTGAAGATACCCAGGTGTTGCTTACGTCTCGCTTGAAGATACCCAGGTGTTGCTTACGTCTCGTTGAAGATACCCAGGTGTTGCTTACGTCTCGTTGAAGATACCCAGGTGTTGCTTACGTCTCGTTGAAGATACCCAGGTGTTGCTTATGTCTTAATCATCAAATTGTCGGTATTATAGATTTAATTTAAAGACAATGCAGTCCGTTCACTTGTGCCTTCCTTTATTTGTGTTAGTCCAGTAGTTTCGTTAAGCATCAGTTGGGGTTCCTGGACCCGTGCTGGATATACAATAGTCTTTGTGCTGGTACTGGTAACGTAGATCATACCTCAATACCGCTTTTCAGCTGCTCTTATGTCGAAGGATAAGCAAAATGTCAGCACTTTATTTTATAAAGGTCAAAAAACGGGGAAATATCATTGCCGTGATTTTTACTATTTTGTGTTTTTGTGCTAAAGCCAATTTAGTTGGGAACATTTTCTGATAGCACATACGTGGAGTCTCTCTCCTTTTCTTCACCAGTTAAAATTAAACTTTTCCGTCTCTACTGTGTATGAGACTTAAGTGGAAGCAGATACAGTAGATATATGAATTATATATATAATTTTGCTTTACGCTTTCTAAGCACTTTTTAATGCATATCTGACGGCATCACTTTGTAAATTGATTTATTACTGTTGTTTTTAACTTAGCGGCTAATTAACAGTGTGTTTGCTATGATCAGGTTAGTGCGGACTGTGTTGTATTTGTAAGACAAAGATGGATCCTGGCAGGTGGCTAGAATGTTAGAGAATTAATTAGCTCTTTTTATTCTCCTGGAGTCATACATCACATTTTGTCAGCCTATCTTCTAACCTTTGATCTAACAATAGCAGGATACGCTACAGACAAAGGAAGCCACTCGATTTTTAATTTAATTATAAATAAATATAGGTTAATATACGTTAACTTGACGAAATATATACTAACCGAATTTATCCTAACCGAGAGCAACAAGAAATTTCACTGGTGTGTTAGATAGGGCAGAAGTAAATTAATTTCAATTCGGAATCCTTGTCTGCGAATTAGTCTAATTCCACATACAAGGATTTATATCACATTGATAGTAACAAGAAAGAGGATACATGATTATGTCAGATAAAATTTTAACTATATCATCAGAAATTATATGAAATCTGAAGCAACCAACACTGAATACTTTTAATTGCAAAATTCTTAAGGAAAACCGAGTGCAAGGTGTAGAGCGAAGACCCCGGAACCTGGAAACCACAAAGGGAGACTTATTTGGGAGGACACTGTCAAGGGTTCACATTGAAATTGATAGACACTATGCCTTTCAAAGCTGTATAACCCCTGTGGTTTAGCGCTTCTTTTGATTATAATAATATGCCTTTCAAAATAGGTGATTATAATCATAATAATTTCAAAATAGGTTACAGAAATATCTGATTGAGAAGTTAGTGGGTTTGGGTTTGAGAAGGAACTGCCTAGTATGGTCCAATATGCTTGCTACAGTGTTCCTCCTTTCTTATGGCCACAGAAAGGGTGGGGATCGAACCCAGGGCAAGCGTTGGATTTCAGAAGGGTCTGCCTAACATGGGCCAGTAAGCTTACGCAGTGCTGCTCTATTCTTATGTTCTTACATATTGTTGTTGGAGTGTGAGCAAGATGAGTTATGGGGGAATTGAGGGGAACCAGTTAAGTGGATTCTAGTTCTGGAAGTTAACAGTTTATACAGTGTCAGCTGTCTGGGAATGCTGTAGTTCTGAGGATTTTGTGTGTTTTTATATTAGTATTAAAAAAGCCACTATTGGCGAAAAGTTTCCATGATAAATGTCTTTATCAGTATACATGTGTCCATTTTGGTCCAGCGATAGATCAAGCGGTGGATCAAACTGGATTCAACGGTGGACCAAACAGTGGACCCACTGGTGGACCAAGCGGTAAACCGCATCCTCTCACAAAAACGAAACATCACTATTGTCCTCAGTGCTTACCTTGGGCACACAAATATTTTGTTATCTAACATTAAGAGGATAAAAAATGATGCATTGTGAGGATGTTTGGGAATTTTGTCATATGTTAAACGGTATCCTGGCAACTTACAGCACACGACACTCTCTGAAATTCTCAACCCCGAGGTCATCCCTGAGTGAAACCCCATCCCAGTGAAAACGTCTTCTGCATATTGCCTTTATATCTTTATGTGGACAGTTTCCGAAACTCTTAACCCCGAGCTGTGTCTGGGTAGGATACAACACAAACATCTTGCGCAACGGGTCTTTACTGACCACGGGAACCTTGCCTCTGTGAAATGGTATTTTTTTTTTTTTACAACGCTATGCAATATATTTGATTATCACTAGGTTACCAGTTATTTCTGTACATTATAAATGTTCTTGCACACACACACCACACACACACATACATACGTACACAGATCTACAGTTACCTCAGACAGCAGAGGCAGCAGCATACCAATCATGCACTACGCCAGCGGGATTTTTAATGTTGGCGACTGTTCAACTAGAACATTAAATATGGTGCTAGGGACATCTCCCTGAGGTGTTTCTAATTACATTCTATGTGTGCAGACTCTAAACTGAGTCCGGAGACTCAGTTTAGAGTCAATATGTACATTGGAATAAGGGAATATCTTTCTTGGAACACGCAGTGACCAAAATACATCTAATGTAGTTCTGTAAATACAGTTAAGTTAATTTTTTTTTAACCACATCCATATTGTATGTTAATTTTAACTCTTTTTCTCACTTCAGGTAACGTCCTTAAAGACACGTAGAGGGTTGCGGACTTTGTGAGATTGGAAGCAGCAACAACAGAGTTTCTCAGACACTTTAACAAGGAAGTCTAGTCTCAGGCTGGTCTGCGAGAATATACCAACTCTCGAAGCCGGTCACAGGTATGTTACAAGTACGAGTTGATAATTTCTTGTGATAATATTTAATACGTCGTCGCTGTGTTTGCTCACTGAGGACCTTGTTTGGTAAAACACATGATATTCGTTGCCTTATTTTGTGCAGACGATTTTTAGTGTATGACTTGAAACTATCGGCAATTCCTTAGATTTGGGCGGTTGATGCGGAATTTATAATGGGATGGAAGGACTAGCTGCGGTAATCCAGGGAGGACTAGCTGCGGTAATCCAGGGGATGATTAACCACGGGTATACAACACTGGGCCGCCAGTGTTTGCTTAACCATGAGTATATAACACTGGCACGCCAGAGGTTGCTTAACTGACCGCCACATCTGGAGACATTTTGCTGACGAACAAAACACCACTACCATTTGTGTTTGTCTTCACTATATTTGTTTGTCTTCACTATATTTGTGTTTGTCTTCACTATATTTGTGTTTGTCTTCACTATATTTGTTTTGTCTTCACTATATTTGTTTTGTCTTCACTATATTTGTTTTGTCTTCACTATAATTGTATTTGTCTTCACTATAATTGTATTTGTCTTCACTATATTTGTATTTGTCTTCACTATAATTGTATTTGTCAACACTATATTTGTTTGTCTTCACTCTTTAAAAATTATGGAATTTGAAATATATTAGAAAAAGTCTCAGGATCTGGACCACTGTAATAAATGCTTTAATAAACCGACAAGTTGAAGGATGAGACACTTATGAAACATTGAGGAAACGCTTCCTCAGCCAGTGGTTTCTTCAGTCCAATACAAAAAAAGAACGGTGGAAAAAAGAGGAGGAGCTTGAGTGAATAGTCTCACACGGGTTTAGCGCTTTCTCTTAATAATAATAATAATATTGATGGACTCATTACATACTCCAGGCTGAGGGACTGATTACTTCAAACTCCTGATCCTCAACCATTCTTCTTTGTATCGGACTGAGGAAGTCACTGTGGCGAAACGTTTCCGTAATAAAGATGCCAAAGTGTTGCAGGTGTCTAATTTATCAACTTGTCGGTTCTCTCAACTATTTATCTAATAATATTTGAGCTATTATTTTTTTATTATTATTAAAGCCAAGAGTGGATGTTCAAGTTACTGGGTCTGATTTCTTATTTCATCCCAAAAGTACTAATTTTGTTATGATTGATTTCATGAAAGAAGGGCTTAATGAAGCTAATAAGCAGAAACAAAAAAATTAAACCGAATAATGTACGGAACTCACAACAAAAACAAAATCCCACATAATTAGGTTCATTATGTTTGTCAATGGGCCACCACACAGGAGTGTGCTAGTTACTCTCCTCCCCAGCTGCTCTCGCGTCACACTCGGCTGTGTACTAGTTGCTCTCCTCCCCAGCAACTCTAGTTTCTCAGCTGTGTACTAGCTACTTTCCTCCCCAGCTACTCTTGTTTCGCACTCACTCGGCTCTTGTGCTAGTTGATCTCCTCAGCCGCTCTTGTTTCACACTCAGCTGTTGTACTAGTTGCTCTCCTCCCCAGCTCCTCTCGTTTTTCATTAACTGTTTGCTAGCTGTTTTTCTCCACAACTGCCCTCGTGTCGCAGCAGCATGCTGCTTCTCATCCCCAGCTTCCCGTTTCTCATTCAGCAGATGTGTGCTAGTTCCTGTCCTCAGTTCGTGTTTCTTACTGATCTGTGTACTTGTTTTCCTTCTGCTTTCCTTTCTCACTCATCTGTGTACGAGTTACTCTCGTCCCCAGCTGTTCTCGTTTCTTGAACTAGTTGCTCTGGTCAGCAAATTTTATCATTTCTCACTTTACAGTTAGTTATTAGTTGGCAAAGGCACTTATCCATAGACACTTGATCAGTTGTGTATTTTGTGTTTGCATGTGTGTACTTAACTATATGTGGTTACTAGAGTCGAGTCACAGCTCCTAGCCCCGCCTCTTCGCTGGTCGCTACTTGGTCCAAGAGCCTTGTCGTATCTTTTCTTAGCCCGGTTCAACTGATTTTAAAGGCAGCTATGCTCGCCATTGTGTGTACTCGCCTATTTGTGGTTGCAGGGGTCGATTCATAGCTCCTGACTCCGCCTCTTCACTGATCGCTACTAGGTCCTCTCTCTCCCTGCTCCATGAGCTTTATCAAACCTCGTCTTAAAGCTATGTATGGTTCCTGCCTCAACTACCTCACTTGCCAGACTATTCCACTTTCTGACAACTCTATGACTGAAGAAATACTTCCTAACATCCCTTTGACTCATTTGAGTCTTCAACTTCCAATTGTGACCCCTTGTTTCTGTGTCCTATCTCTGGAACATCCTGTGAGTTTTGAACAATTCCTTACTGAGGTATCGGAACGCTATTCTTAGGTTTGCCAGGCGCCTATATGCTGCAGCAATTATCTGGTTGATGTTCCCCTCAGGAGATGTGCTCGGTATTATACTCACCCCAAGATCTTTTTCCTTGAGTGAGGTTTGCAGTCTTTGGCCACCTAGACTATACTGTCTGCGGTCTTCTTTGCCCTTCCCCGATCTTCATGACTTTGCATTTGGCGGGGTTAAATTCAAGGAGTCAGATGATAGACCAGGCTTGTAGCCTGTCCAGGTCTCTTTGTAGTCCTGCCTGATCTTCATCCGATTTAATTCTCCTCATTATCGTCACATCATCTGCAAACAGGGACACTTCTGAGTCTATCCCTTCCGTTATGTCATTCACATATACCAAAAATAGCACAGGTCCTAGGACTGACCCCTGTGGAACCCCGCTCGTCACAGGCGCCCACTCTGACACCTCGTCACATACCATGACTCGTTGTTGCCTCCCTGTCAGATATTCTCTGATCCATTGCAGTGCCTTTCCTGTTACGTGTGTCTGATCCTCTAGCTTTTTCATTAACCTCTTGTGAGGAACAGTGTCGATGGCCTTCTTTCAGTCCAAGAAAATTCAGTCTATCCACCTCTCTCTCTCTCTCTCTCTCTCGTCTTCCGTTACCTTGTCATAAAACTCCAATAGGTTTGTGAAACAGGATTTCCCTTCCCTGAAACCGTGCTGGTTATCGTATATAAGCTTGTGTCT
The DNA here is from genome assembly GCA_009830355.1 of Cherax destructor. NCBI lineage: Eukaryota > Metazoa > Arthropoda > Malacostraca > Decapoda > Parastacidae > Cherax > Cherax destructor. The sequence goes on from WNWK01000008.1 coordinate 81,183, forward strand.
TTCTAGATCCTCCACCACTCTCCTGATAATGCCTCGTGTCTCTCCTTTCTTAAAAATTGGGACTACATTGTGTGTGTGTGTGTATTCATCAATTTATATTTGCAGGGGTTGAGTCCGGCTTCTGCCTTCACCTCTTAAGCTACATTGACCATTATTATTCGTTTCTGGCCTCTTGTGCTCTATTATATTTACTTTTAAAACTTATTGCGTTGACCTCTCCCACATTTTTAATGCCCTGAGTCTGATAAAGTATTTTCTGACATGTGATTCATCAGTGTTTTAATTTCCGTCCAAGTCCTCTTGTAGCTGGTCTTAGCAATGCTAAAAATCTTTATCTATCTGCCTTATCAATTCCTTTGAGTATTTTATACGTCGTAATTGTGTCGCCTCCTTGTCTTCCTCTCTCTCAAGGTGGTCAGGTTTAATTGTATTAGTTTCTTTTCATAACTTAAACCTTCTTAGCTCCGGGATAAGTCTGGCTACACACCTTTGCAGGTTTTCAAACTTTTGAACATTCTTAATCAGGTGGCCTGTATCTGTTTTATCACGTCCTCAGCCCCTCTAAGAAACTGTATCTTCTTAACCTCCTACAACTTTGCTTAGAACTGACAGTTCACTTGTTCAAAGCTCAGGCAAGACGACTTAAGCATTTCAATTGAACTAGCACTGCATTGGTATCATGAGATTTTCCCCTTCTTTCCCATGCTCACATCTTCACCTCTCTCTCTCTCTCTCTCTCTCTCTCTCTCTCTCTCTCTCTCTCTCTCTCTCCTTGGCCTTCCTGCCGCAGCTGGTGTTGGTGAGGGCCGCTGTGTTGTACGTAATCCTAGGACAAGGCTTCATTGAGTTATTAATAGCCTGGGGCAAGTCCCAGCAACCTTCACTCTCCCTGCCACCTTATCATTCTCAGTTTCCTTGTACTCACTGGTTTTTATTCTTAAGAAAGAGCTCTCACTTGGAAGAGAAGCCACAGTATATTTTCAGCTTCATAAGTAACTAAATTTAGATGTCCTCGACAATGATTTTATCTCTCGTAAATACATAAAGCTTAAAACTGCGTTGTATGTTCCTGACGACTAGAAAATGCTTGTACTGTCCTGAATGTTTTTAATTTTTTAGGGTTGTGGGGAAGCAGAGATCGAATAACCTAAGTTGTAATACATGTCAGACTATCATTGACTGTTACTTGTGAGTTGTAAGTTTGAGGGAACGCAAGTTTTGTCCAGTATTTGTCAACACTCTCCCCATCCACCTCCATGCATAATGGGGATCACCAACAAACCCCTGGCTGTCTTCAAGATGGAACTCGACAGGTTCCTCAAAGCAGTTCCTGATCAACCGCGGGCACTAACAGCTTGGTCATTCAGGCCAGGAACCAGGAGGCCTGGTCTAGGACCGAACCGCAGGGGCGGTGACTTCCGGAAGCGACTCCAGGTAAACTCCAGGATGATTGTTGTAAATTAAGAGCAAGATAACATAGTTTTACAGATGTCTTCAAACTGGAGTGCCAGCGGTTGTACGATCAGTGTCTGTAGTGGAGATACTCCAGACACATCTACACTGACATGTCTTGTAGCACTGTGGACTAAGGCACCAGGTTATTATGCGGGATTAGGAAAACTCTGGAAACCGGTCACAGGCAAGACTAAGTCACCAGGTAAATATGGCACTTCAATGAGGGTTTTGGTGTGACTCTGGCGTGGGTTGGAATCCTACCCGCAGCACCTTGATATCTGTCAGTATTACACGTGGCTTCCAGATTTGAAAAACATGTCTGGTTATTATGTTGTTGAAGTATACCGAACATTTCTCTGCTGTCACCATCACTGTTGCTGCCATCTCTGTTGCTGTCACCATCACTGTTGCTGCCATCACTGTTGCTGTCACCATCACTGTTGCTGTCACCATCACTGTTGCTGCCATCACTGTTGCTGTCACCATCACTGTTGCTGTCACCATCACTGTTGCTGCCATCACTGTTGCTGTCACCATCACTGTTGTTTCTGCCATCACTGTTGCTGTCACCATCACTGTTGCTGCCATCACTGTTGCTGTCCATCACTGTTGCTGTCACCATCACTGTTGTTTCTGTCATCACTGTTGCTATCACCATCACTGTTGCTGCCATCACTGTTGCTGTCACCATCACTGTTGTTTCTGCCATCACTGTTGCTGTCACCATCACTATTGTTTCTGCCATCACTGTTCCTGTCACCATCACTGTTGCTGCCACCATCACTGTTGCTGTCACCATCACTGTTGCTGCCACCATCACTGTTGCTGCCACCATCACTGTTGCTGCCACCATCACTGTTGCTGCCACCATCACTGTTGCTGCCACCATCACTGTTGCTGTCCCCACCACTGTTGTTGTCACCACCACTGTTGTCACCATCACTGTTGTTGTCACCATCACTGTTGTTGTCACCATCACTGTTGCTGTCACCATCACTGTTGCTGTCACCATCACTTGCTGTCACCTTCACTGTTGCTGTCACCATCCGTCCAGGAAATTAAAAAAACAATCTACACATATGCGATATCCAAGTTCATTCACTGACGAAGATAAAGAAATTAGCGAAATTTTAAAAGACCATTACGAATCAGTGTTCAACAGTTCATTCACTAAATGAAAGCAGACTGGAGAATGAAGAAGTTTTGCATTGCCTCTCCATGTCATACAAATCAGATATCTGAAATAGCACATTACTAATCTCATAGTATTCGAAGAAATAAAAAAATATCTCAAATCAGTTCCTGATGAGCCTAGTCCATCAGGCTAGCAACCAGATAGTCTGGTCTAGGACCGGACCACGGGGGCGATGACCCCTGGAATCGGCGACAGGGAAACGAAAGGTAAACATGCAGTTCCTGGCCTTATTCATGGAGATCCTTATTACACAAAAGATAAAAATATCACTAGCACGAGCACTCAGTATTCTTGGAAGAAATTAGTGTGATTTAGGTGAAATCTCGTTCTTACAAAAGTGGAGATATAACTCTGGTGCAGAAAGGAAGCAGTAAAGCGCCTCAGAAAACTTAGTCCAGTAGCACTAACCTAAGATATCATAAGTCTTTGAAATGGTGATGAGATGCCAGATTGGAAACGTTAGGGAATAGCAATATCTCCTCAACCCGGACCAAGAGGGATTCACAGCTGTAAGAACATGATTGTCATAACTACGAAACCATTACCACAAAATTACGGAGGCATTGTAAAGAAATCAAAATGCTGATGTGGGCTACACGGATTTCGTAATGGCGTTAGACAAATGTGATCTTGGAATGATAGCACATAAATTGAGGTCAGTAGTTATAACTGGAAAGTATGCAAATTGGTATTCGATTTCCTGAAGAACAGAAGACAAAGAGTAGTAGGAAAGAGAGCAAAATGTAGCCATAGCAAAGTACAAACCTGAGTACCCCAAAACCGGTTTTGGAAGCCTTGGTTGTTTCTCATCCTCATAGTAAATATAGTTAAAAAAAACCTAGCCATAGGTTTGTATCATCTATGCCTACGATACCAATATAGCATGGACAAATTGACATGACAAATTGCAACTTCTCAGATGTGGTGTGAATGGAGAACTGAAGTGGGGTAGTGTATACAAAATATAGGAGGGCCACTTAATATAATGAAAGTAACATGTGAAAGACCTGGGTATGATAATGTCAGGTGATCTATCTTTTAGAGAACACACTTAGGTAAATATCGCGAAAGTCCGAAAAATAACCGGGTAAATAATGAAAATTTCCAAACGAAAAGAAATAATGCTGGTGATGACAATATTCGTAATGAACATTACGCTTGTAGTAACTGCACTATATGTTGTATATTTTTTCCTTTAACATTTTATTTATTGTATGGAAAGTCTATAACCCGTTCCTTCAGGTTTGGTGTATTTTTATTGGTATAATAACATGCCATATTATTTTGTTTCTTTTGTTATCTTTTTATTTCGTTTTTAGTGGTTGTATACAATTATAAAATGTAATTATGTGAGTGAATAATACCCTGGCTGATTAGGCCTTGATCCACCTGGACACCTGGTCTTTGACAGACCCGCGAGGGCGTTGACCCTCCCCCCCCCCCCCCGAATTTTTTTTCAGGTATGTAATTTGATGTCGCCTTGATAAATACAACACGGTCAATACATCTCAGGGTTTCAATAAGTGGTTTTGCCAAATAAATGTAGAGACTTCTTAAATTAGTACATTGAATGCGGTGGTCAGTGTTAAGACGGGGACGTTGTTTATCTTACGCTGAAAAAAAATATTTTGATAGAGTTCTCCATTGTAATCATCGTCTCGCGTTGTTTATTCAAATTTCATGGGTGGGCCGTTTAGTTAGGAAAAGACCTAATTAAGAAGATCCAAAGCTGTACTGAGCGATTACTCGTATGTTTACACTCGCATACAGAGGAATGTTACCATTTTTCCTGACCAGTGATATACCATTCTTCTCGCCTTAGTCTCCCGGCCCCAGCATAACAAGATTTCATTACCTGATACACGTAACCCATCCTGTGTGATGGAATATGACAGGAGACCATGGCTAGTTGTTTTTTCAACTATATAATTATCACATAGAGGAGGGCAGCAGTCCACTACACACGTACACAGTTTTGTTTAATACAAGAAAAAAAACAGTATCGGGGGGTTACGAAGTTACGGGGGTTAAGAAGTTTATCTCTCTCTTCTCTCTCTCTCTCTCTCTCTCTCTCTCTCTCTCTCTCTGATCGAAGTTTGGCTTAACTATATAGATAAAATGTTTATATAAATTGGATAAAAGGAGAACGCATAGAATTCACAGATACGTGAATCAAAGTACCAACAAGCGTCATTGAAGGAAACACAGGACAGCCTAAATTTTACAGGCGGGAGGGTGAAAATCTGTTTGTTTGAAAAAGAGGCCTACCTACCTGGAGGATATTCCGGGGATCAACGCCCCCGCGGCCCGGTCCATGGCCAAGCCTTCCGGTGGATCAGGGCCTGATCAACGAGGCTGTTACTGCTGGCCGCACGTAGTCCAACGTACGAACCACAGCCCGGCTGATCCGGTATTGACTAGGTATCTGTCCAGCTCCCTCTTGAAGACAACCAGGGGTCTAGTGTTAATTCCCTTTATGGCTGGTGGGAGGCTGTTGAACAGTCTTGGGCCCCGGACACTTATGGTGTTTTCTCTTAGTGTACTAATGTCGCCCCTACTTTTCATTGGGGCTATGTTGCATCGCCTGCCAAGTCTTTTGCTTTCGTAGGGAGTGATTTCTGTGTGCAGATTAGGGACCAGTCCCTAAGAATTTTCCTGGTGTAGATTATGGTGTATCGCTCTCGCCTGCGCTCCTGTGAATACAAGCCTAACGAAATAGGCGCAAAGGTTCTCTGTACATTCTCTAGATCTGCAATTTCACCTGCTTCGAACGGAGATGTCAGTGTACAGCAGTATTCCAACCTAAAGAAAATAAGTGATTTAAAAAGGATCATAATTGGCTTGGCATCTCTTATCTTGAATGTTCTCATTATCCGTCCTATCAGTTTTCTCGTAGATGTGATAGTGGCACTGTTGTGATGCTTGAAGGTGAGATCCTCAGACATTACCACTCCCAGGTCCTTCACATTACTTTTCCGCTCTATTGTGTAATTAGAGTTTGTAGTATACTCAGTCCTAGCTATTATTTCCTCCAGTTTTCCATAACGGAGTAGATGGAATTTGTCTTCATTGAACATCATATTTTTCTCTGTTGCCCATTGGAAAACTTGGTTTATATCTTCTTGGAGATTTGCCGTGTCCTCAATGGATGACACTCTCATGCAGATCCTAGTATCATCTACAAAGGATGATACAGTGCCATGCCTAGCTTGGCATGGTTCTCTAGGTCTGCTGCAGTGTTCGCCATGTTGTCATTCTTCAAATTTAAATTTTATTTTTCAATTTTTAAAACTGTTTACATTGTCAGTAGAAACCGAGGATGATTGTGGAAAAAATGTTGATAAACCGTCTTTCTGTCTAATGGATACACTCACAAATTTGGAAAAATTCATAAACAGAAAGAAACCTTTCCAACATGACTGAAATAATACATAACTAGACTTTAAGACCACCGCTGTGAGGTGCCCTTCTGGGGAGACTTGAAAACAGAAAGGAAGGTTTCCACCATGTCTGGAATCATACATAAATGAACGTTTCCACCATGTCTGAATCCATACATTAAGGAAGGTTTCCACCATGTCTGGAATCATACATAAAGGAAGGTTTCCACGATGATATACATGAAGAGTTTTTACAATGTCTGCAATTAGGTTAAAGTGAGGTTGCCGGGTCAAAGGGAAGAGAAACAAGGCAAGTGAAAACTACCATCGAAAGGAATAAAGAAAAGGACCACTTGAATAATAGAAATAAAAAAAAAAGGGGGGAGGTAGGGAGAGGGGTTGTAGGGAAAGGGGGATATAAGCGGAATTGGAGGGGAGGGGATGGTACGATGGTGGTGGTAGTGGTAGTTTGGTGTGGGGGTTGGATGGTAGTGGTAGTAGTAGGGTGCAAGGTTGAAAGGAAGGCGTGATTGTGGTTGGGTGTGGGAATGGAGGGAAGGAGTGGTTGTGGTGGTATGGGGGTGGGTTTGGTTGTGAGGGGGATGGAGGTGGTGGTGGGAATTGGGGTTGGTGTTATGGGGGAGGGACGTGGTGGTAAGGAGTAGGGTGGGTTGTATAGGTGGAGAGCGAGGTGGTGGTGGGTGTGGGGTTGGAAGGAAGGGGTGGTTGTGTTGGTGGTAGGGGGTGAGGTTGGAGGGAAGGGGTGGTGGTAAGGGTGAGGTGGTGGTGGTAGGGGGTGGCGTTGGAGGGGTGGGGTCGTTGTTGTTGTGGTAGTGGTGGGGTTGGAGGGAAGGGGTGGGGATGGAAGGGAGGGGTGCTGGTGATAAGGGGTTGGGGCTGGGTTGTATGGGGGAGGTAGGTGGCGGTGGTGGTATTGATCTGGTCTCCTTGGCAGGCCACGTGGGAGGGCGGTAAGGTCGCCGGCAGCGCCACCAGACCTAGGATTACCACCCTTATCTCTTCCCCCTTGCGCTTCTATCGGGGGCCGCCCCTTTTTGTGCCAGCTGACTCACTTCTGTCATTCACCTCCGCTTCTCTCTCTCTCTCTCTCTCTTGTTTTATCCCATGGCTGCAAAAGAGTGCTGCAGGAGATGCAGTACGGTATCGGAGACAAGACAAGAAAGAGGCAAGCAAGAACAAGAAAGAACCGGAGAAACGAAGTAACGAGGTACACAAGAAAGAACGTAAGAACCAGAAAAGAAGGTGGTGCATAAGAAAGAACGAGCCAAGAACAAGAATAAAGAACGAAGGAGACAAGAAAGAACAAAATGATACATAAGAATGAACCAAAGATACAAAAACAAGACGATACATAAAGAACGTAGGGACAAGAAAGAACATGATACATAAGAATGAACGAAAGAGGCAAGAAAGAAGAGACAGAAAATAGTCTGTCTTAACATGTAGTACAATTACAACTATTTTAATCAGTAATTAGACTACGTCGATGTTCTTTCAAATATAAAACATATTTTTACCAGACAGTAATAACAGTTGACTGGAATATAATCTTAAGATAATACAACAGAGCGGCTGATATACTTTGTGTTCACTCCAGGGACGAGACGTAATGACGTGTGATGTGTGAAGCAAGATATTGTAGATGTGTTAGGAGTCACATGTGATAACTTAGGTGTGTGAGAGGTAAGACATGATAACTTAGGTGTGTGAGCCATAAGACAATAAGTTAGTGGTAGGTGTGTGGGAGGCGAGACATGATGACATAGGTAGTGCGTCCACTGGTTGCCTATTATTAGTTCTTTGTATAAAGTTGGGTCAGACGTTGAGTTTCCAAGGTTAAGCAGAGTCTGCCAGCCCCTTGTGGTAGGTACCCCCTAGCCAGCGGCGGTGAAGGAGGGAAAGGGAGGAGCATGGAGTAAGAGACGAGGGGGTCCTCTCTAGTTGCTGGTGGAGGATTAGGGGGCGGCGGAGAGGGAAAGAAGAGAGAGGGAAGGGGATTGGAACGATGAGATACGGTGAAGGATGGGGGAGGGAGAGGGGCAAAGGAAGGGAGGGAAGGGGAGAAGGATCAAACGTAGGGAAAGTGTCACGGCCAGGAAATAAACGAAATATCTAAATTGAAAGGGGTCGAGTTCAGGGTATTGAAAAGTCCTTCCTGGTATTGAACTATCTGGGATATTGAAGAGTTGGTCTATTTACAATTACCCAAAAAAATAGTGTAGTCTTATGGAAAGATCTACCAGCCTGGGATTTCATGGTAAATAATTGTTCTTGTTAGGTAAAAGGACGTAGGTGTAAATAATGTCACAATAAAATGTCGTCACATTAGTTGCATTTTTACCTAACATATTGTCGGTTATTTTACCAACATTATTATAATTGTTCTTGGCTGATGATGGACATGTGAAGTGCCTTGATAATCCAGCAGGGGTTACTTTGTCACTCTTCAGGAAATTAAGAAAGTCAACTTGGTGCCGCTCATTCAGGTATACGAGAAAACATAACTAATGAATGATTGTGAATGTTTCCTTTTTTTCCCCTTTTTCCTTTTTTTATCTTTGTGAGGGGGGAGAGCTGGTGTGTCAAAAGTAAAAAAAAAATATATATAGATCAACATGAAACATGAATATTGAGTTAGTGATAATTGTATACGATACTGACAATAAGCAAGACACGTGTGCAACAGTTAGATATCCTTATTCCGAAACGTTTCGCCTACACAGTAGGCTTCTTCAGTCAAGTACAGAGGAGGAAGCAGAAATATTAGAGATGTAAAGACGATGTAATCAATCCATCAGCCTTTAAGAGTGATAGACTGCTGCCTCCTCTGTACTCGACTGAAGAAGCCTACTGTCTAGGCGAAGCATTTCGGAATAAAGATCTCTAATTGTTGCACACGTGTCTTATCATGAATATTGAGTATTTTAATCATATTTATCGCTAACAACATATATGTAAATGAAAGTTACCTTTTGTGCCTTTATGGTGAAAGGAATTCCGGGAGTGATGCCATCTTATTCACATACCCAAGATGGCTGCCATCTTTACCATACAGTAGTTGAACCATACCAAGGGCGGGAATAGAACCCGCGGTCACAGTCATAAAACAACTCCAGACCGACGCGCTAGCCACTGGGCCAACTGGCGGGAGATTCGTCTGTAAAAACTTGCATTTGTGGTCACAGTGGTGCCTATGCTAACCTTCCTAGGGTTTATAAATATACCTAGTTGGAGTGAATCTTATTGTAGCCTGCTGGCCCAGTGGCTAGCGCGTCGGTCTGGAGTTTTATGACTCTGACCGCGGGTTCTATACCCGCCCGTGGTATGGTTTGTTTGCAATCGTGCCATTACGATTTCGTGAGTCATACTGTAGTGGTTACAAGGTAATGAGAGACACTCACCTTCCCAGGGGTCTTTGTGATAGGCAGGGAAGAAAAGTGAACTAGACAATATTAATGGTTTCCTAGCACTTACATTTATGTAATACATTTATATCGAGTCAGATGTAGAGGTCATTAAGAGAAAGTGCAATTTTATTAACAATACCGGAGAGTTTTTGTGACACGGTCGATTATTACTAATATATTATTATTCATCCATTCCCAATACCTTCTGCTTATAAAGGTAAGATAATATCTGTACTTGCAGCTAAGACAACCTCTATTGTCACAGTAATGAGAACAAAACGAGGGGTCACACTACGTGCTATCTGATACCCGACCATTAAATATTTCCCTTAACACTAAACCAAGAACTATGGTACTAATGAACTAAATCCTCCATAATGTCTCATCTTCATTATCATGAGTCTCTTCCTATGCACCATCTTCCTTTATTATAATATTTCAACAACTATCAGACTCTCTGTTTGTATAACACTGAACTAGACAGACGAGCAGCTGCACCTCTGTTTGTATAACACTGAGCTAGACAGACGAGCAGCTGCACCTCTATGTTTGTATAACACTGAGCTAGACAGACGAGCAGCTGCACCACTTAGCAAGAGCCACCTTAGTTTATACTAGCTAGGACGAATCAGACTGCTAAAAAGCGCTGGATCAGAACATCCATGCATGGCCTGTAAATCCGGATGACAGGCTTCAGGCTGTGGTGGATATGTGGGCCAGTGAGCCGCCAACAGCAACAGGCTGGTTGACCAGACAAGCACCACACACGCACTAGCCCAGGGCCGGCCTCCGCGATAAAAAATCTAGAAACTCATCAAAGATATATGAAGGGTAAAGGTAACATATAAAAAGGCTCAAATTTTTAAAACAATTTTACACTACAATATTCCAGATTCAGCCCCAAAAAGTATTTTGGCATCCATTCTATTAGGGTAGTTATTTAAATGTATAAAAACATTTAACCACAGATATAAAATTTTAAATAAAAGGCTGGGAACGACCTGCTGCTTGATGTCTCGGTATAAACGCGCAACTTTCAAATCTGCGTTGTTTACATTGGTGTGAGGACGTCGACATGGCTTAGTTAACTTGCACATAGCACTCATCTTGTAGAATATATAACAAGTGCGCATGTTATAAGCAGTTATGGCAACGAGCTTTCAGTGAGTATTTCAGTAAGGAACAAAGATCTTGGAGATGCAAAAAGATCGTATTGTCAGACACACAGACAGTATAACTGAACGCGTGAGACTCTCATGAGATCTTCAAGATATGCAAGTCAACACAAGACTTTTATTATCCTTTGCTGTTGCCTCGCCTGCGGCACGCTGTTAATTATATTTGTTGTTCTAACATGTATATGAACGTCTTGCTTAATTGTCAGTGCCGTATAGCTGACAGTGTAAACACTTCTCTTGGAGAACATTACCCCCAATTTGCTTCGTGACAATTTATTTCTCTATTGTGTACTTGAGGGTTGGTTACTTGTTAGGCTGACGTTAGTAGATAATGGAATGGTGATGAAGGGGAGGTGTTCATTAGTAGATAACTGGTTGTGATGGATGGCAGGTGTTCATTAGTAGATAACGGGGGTTGTGATGGAGGGCAGGTGTTCATTAGTAGGTAACGAGGGTTGAGATGGATGGCAGGTGTTCATTAGTAGGTAACAGGGGTAGAGATGGAGGGCAGGTGTTCATTAGTTGATAACTGGGTTGAGATGGAGGCAGGTGTTCATTAGTTGATAATGGTTGTGATGGATGGCAGGTGTTCATTAGTTGATAACTGGGTTGAGATGGATGCAGGTGTTCATTAGTTGATAACGGGTTGTGATGGATGGCAGGTGTTCATTAGTAGATAACGGAGTTGTGATGGATGGCAGGTGTTCATTAGTTGATAATTGGTTGCGATGGATGGCAGGTGTTCATTAGTAGATAACGGGGTGATGGAGGCAGGTGTTCATTAGTTGATAACGGTTGGATGGATGGCAGGTGTTCATTAGTAGATAACGGGGTTGTGATGGATGGCAGGTGTTCATTAGTTGATAATTGGTTGCGATGGATGGCAGGTGTTCATTAGTAGATAACTGGGTTGCGATGGATGGCAGGTGTTCATTAGTAGATAACTGGGTTGAGATGGAGTGCAGGTGTTCATTAGTTGATAACTGGGTTGCGATGGATGGCAGGTGTTCATTAGTAGATAACTGGGTTGAGATGGAGTGCAGGTGTTCATTAGTTGATAACTGGGTTGAGATGGATGGCAGGTGTTCATTAGTAGATAACGGGGGTTGTGATGGAGGGCAGGTGTTCATTAGTTGATAACTGGTTGCGATGGATGGCAGGTGTTCATTAGTAGATAACTGGGTTGAGATGGAGTGCAGGTGTTCATTAGTTGATAACTGGTTGCGATGGATGGCAGGTGTTCATTGTAGATAACTGGGTTGAGATGCATATAAACATTCTTACTTGTGAATAAACAGAAGGGTGTTGACAGGCTTGAACCACGATCCTCAAATTGACAGTCCGCGGACCACGTTCGAGCCCCTGGTCCACCCTTCTCTTTATTCAATGCCAATTGTTTATTACAACTTAATTTGAGTCCATTCTTACTTGTAATTAAGATAGATTTTGTGAGTAATTATATAATCAGACTTTTTAGGCACTGGTAATAGAAAGCAAGAGTTTAGATGTTTACTAATTGTGTTTACTATAATGTGTGTTTTTTTAATAGTCTCATTCCTGTAATGATATATTTCCAATGTCTCCAAAGAAGTGGTTTAGAATTCTTTGGGCCATGGGTATGCATGCTGCCATTGTATCGGATTAAACTGGTCTGGAAACCCACTTCTGTGTAACTTCTAAAATAAAATTAAGAAAGACAATTTGAAGGTTAGTTGATTGTGTAATACACACATTAGGTAGTAGCTGATGCATTAATAGCACCTACGTTAAGAAATAACCTGGAGTTTACCTGGAGAGGGTTTCGGGGGTCAGCGCCCCCGCGGCCCGGTCTGAAACCAGGCCTCGTGGTGAATCAGGGTCTGATCAGCCAGGCTGTTACTGCTGGCCGCACGTAAACCGACGTACGAAACACAGCCCGGCTGATCAGGTACTGACTTTAGGTGCCTATCCAGCGCCTTCTTGAAGACAGACAGGGGTCTATTTGTAATCCCCGTTATATATGCTGGGAGGCAGTTGAATAGTCTTGGGCCCCTGACACTTATTGTTTTGTCTCTTAGTGTACTCGTGGACCCCTTCATTCTCATTGAGGGAATGTTACACATGCATTAAGAAATAACCGAATGTTAGTGTTTTGAATAATAGGATGTTGAATGTAAAGGTACTGAATGTTAAGAGGAGAGGGAGAGTTTGGCTGGGAAGGAGTAAAAGGAATTAAAACAAAGAAAATGAGAGCTAAATGTAAAGTAGTAGGAATGTTGAATGAACAATTGTAGAAAGAAAAGAATGGATATAAATGTTTCAGTACAGCAATTGTAGTTTTAATTTTTAACTGGAGTGTGGAGGAGAGTGAGGCTGGGAGATGTGTAGTGGAGGAGAGTGAGGCTGGGAGATGTGTAGTGGAGGAGAGTGAGGCTGGGAGATGTGTAGTGGAGGAGAGTGAGGCTGGGAGATGTGTAAATGTCAGGCTTGTGAATCAGCTGAGGAAGGCTGACAGCTCATAGCTTGTAGAACAAGGATGTAAGAAATCTTTGAGTGTAAAAGACAATATCACTGGAATTCTCTTATACTTGAAATTTTCATATACTTAAATTACCTAACAGGTTCCTTAGGATACTTCAGAAATACTTTACAGATATTGTACAGGGCGTTGACCCCCGGAACACCTTCCAGGTATACTCCAGGTATACCAGGTATACCTAACAAATGGTTAAAATGTTTTTTCTTTGACTTTGTTTTCTTTAGTATCTCCCTCTCTTGTCACTATTATATTCCTACCTTCTCACTAGTATTTCTCTCCCTTGTCACTAGTATTTCTCTCCCTTGTCACTAGTATTTCTCTCCCTTGTCACTAGTATTTATCTCCCTTGTCACTAGTATTTATCTCCCTTGTCACTAGTATTTCTCTCCCTTGTCACTAGTATTTCTCTCCCTTGTCACTACTATTTATCTCCATTGTCACTACTATTTATCTCCCTTGTCACTACTATTGCTCTCCCTTGTCACTACTATTGCTCTCCCTTGTCACTACTATTTATCTCCCTTGTCACTACTATTTATCTCCCTTGTCACTAGTATTTCTCTCCCTTATCACCAATGTCTCTCTTTCACCACATAAATCTTTTATGAGTTTACCTCATAGTTCAGTCTTCCCCTCTTCTTTCTTTGGTGTTCTCCCCTCACTCCAGTGTCCTCCACCTCGTCCTCTACCCAACAACAAATCATATTTGGTTTCATTTTGTCTTTGTTCAGGAATTTATATCTTGGTATCACTTCTTGGTTTTCCTTCTGTCTTCCATGACAAGTCTTAATTTCTGTCAGAGATATTAAGATTGTATTTTGACCTCTCTCTCTCTCTCTCTCTCTCTCTCTCTCTCTCTCTCTCTCTCTCTTCTCTCTCTCCTCCCTCCCTTTCCACCCTTCCCTACCACTATCTGCTATAATTTCCACCCCTCACTGATTTATTTATGCCTTTCGTATGTAGTCTGTCAACCGGCATTTATTTCCCTTATACTCTCCGTTATTATTTTTGTGATATCACATTAAAATAACTGTCTGTCTGTGTCTGTCTGTCTGTCTCTCTCTCTCTCTCTCTCTCTCTCTCTCTCTCTCTCTCTCTCTCTCTCTCTCCTCCTCTCTCTCCCTCTCCCTGCCTCTCTCCCTCCTTCGCTCCCCAGTATATACTCAGAGTATGTCCCTTCCTTCAGTTGTTTACCGTTTTGTTGCCTTGAACTTGAAATATGGATATAATTTGGACTGCACTAATGACCTTTAGAATTATTTAGGTTGTATTTTGATTATTTCGTTATGATATCTGTATTTATATTTTATTTTTATTATGAGATCTGTATTTTGATTACCATGTAATTACTCTAAAACAGGCACAATTGTACCAAATTTATATTAATTATTAATGATAGTAATTAATTCTAAGAGTTGCTGGAATTTGGTAATGATAGCAGGAATTAATAATGGTGTCAACTTTTCATGGTAAATAGCAGTTCTAGTGTTTTGTAAATCATACCACTCAAGAGTCTTTGTAATCTCTAATTTTGTCTTGAAGGTTTAGATTAGGAAAGCATAGGGAAAGTGACTTAATACCCTTCACTCGTGGCCACACTCCCGCCTTCAAATGGGCAAGCTCTTACCGTGGCACATAGAACACCCAACATGGATACTTAATAGGCAAGGTGAAATCGGAATTTATTTTCTATTACTGGAGCTGCTAATATCTCCACTGCTACATCTAGTACTATTACTGTACACTGTGTAATGTATAGTCAGCTGATCGTCCTGAGTGTTCTCGTAATGAACATAAGGAGCACTGCTGGCCCATGCTAGGCGGGTCCTAGTCACCTACAGGCCTAAGCCAGTCAGGTCCATGTCACAGTCACTTAAGGAAGCAGCAATGCATCAGACCTATTCTTGAAGCTACACAACGTTTTAGCTTCAGTGACGCTACTCGGGAGTTTGTTCCACTTATCTACCTGGAGAGGGTTTCGGGGGTCAAAGCCCCCGCGGCTCGGTCTAAGACCAGGCTTCATGATGGATCAGGGTCTGATCAGCCAGGCTGTTACTGCTGGCCGCACGCAAACTGACGTACGAACCACAGCCCGGTTGGTCAGGTACTGACTTTAGGTGCCTATCCAGTGCCTTCTTGAAGACAGCCAGGGGTCTACTGGTAATCCCCCTAATGTATGCTGGAAGGCAGTTGAACAGTCTTGGGCCCCGGACACTTATTGTGTTGTCTCTCAGTGTACTCGTGGCGCCCCTGCTTTTCATCGGGGAAATGTTGCATCTCCTGCCGAGTCTTCTGCTTTCATAGGGAGTGATTTTCGTGTACAGGTTTGGCACCAATCCCTCCAGGACCTTCCAAGTGTATGTTATCATGTATCTCTCTCGCCTGCGTTCCAGGGAATACAGATCAAGGACCTTCAACCGTTCCCAGTAATTTAGGTGCTTTATCGTAATTATGTGTGCTGTGAAAGTTCTTTGTACACTCTCCAGGTCTGCAGTGTCTATTACCAAACCATTGCTTTCCTATATCCTTTCGAAATCTAAACTTTTCCAATTTGAAACTATTGCTGCAAGTCCTGTCTTGGTTAGATACTTTTAGCATTACCACTATTTTCCATTTATACACCTCAATTATATCCCACCTAATTCTACGCCTTTCTAGAGAGTACAGATTCAGGGCCCTCAGTCGATCCAAAGGAAAGATTTCTGATACATGGAATCAACTTAGTCATCCTTCTTTGTACGTTTTTTTTTTTTAGTAGTTCGCCCGGTTCTCGAACCCCGGACCCCAGTGGTGAGAGGCGCGACTCTCACCACTGGGCTACTTTCTTGGGTATGTTGTACGTTTTCCAACGTATTTATATCCATTTCGTAATACGGTGACCAGAACTGTGCATCATAATTTAAATAAGGCCTAGCCAACGATATATAGAGTTGAAAAATAACCTGAAGACTCCTATTATTTATGCTTCTTGATATGAAGCCAAGAATTCTATTCACTTTATTGAGA
Organism: Cherax destructor; assembly: GCA_009830355.1. NCBI lineage: Eukaryota > Metazoa > Arthropoda > Malacostraca > Decapoda > Parastacidae > Cherax > Cherax destructor. The sequence continues at coordinate 97,343 of WNWK01000008.1, forward strand.
ACACCCTTACCCACTACTGTGTTGGTTTTAGATTACTGCTAACCAGAACTCCTAAATCTTTTTTGCAATCAGTGATATTAAGATCTACATTATTCAGTTTATAAGTGTCATGGTTATTTTCTTTCCAGAGCATAGAACTTTGCATTTGTTTACATTAAACTGCGTGTGCCACTTCTCTGACCACTGCATCAGTTTATTCAGATCTTCCTCGAGCGCTCTAATGTCCTCGTCAGAATTAATTCGATGGCCTCTTTAGGTGTCGTCGGCAAACTTGCTTATGTGCTCTTTATTCCCTCCTCTATGTCGTTTGCGTAAATTGTGAACAAGGGGCCCAACACTGACCCCTGTGGAACACCGCGTGTGATGCGTCCCCACTCTGATTTCTCCCCATATATGCAAAGTCTGTTGCCAATCTGTCAACCACACCTCTACTTTCCTCAATAACCTCTGATTTAGAACTCTATTAAAGCCTTAAAAAAATCTATATACACAATATCATATTCATTACCATGATCTACCTCCTCAAATACCTTAGAGAAAAAAAAGTTAGTAAACTCGTAATGCAGGAATGCCCCTTTGTAAAACCGTGCTGAGATTCATTACTAAATTTGTCTTTCAAGGTGGCTTCGAATAATCTCGGCAATTTTCCCACATTGGAGGTTAGGTTTATTGGTCTGTAGTTCGAAGCTAAGGACCTGTCTCCTGCTTTATAGATAGGTATCATATTTGTCATTTTCCAATTATCTGGTACTTTGGCAGTTAGTAGAGATATGTTGAAAATAATAGCCAAAGGTTTGCCGAGTTCCTCCTTACAATCCTTTAAAACCCTTGTAAACAGTCACTAGTGACTTTGTGTATAACTTGTTTTTGTCCTGTTCTACATAAATTATTCTTGAATTTTGCTAATATCTTCCTGACAAGCTAAGAGCTGTTACCTACATCAGCTCATTTGAAAGCATTTTTATTGTTATGAAACACAAGTAGGGAACAGGATGAAGTGGGAGCCATCTGTGGGCCAGCATTTTCATTTGATCAACTGACTTTATCTCGTTGATATCATAATGCTGTACGAATGTGTTCCAGACTCGAGTCATCCTGGAGATAAATGATCTCAGATGAAGTGATGTTCTGGAGAAGGATACAGCCAGAGTAACTTTTGAGAAGGCCAGTCTTGTTCCTAATCTAATCTTACTTCTATACACCTGAAAGAGACCTTTTGGGTTAATCTTCGAATCCCTTGCAACTTTAACCTCAATCTCTTTTTTTTTTCTTGGTCCCTTTTTTATTTCTTTGTTTTTTAATTGAATATATTGATTTCTTAACTGCCCAATCTATTGGTTATCCATTTAGGATAATTTTTGTTTGATCTGATTTCCTGTTTGGAACATAATTAATCTGAGCAGCTAGAACTGTGCTTTGAAAAATATCATAGTGGTAACCATCACTACCTACCTAACCCATAGTCAGGTCATTCCAGCTCAACCCACTCAGGTAATTTCTCAGTCCTATGAAATCGGCCAAGCATTAGTCTGAGACATTGACTTGATTGTAGTTATTAAGGTATTTCCATGATATATTGAAACTTAGTGATTTGTGATCACTTTCCCCAAGCTCATTATTAACTTCATGATTATTAATTAGTGACTCCTTGTTGGCAAGAACCAAGTCTAACAGGTTAATTCCTCTAGTTGGTTCTGTCACAAACTGTTTTAAAAAGCAATCCTGAATCGTATCAAGAAAGTCGCTAGACTCGAAATTTCCTGTGAATCTGCTCCAATCAAGTTAAAATCTCCCCTTAATGCAACATTTTCGTATCTAGATGCCTTATGAATTTCTTCCAATAAAAGTTTACTGCATTTCCTGGAGGCCTATAAATCACATCCAAGATTAGTTTCTCACGGCCCTGGAGAAACTGTAGCCAAACAGATTCTGTGCCATACGCTTTTAATTTTATATATCTATCGCAACAATTTAAATTTTCTCTGACATACATAGTTACTCCCCACCCTTCCTGTTGACTCTGTCAGTGTGGAATAATTCATAGCCTTTTATGTGGCATTCAGACGGCATCTCTATCTTTCAGATTGAACCAGGTCTCTGTTTACCAATAATATCTATGCTTCCTGCACATGTAATTAATCTTAGCTCATCTATCTTATTCCTAACCCTCCTACTATTAATATAGTAAATCTTAAGGGAGCTTGTCACTCGCTGCCCTCTACTGTCTCTATTTGTTTGTTGACCAGTTTCATTGCCTTTATTAGTAACTTTATGACGAATAATGTCTTTTAAAATTTTCCATGAGGCATCCTGGTAATATATACGGTTCATCCCTTGTGCTGCAACCTGTTTGTTTCCCACACACACCCATACCTCTATCATCTATCGGTTTATAGTTCTAGACAAGTCAGCAACAACCCCCTCGATCGAGTTGGCTAACGCAACCACTTCTGCCTCAGAGATATGTGCCCCATTCCTTGCATACACATCAAGTTTGCCATAGAAATGGTCCCAGTTGTCAATGAATGGGTTTGTAAGTTCCTTACAGTACCTGGCTAGCCAGCAATTTACACCAGTTGCCCTAGACATCCATTCATTACCCACTTCCCTTCTTGGCAAGATTCTACACACGATTGGGACCCCCTCCCGTAGACCTAATTAAATCTATAGCTGACCTGTACTTATCTAGCAGCTCTTGTCTACTGCCCTTCCCGATATCATTTGCACCAGCACTGAGACAGATAATGGGCTTGTTCCCATTACCTGACATAATGTTATACCAACACCAGCATCAGCTCCCGGGAAAGACACCTGTCTCACCTTCCTATTTCTGTTGCAGAAAGCACAGTTAATATATCTTACCTGTGAGTCACCTACCACAAGGATATTCCTACCTTTATTAGCAGAGGAGTTAGTGGTACCTTTATCCTCATTGACCACTGAAGTACATTCGTCCAGGAGAACAGAGAAACTATTTCCCACCTTCATATCATCTCTTTTAATCTTCCTTATTTTGATGTTTCTTTACTGGGAACCACATCTCATTTGTAACGGCTGCCAATCTGCTCCTCACTGCTGGTAACTCTTCACTAACCCCAACCACCTCACATTCATTATTATATTTATATAACCAGGCGAATTTTCAGCCTCTTATTTTCCTTCTTAAGAAGTAGAATCTTCTTCAACACTTCTAAAATGCTACGGAAACAAGTCATAGTTCTCTATAACACTCCACTCGAAACAGCTCAGGTCAGGTATGACCACTCGTAACCACTGACCTCAGGGTTCATTGACCACAGCTACTGCTTGTCCAACCATTTTTTTTTATGGACTATTGATCTATATATGTACTTAAAATAGAGGTTGACAGTTATTCCTGTGTTCTATAACTAAATAAAATAGTTCCTACCTTTGTGGGAGTTCATGCTATTATTTTGTATTACTGACTCTCGTTGCGCTCCATCTTCAGTGTATAAGTTTTGTGTAGTACCTTTAACGTTTGAATGAGATCTTGTAGTCTCCGTTTCTTAAGGATCAAGAGTGTATGTGTGTGTGCTTTAATCTGCCTACATATTATAAATTGTTTCTTATTGAAGGTACAGGTTTGTTGACGTTCTCTTTCCCTTTCTTGTTTATCCTCAAGTCAACGGTGGTAATGTTTTCGAAATTTGAATTTTTCCAAAGTGGTTAATGAGTAAGCTAATTTAGTGATTTACTAATGAATAAATGAGAGGGTATAAAATTTATGTTGAATTCGTACATGTTCTCCCAATGTTGAAACATTGATTTTTGCACAGACACGAATACTGAAGTTAGTCTAGATGGTCGTGAATACACGTCACTGATAAACATGATGATCACTGATGGATACTGGTGGACGTGGATACTGGTGGACGTGGATACTGAAGGACATGGATACTGGTGGACGTGGATACTGGGGGACGTGGATACTGGAGGACGTGGATACTGGTGGACGTGGATACTGGTGGACGTGGATACTGGTAGACGTGGATACTGAAGGACATGGATACTGGTGGACGTGGATACTGAAGGACGTGGATACTGGTGGACGTGGATACTGGTGGACGTGGATACTGGTGGACGTGGATACTGGTGGACGTGGATACTGAAGGACATGGATACTGGTGGACGTGGATACTGGTGGACGTGGATACTGGAGGACGTGGATACTGAAGGACGTGGATACTGAAGGACGTGGATACTGGTGGACGTGGATACTGGTGGACGTGAATACTGGAGGACGTGGATTCTGAAAGACGTGGATACTGGTGGACGAGGATACTGAAGGACATGGATACTGGTGGACGTGGATACTGGTGGACGTGGATACTTGTGGACGTGGATACTGGTGGACGTGGATACTGGTGGACGTAGAAACTGGTGGACGTGGATACTGGTGGACGTGGATACTGGTGGACGTGGATACTGGTGGACGTGGATAATGGACGTGGATACTGAAGGACATGGATACTGGTGGACGTGGATACTGGTGGACGTGGATACTGAAGGACGTGGATACTGGTGGACGTGGATACTGGTGGACGTGGATACTGGTGGACGTGGATACTGGTGGACGTGGATACTGGTGGACGTGGAAACTGGTGGACGTGGAAACTGGTGGACGTGGATACTGGTGGACGTGGATACTGGTGGACGTGGATACTGGTGGACGTGGATACTGATGGACGTGGATACTGGTGGACGTGGATACTGGTGGACGTGGATACTGGTGGACGTGGATACTGGAGGACGTGGATACTGGTGGACGTGGATACTGGTGGACGTGGAAACTGAAGGACGTGGATACTGGTGGACGTGGATACTGGAGGACTTGGATACTGGTGGACGTGGATACTGGAGGACGTGGATACTGAAGGACGTGGATACTGGTGGACGTGGATACTGGTGGACGTGGAAACTGGTGGACGTGGATACTGGTGGACGTGGATACTGGTGGACGTGGATACTGGTGGACGTGGATACTGGTGGACGTGGATACTGGAGGACGTGGATACTGGAGGACGTGGATACTGGTGGACGTGGATACTGGTGGACGTGGATACTGGTGGACGTGGATACTGGAGGACGTGGTTACTGGTGGACGTGGATACTGGTGGACGTGGATACTGTAGGACGTGGATACTGAAGGATGTGGATACTGTTGGACGTGGATACTGGTGGACGTGGATACTGGTGGACGTGGATACTGGTGGACGTGGATACTGATGGACGTGGATACTGGAGGACGTGGATACTGGTGGACGTGGATACTGGTGGACGTGAATACTGGTGGACGTGGATACTGGTGGACGTGGATACTGGTGGACGTGGATACTGGAGGACGTGGATACTGGTGAACGTGGATACTGGTGGACGTGGATACTGGAAGACGTGGATACTGGAAGACGTGGATACTGGAAGACGTGAATACTGGAGGACGTGGATACTGGTGGACGTGGATACTGGAAGACGTGGATACTGGTGGACGTGGATACTGGTGGACGTGGATACTGGTGGACGTGGATACTGGTGGACGTGGATACTGGAAGACGTGGATACTGGAAGACGTGGATACTGGAAGACGTGGATACTGGAGGACGTGGATACTGGTGGACGTGGATACTGGAAGACGTGGATAATGATGGACGTGGATAGTGATGGACGTGGATAGTGGACGTGGATAGTGATGAACGTGGATACGGACTGACAGACGCAGTCACTATCAGCAACATCCACTTCACTATCCACCTTCAGTGAGAAGATAAAAAAAACAGGTCGAATTTTATCCTTCGCAGAAAAACAACGTTGAATTACTGAGTGATGTTAAATATGAAACGTGACTTTGTTGAGTAGCAGCGAAGGTCACTGTTGTTGTTATACTATTATAACGTAACTTTTGTTGAGTAGCAGGGAAGGTCACTTGTTGTTATACTATTATAACGTCACTTTTGTTGAGTAGCAGCGAAGGTCACTGTTGTTATACTATTATAACGTCACTTTTGTTGTGTAGCAGCGAAGGTCACTGTTGTTGTTATACTATTATAACGTCACTTTTGTTGAGTAGCAGCGAAGGTCACTTGTTGTTATACTATTATAACGTCACTTTTGTTGAGTAGTAGCGAAGGTCACTGTTGTTGTTATACTATTATAACGTCACTTTTGTTGAATAGCAGCGAAGGTCACTGTTGTTGTTATACTATTATAACGTCACTTTTGTTGAGTAGCAGCGAAGGTCACTGTTGTTGTTATACTATTATAACGTCACTTTTGTTGAATAGCAGCGAAGGTCACTTGTTAGTGTTACGCCAAAATATAACGACGTTACCAAAACATCAGCAACTAGACACCAACATCTTAGGAATTATGACATCCTATAAACCGTAAGATCCTAAGCACCACGACCTCCTAGGACGCACACTATCATAGCGAGCGTGAGATCCTTAGAGTGACAACGTCGTTGGAAACGTGGTTAGCAACTACGACTCTCTCTACGCACTATTAAAATCTGGTTTCTTAATTCTGTTACAGCTTCAAAATCTGATGACATCAGATACCTTACTTAGAAATTATTCTCGACTGTTAACTAATCACAGGGCTTCGAGGTCAATTAACTGAGATAACTGGGTACAATTGAGAATTTACGTGCGGTTTTCAACGCACCAAGAGATTCCGGTGTGTCGACCGCTGCCGGATATTACCCTACCATGAATGCAACATGGTTATTGTATACGTAAAATGCAGGATAATTTAGGTTACCTGACTGTAACAAACCTGAAGTAGTTAATATTAAATTTTGTGGTATATGAATATAATAATAATAATAATATAATAATAATAATTTTATTTACTATAAGTACATATACAAGGTATACAGGCCTAGCTGACATCAATGACATACTACTATATAGAAAGCCCTTGTTATGCTGAGCATTTCGGGCAAATTAGGTCAGTTTTGTCCCAGGATGCGACCCACACCAGTCGACTAACACCAGGTACCCATTTTACTGATGGGTGAACATAGACAACCGGTGTAAGGAAACACGTCCGATGTTCCACCCCTTCGCCGGGAATCGAACCCGGACCCTCACCGTGTGAAGCGAGAGCTTTTGCCACCAGGCCACGAGGCGTACATTACCGACAAGATGAGGAATTAGACACATGTGCAACATCTGGGTATCTTGTGGACGTTTCGCCAACCAGTGGCTTTATCAATACAATACAAGGACGTAATATGAAGACTAGAACTATATACCGTAGTCTTCAAGACTACGGTGATCTTCACCTCCAAGGCCGAGGCACTGATTACCTCATCTTTTGTATATAGTTCTACAGTCTTCATATTATGTCCTTGTATTGATAAAGCCACTGGATGACGAAACTTTTACAATAAAGATACCCAGATGTTGTACATGTGTCAATTCCTCACTTAATTTTGTAAGTCGCTTAGATCGTTCGGAAACTGACGCACATAAATGATTCAAAAAACTAACGGTGGAGTTTGAGTGTGTTGATGTGACTGGTCTTAACACTGAACTGTCTTTAAAACCGGCGACTAGACCGAGGCTGGTCCAAGACCTGACCAAGTGGTGGGTGGACCAAAACTGAACCAAGCCTGGACCAATACTGGACCAAGACTGGATCAAGAGCTCCAATACTTCACATGCTTCATAAGAGCTGTCGAGATTTTCAAGATTCGTTGCTCCCAGTCTCAGCAATTTTCCATCTCGCCATAAAAAAAATGTGGGGGATCGGTTTCAGACAGCCACTTCTCGTGGCTGGCGCGCTCAGCACCGGTGATCCTTGGGATAAATGAAACAAAGTAAAACAACTTTTAACTTTGTGAAAATGGTATATAGCGTAAATTAAAAATAAATTTACAAACAAAAATGTAGATGTCATTAGAATATTGAAATAGTGGTAAGTTAAAAATATTGTGTAAACTGTAAATGGAGATTCCACGTGATAATAACGTAGGTTACATTCATTCCTTCATTATTATTGTTTCATTCAGTAATTACTTCACTTTTCCTTCCTTTATTCTGTCATTTGTTTGTCCATTAATTCCTTCATGACTTCGTCTTCATTCCTTCATTCATTCCTTCATTCATTCACTAATTCGTTAATTTTTCATATACAGACGACTGTGATAATTCTCTTAGCTCATTGGTTATTGTTGATGGTATATTGTTTTGTTGTTTTTTAGTTTGTTTTATTGTTATAATGTTTATTATGTTTATTGTTTGTTTATTATTGTTTATGATGTTTATTATTTGTTATGGCGTTCTTTATTGTTGGTATGTTTGCTATGGTGTATTGTTTGTGTTTATTTTGTTTATGGTTTTTGTGTTTGCTACGGGGGTGGTGATAGTGAGGAGTGTAGGGTGGTAGTCATGAATGTGGTGGTGGTAATGAGTGTGGTGGTGGTAATGAGTGTGGTGGTGGTGGTGCAGCAACAGCAGCAAGGCAGGTAGTGCCAGGAGCTGCACCATCAGCTTTAAGTTAGGCTGGGCTAGATGGTAGTGGGCGAGGCCTCACTCGGCCAGATTCATAAAAAAACATAAAAAATACGTAGTGCAGAGAACCTTTAATGGTGCAGCCTCGTCCCTCTCTTGTACGACCATGTTGACCAGGCTGTCCCCATCTGTGCACTCACCTAGTTGTACTCGCCTAGTTGTACTCGCCTAGTTGTACTCGCCTAGTTGTACTCGCCTAGTTGTACTCCCTAGTTGTACTCACCTACAGGGGTTTAGTCTCTGCTCCTGACTCTCCCTTAGATAATCACTACTGGATTTGGTAATTCATAGATTCCTGAGCCTTGTCGTAACTATTTTTGAAGCTAGGTATGGAGTCTGCCTCACCTTTTAACTCATCCAGGTTATTCCATTTTCAAACTACGGAAAAGCTGAAAAAATATTTCCTAACGTCTCGTTGGCACAACTGCTTCTCGAACTTGCTCTCATTTTCTGCCTTTAGGAAAAGTATGCCTTTTGTCTACCTTGTATATTCATCTAAATATCTTATACGTCGTGATCATGTTTCCACTGGTCCTTCCATCTTCTTATGGTGCCTTGTTCAGTTCTTTTTACCTTATTCAATAGGTTATTTTTCTTAGTTCCAGACCCACTAGTTGGTAATCTCTTCAATTTATCTAGTTTCTGGACGGGCTTCATCAGGTGTGAGGTCCATTGTGGTGCTGCATACTCTGTGATAGGTTTGACATGTCATGTGTAAGATCATGAATGCTGTGTTAAGGTTTGTCAGTCCAGCATTCTTTGATTACATACGCAGTACAGTGCGCATCCCTGGTTCCTCTCTGTGGAAGATTTGCAGTCTCGTGTCTTCTCAATCTGTACTCCATTTCTGGTTTTCTCTCTCCCACTTCTGTTTTCTTAATCCCGCAGTCAGTGGAGCTTTAATCAATGGAGTTTTGTAATCCTTCAGTGTTACTTCCATGTTTTATTTTCCCAGAGTCCTCTCTACACAACACTCTTAGTATAGTATCAGAATGAATTCTTCATATAGCCTCATAACACCTTCACATTAACACTAACATTGACACTTACATTAAATTCTCTCCAGTTATCCTTTTAATTTTTTTCAGTAAATACTATTCCTCCTTTTTAATTATCTGTTTCAACCATTTCTTTTAACCGCTTTCCTCTTATTTATTTAAAGAATTTAGTTATTCTAAGTTAATTCCTTAGCTAGTATCATCTGCTGTTCTAAGAAGGTGTACTCAGTTGTTTATAGTTAGGTCCAGTTTTAAAGAGAGTTCGAGTAGCTACCACTGTTAATATAGCCAGGAGGGGCTAGCAGGGCAGTGGTGGAGGAAGGTGCCAACTGCTGTAACTCAGGGCAGTAGCACTGTTGACCGATGTCTTGGCACTAATTTGCCTTTGTCTTGGCAATGATAACCTTGGTCTTGGTAATGATGATCTTTGTCTTGGCAGTGATAACCTTGGTCTTGGCAGCGATAACCTTGGTTTGGCAGTTTTTTTTTTTTTTTTTTTTTTTTTTTTTTTTTTTTTTTTTTTAACCTTTCTCTTATTTATTTAAAGAATTTTTATTCTAAGTTAACCTTAGCTATGCGTGTAAGCTGTTCTAGATAACCTGGTCTTCAGTTGTTAAGTTGGTCCAGTGTTTAAACAGAATTTGCAGTAGCTACCATGTCTTGATATAGCCAGGGGTCTTGGCAGGGATAATTGGTAGGAGTGATAACCTGTAGCTCAGTTGGCAGTGATACCGTGTCTTGGCAGTGATACCTTGCTTGTCTGGCAGTGATAACCTTGGTCTTGGTAATGATGATCTTTGTCTTGGCAGTGATAACCTTGGTCTTGGCAGTGATAACCTTGGTCTTGGCAGTGATAACCTTGGTCTTGGCAGTGATAACCTTGGTTTGGCAGTGATAACCTTGGTCTTGGTAGTGATAACCTTGGTCTTGGCAGTGATAACCTTGGTCTTGGCAGTGATAACCTTGGTCTTGGCAGTGATAATTTGGTCTTGGCAGTGATAACCTTTGTCTTGGCAGTGATAACCTTGGTCTTGGCACCGATGACCTTTGCCTTGGCAGGACCTCTGTCTAAGCAGACAATGTGTCATTCACCACACCCACCACCTTATTCTCACTCCAGACCAGGCAGTATTCTTTGACAACATTCTCTCTCTCTCTCTCTCTCTCTCTCTCTCTCTCTCTCTCGTCGTTGTCTTGTTTTCACACCTTCAGTTCCCCCCCCTTCCCTCTACCAATACGCTGTTGATGAGAACGCATGCCATCATAAACTGTGATAACTCATGTAAGTGGCTTGCCTTATTCACGTTTATGAATCAACGCATAATGCGTTGAACAAAGATTCGTTATGTAAGTTCCTGTTTTACGAGCTGGTCATCGTGGTTAGTGACAACGCTGCTCTTGTAAGTAGAGGCTTCCTGTATTGCCTCATAGAGTTTGGCCCTCCGCCATATTGGCTCAACCCCATATCACATTTTACCTCAACATAGACACTGAATGTTGTGTTCCAACACCATAGCGCACTGGAATAATATCCTTGTGCCCCAGCAACATGAGGACGGGGGTTCTTATGACTTTAATATGTAGAGATCCTTTGCTGTTTTTTGAATGGAAGTGGAAACGTAGCTAGGGCAGGCCAGCGGATGCTTAACCACTTACGGTCATCTAAGACCCCTGCCAGGATACACTGCCCTCTTCCTGACGGACAAAACATTACCCTCTGTTAACAGATCCGCCCAGTAGATTTTATATTGGTATTAGTGAGGAAGATATAATTGGATATTGACCTGTCGTACTGAGCAGCAGTCCTGTAAAACTTTTGCTGTCTCGCTAATAAGCTTGTTGCACCGAAAACAAAAATAGAAAAAGACATTAGAAAAAATAGTTAAAACACATGGAGAGCAAAACCTGCTATCAAACAGTTCACTTTATCATCCGTAGAACACTTTCAAAGTTTTCATGATATAGTCAAATAAATAAAAAAAAGAAATAGCTTGCCCATTGCTACCAGATATTAGAGGATTTAAGTGCAAACAATTACAGAGATGAAAGATTTAATAAAAGGAAAATGCAGATATTGCTAAGAAAGATGTCTGCATGTAGGGAAAATATTAGCGGTGGGATCTCTTGATTATCTGTACTTGCCTTGATAATGTGTTATGTTTATATACCTGACTCTCCGGAAGACCATAAAAATATTTTAAATCCGTATACAGGTGTGCTGCTGGGCACCAATTTACCGTCTTGAGTGTTGAATGAAGGCAGGAGGGGAGGATGTACAGCTGCTGCTGCTCTGATGTACATCGAAGGTTGGAGAGACAGACAGAGAGGGTCAGACCTCCGTCGATGGAGGAGAGGCAAGGCTGCCGTCATCGTCGTCTCTAAAGAGAACTTTCCAAGGTGGAGACAGTCTCTTATGTTTACTTATTTGTCGGTCTAGTTTATATTCTCATTTCTCATAGTTGTGTAATATACTGTATCATTGTGATTATTACCATACAGTGTAGTGTTATTACCCTCCCAGTAAACTTATACTAAGTGATACTGTACTAGTAATTTTACATTCCTCATACTTTCATTATTAATATAATAATTATACCCCATATACTTGTATATCACTTCCCTCAGTATTATTTCTTTGATCTTTAGAGCATTGATCAAGTGGAGGTTAAGTAGTGTAAAGTGCTCTGTCTGGAGGTTAAGTAGTGTAAAGTGCTCTGTCTGGAGTTTAAGTAGTGTAAAGTGCTCTGTCTGGAGTTTAAGTAGTGTAAAGTGCTCTGTCTGGAGGTTAAGTAGTGTAAAGTGCTCTGTCTGGAGGTTAAGTAGTGTAAAGTGCTCTGTCTGGAGTTTAAGTAGTGTAAAGTGCTCTGTCTGGAGTTTAAGTAGTGTAAAGTGCTCTGTCTGGAGTTTAAGTAGTGTAAAGTGCTCTGTCTGGAGGTTAAGTAGTGTAAAGTGCTCTGTCTGGAGGTTAAGTAGTGTAAAGGGCTCTGTCTGGAGTTTAAGTAGTGTAAAGTGCTCTGTCTGGAGGTTAAGTAGTGTAAAGTGCTCTGTCTGGAGGTTAAGTAGTGTAAAGTGCTCTGTCTGGAGGTTAAGTAGTGTAAAGTGCTCTGTCTGGAGGTTAAGTAGTGTAAAGTGCTCTGTCTGGAGGTTAAGTAGTGTAAAGTGCTCTGTCTGGAGGTTAAGTAGTGTAAAGTGCTCTGTCTGGAGGTTAAGTAGTGTAAAGTGCTCTGTCTGGAGGTTAAGTAGTGTAAAGTGCTCTGTCTGGAGGTTAAGTAGTGTAAAGTGCTCTGTCTGGAGGTTAAGTAGTGTAAAGTGCTCTGTCTGGAGGTTAAGTAGTGTAAAGTGCTCTGTCTGGAGGTTAAGTAGTGTAAAGTGCTCTGTCTGGAGTTTAAGTAGTGTAAAGTGCTCTGTCTGGAGTTTAAGTAGTGTAAAGTGCTCTGTCTGGAGGTTAAGTAGTGTAAAGTGCTCTGTCTGGAGGTTAAGTAGTGTAAAGTGCTCTGTCTGGAGGTTAAGTAGTGTAAAGTGCTCTGTCTGGAGTTTAAGTAGTGTAAAGTGCTCTGTCTGGAGGTTAAGTAGTGTAAAGTGCTCTGTCTGGAGTTTAAGTAGTGTAAAGTGCTCTGTCTGGAGGTTAAGTAGTGTAAAGTGCTCTGTCTGGAGTTTAAGTAGTGTAAAGTGCTCTGTCTGGAGGTTAAGTAGTGTAAAGTGCTCTGTCTGGAGTTTAAGTAGTGTAAAGTGCTCTGTCTGGAGGTTAAGTAGTGTAAAGTGCTCTGTCTGGAGGTTAAGTAGTGTAAAGTGCTCTGTCTGGAGTTTAAGTAGTGTAAAGTGCTCTGTCTGGAGTTTAAGTAGTGTAAAGTGCTCTGTCTGGAGGTTAAGTAGTGTAAAGTGCTCTGTCTGGAGGTTAAGTAGTGTAAAGTGCTCTGTCTGGAGGTTAAGTAGTGTAAAGTGCTCTGTCTGGAGGTTAAGTAGTGTAAAGTGCTCTGTCTGGAGTTTAAGTAGTGTAAAGTGCTCTGTCTGGAGGTTAAGTAGTGTAAAGTGCTCTGTCTGGAGTTTAAGTAGTGTAAAGTGCTCTGTCTGGAGGTTAAGTAGTGTAAAGTGCTCTGTCTGGAGTTTAAGTAGTGTAAAGTGCTCTGTCTGGAGGTTAAGTAGTGTAAAGTGCTCTGTCTGGAGTTTAAGTAGTGTAAAGTGCTCTGTCTGGAGGTTAAGTAGTGTAAAGTGCTCTGTCTGGAGGTTAAGTAGTGTAAAGTGCTCTGTCTGGAGGTTAAGTAGTGTAAAGTGCTCTGTCTGGAGGTTAAGTAGTGTAAAGTGCTCTGTCTGGAGGTTAAGTAGTGTAAAGTGCTCTGTCTGGAGGTTAAGTAGTGTAAAGTGCTCTGTCTGGAGGTTAAGAAGTCGGAAGAGCCTCTCTTCCGCTCTGGTATGTGACAAGAGCTTTAATATAATGTAGAGACACGTCGTGTATTGGTAACAGAAGAAAACAATAATAGTTGACATGAAGAATATACTATAATTTGTGTGTTCAGTTATTGAAACTTCGCACAGAGAGAAGGATTTAGGAATAATTATTCCCTTAATGGGGCTGCCTTGATGCTGCTGAAGAGTTCTTGATCCGAGGAGGCAGGGATGACCACTAGTCACACTGGTTGCTCCTACACACTCCTCACACGAGACTGACTGGCTCAGTAACCCACAATAAGCCACTATGCCACAAGGATGGTAATTTCTTCTCTGACCAGCAATTTTTTGACTGGTAGTACAGAGAGAAACAGACTGGTTTGTTGTTTTTCCTCTCAGCTGGGTTGGCTTACTGGCTTAATTCCTCGACACTGGATACACTGGGACGGCTGGAATGTTGCAAACATGCACACATACATTTTGAAGCAGGGCAGACGGATGGCTTGCTGGCTTGAGCTGTCTTGTAGAGAGTGGCTTAACCTGACTTTGCTTAATTGGCATGTAACCCGGGTCCACCCCTCGAAAGTTTGAATACAAAGCCACTAAACACTAAGCAATACGAACCAAGAAGGACGATGATGACTGAAACACGAGGGAGGGAGAATGCTGGCTTGGCCGTTCTCCCCAGGGTGACATGCTGTGTCCACACGGTATTGCCAATTTAATCACTTCCCATCGATGTAATTTCAAAAATTACGTACCCAAAGCTGCCAACATTTCTTAGGGTTCGATATAAGAAGTGATGGTAGTAAAACATACAATTGTGAACTGTTATAGAGGCGTTGTATTGAATATTCGTGGCGGAGCCCGGCCTGTCTGTCGGCCTGTCCCCTAGATCTAGTGAGAGAGATCTTAGACACGGTCTACGTGCGAGGTACAAATGGGGGTCACGTGACTTAAGGCTTGGCCAGGAAGCCTGCCAATAAAACGGGGTTATCACAGTATATACAATACCAAGGCTGTGATGGATATGTGGGGCAGCGGGCCTCCAGGAGCAACAGCCTGGTTGACCAGGCGAGCACCAGACGAGCCTGGCCCATGGCCGGGCTCAGAGAATAGAGAAATTCATGAAACTCTTCAAAGGTATATCAGAGGTAAGGTATACTATACAAGTATTAGGCTGTTGACATTCCTGCTACCCTCCCTTTCCTCGAATCAAACCTCATCACATACTGGTCTAGTAACTTCAAAATATTGTTATAAAAGTTGTTCATTACAATATTGTATATCTTCACTGGTAATATTGTATATCTTCACTGGTAATATTGTATACCTTCACTGGTAATATTGTATACCTTCACTGGTAATATTGTATACCTTCACTGGTAATATTGTATACCTTCACTGGTAATATTGTATACCTTCACTGGTAATATTGTTACCTTCACTGGTAATATTGTATACCTTCACTGGTAATATTGTATACCTTCACTGGTAATATTGTATACCTTCACTGGTAATATTGTATACCTTCACTGGTAATATTGTTACCTTCACTGGTAATATTGTTACCTTCACTGGTAATATTGTATACCTTCACTGGTAATATTGTATACCTTCACTGGTAATATTGTATACCTTCACTGGTAATATTGTATACCTTCACTGGTAATATTGTATACCTTCACTGGTAATATTGTATACTTTCACTGGTAATATTGTTACCTTCACTGGTAATATTGTTACCTTCACTGGTAATATTGTATACCTTCACTGGTAATATTGTATACCTTCACTGGTAATATTGTATACCTTCACTGGTAATATTGTATACCTTCACTGGTAATATTGTTACCTTCACTGGTAATATTGTATACTTTCACTGGTAATATTGTTATCTTCACTGGTAATATTGTATACCTTCACTGGTAATATTGTTACCTTCACTGGTAATATTGTTACCTTCACTGGTAATATTGTATACCTTCACTGGTAATATTGTATACCTTTAATAAGCTTTTGATGAGTTTCCAGAGTTTACTGCTTCTGCAGCCAGGCTTGTATGGTGCTTGCCTGGTCAACCAGACTGTTGCTTCCGGCGACCCGCTGGCCCACAATGTTGATACAGTATTGTCTCCTTGTGCCCACGGCGCCCCTCCTTTTCACTTGGTATATTCTACATTTTCTCCTAGGTTTCTCACTCCAGTTTGGTATGGCAGTATTTGGGACTAGGTCCTCAAGTACCTTCCACTTATATATTATATCTCTCTTCTCTCTAGAAGAAGGTAATAGTAAATAGTTAAGTCGGAGGCTGCCACAGTGAGGAGCTCTGTTCCACAAGGTAAGGTGCTCGCCCCTATACTTTTGCTCATCCTCATATCTGACAGAGACAGATATTTAAACCATAACACCGTGTCTTCCTTTGCAGATGATGCTAAAATTTGCACGAGTGTCGTCCACTGAGGGCACCGTAAATCTACAAGCGAATATAATCCAAGCTTTTCAATGGGCCATGGAAAGCAATGTTTAATGAGGATAAATTTCAGTTATTCTGTTATGGAAAATTTAGAGGAAATAATACCTAGAACACAGTATAAAATCTCACCTTCGAGGATCACAACATTGATATTATTACATTTGCGAGGAAAATGTTGGGATGGATAATGAGAACCTTCATAACAAGGGATGCCACACCAGTGATTCTCGTAAAGTGACTTGTTCTCTCTCTCGACTGGAATACGGCTGTACACTAGCAGCCACATTTGAGGCAGGTGAAATTGCAAATCTGGAGAATGTACAGAGAACCTTCACTGCACGTATTAATTCAGGAATGATGGAAGTCCCTTGACCTGTACTCCCTGTAATGCAGGCGAGAAAATGCATCATAATCTACACCTGGGAAATCCTGGAGGGGCTGGTCCCAAGTCTGGACACACAAATCACTTCCTACGAAAGCAAAAGATTGGGCAGGCGGTGCAAAATGTCCCCATTGAATAACAGGGGTTCTGTGAGTACACTGAGAGAAAGCAAAATAAGTGTCCCAGGCCCAAGACTGTTCAACGGCCTCCCACCATGTATAAAGGGGAATTACCAATAGACCCCTGGGTATCTTCAAGAGGGAACTGGAGAGATACTTAAGTCAACGCCCGATCAGCCAGGCTGTGGTTCGGATGATGGTTTGCATGCGGCCACCAATGGCAGCCTGGTTGATCAGGCCTTGCTCCATCGGAAGGCCTGGTCAAGGACCGGGCTGCGGGGGCCTTGACCCCCGGAACACCCTCCATGTTGGTTGACAAACCCCCTCCCCTACACGCTCCACACACACACACACACACCACACACACACCACACATACACCACACACACACACACCACACACACACACACCACACACACACCACACACACACCACACACACACCACACACACCACACACACACCACACACACACCACACACACCCACACACACCACACACCACACCACACCACACACACACACACACACCACCACACACACCACACACACACACCACACACACACCACACACCACACACACACACACACACACACCACACACACACCACACACACACACACACACCACCACACACACAACCACACACACACACCACACACACAACCACACACACACACCACACACACACACACACACACACACACACCACACACACCACACACCACACACACCACACACACCACACACACCACACACACACACCACACACACATCACACACCACACACACACACACACACACACACACACACCACACACACACACACACACACACACACACACACACACACCCTATCGACAAGTGCCTTTAACAACCAGTAAGTAACACAACGGGCCAAATAATAAGTAATGACATTGTCATCTCAGAGAAATTAAGTTATTTAGTATTTAACTTTTCTGTGTTGTATAATATCCAGTGTACAAGACGCATTCCCTTATATACTGAACATAATCATTATAATTTAAAAAATAAAAATATATAGGAAAAGTATTGGTATCGGCAAAAAATTGGTATCGTCCCATCCTTTATATATATATATATATATATATATATATATATATATATATATATATATATATATATATATATATATATGTCGAGTCCAGTAGGTATAATTGGTCAATTAGCAAGAACTCGTTTAAAATTAAGTCCTTTCTAAAATTTTATCTTATACGTTTAAAGATATATATTTTCATTTATGTTAATGTAAAAATAATAATTTTGTACCAAAAGAACCTTAGAAAACTTATCTAACCTTATAACAAGCGCAATTTAATTTATCCTAATCCAACTAAATATATTTTAAATAAGTTTACAATAATTTAATAATAAATACAATGAAATATATTTTTTCCGTTTGGTTCAGAATTATTTTTACGAAATTATTGCATACACAAATTTTCGCTTGCCTTATTCGGCAAAAAGAGCGTTGCTATTTAAGCCAAAATCGCAAGTTTTACCTATTCGCACGATATATATATATATATATATATATATATATATATATATATATATATATATATATATATATATATATATATATATATATATATATATAAAGTGTATTGACCTGTTTGAGAAGGTTCATTCCTGCCACTCTTGTCTTGTTTACTCCTGGTGTGAGCTTCATCGCCTCGCTGGCTCCTCCTGGTCTAACCCTTCAAGGAATGGGGAGGGAGTCTGGTACCTTGATGCTGGTGAAAGGCTCTTCACCCAAGGATTTGCAGTTACTCTTCATTTTCATAGATCCATCCTGATTACCCCATCCCACTCATTCTCCAGGCACTGTATTACCTCCTACGGATTTAGCGCTTCCTTTTAAATACTATAATTCTCCTAGTTTAATCTCCACACAAATTGTTTAATTAGCCGTGAAATACAGATCTCTCGCATCTTTACTCACGTTATGATTTTTTTCCAGTTTTTAAGTCTGTGAATAACACATTTCTTATTTTATATAGTGTGTAGTCGTCTCATCACCAGTTGTACACAAGAATTAGAGACTGGCCCATTGTAGGCAGGTCTTGATCACCCAGGCTAATACTGTGTTGCTCACCTTACTATCATTACAAGACCACTCACTGGGTTACCCCATCGTGGCACATTTCAAAATTGTGGCCTTGTGGAGGCTGGCGTGGCGTGTAGTGCTGACACGCTGCAGGTATTGACATTCTGGGAGGTAACCTCCAGCTCTCAGCATCTCCAACCGCAGAGGTCCCTCCCACCCTCTCCATTCTCTCTCTCTCTCTCTCTCCTCTCTCTCTCTCTCCTCTCTCTCCTCCTCTCTCTCTCTCCTCTCCTCTCTCTCTCTCTCTCTCTCTCTCTCTCTCTCTCTCCTCTCTCTCTCTCTCTCTCTCTCTCTCTCTCTCTCTCTCTCTCTCTTCTCTCTCTCTCTCTCTCTCTCTCTCTCTCTCTCTCTCTCTCTCTCCCTCTTTCTCTCTCTCCTCTCTCTCTCCTCTCTCTCTCTCTCTCTCTCTCCTCTCTCTCCTCCCTCTCTCTCTCTCTCTCCTCTCTCTCTCCTCTCTCTTTTTACTCAAGGTTTTACAAGGTTAGGTTAAGGATTCCTAACTTTACTTAAAGCGAAGTGTTGTTGCCTACATCGTCTCATTTCAAAGTCTTTTTATTGTTTTGAAACAAACAGATATTGGACAGGATGAAGTTGGTGTCATCTGTGGGCCAGCGATTTCATTTGTTCTCTTGACTTTATTTTGTTGATATCATTATGCTGTACGAACATGTTCCAGACTTGAGTCATTCTAGGAATAAATGATCTCAGATGAAGTTATGTTTTGGAGAAGGATACAGTCAGTGAAGTTGCTGCTTGCTGCCCGTCTTGTTGTGTAGAAGCTCACTTCTCGCTGTCCTCGGAGTGGATCCTAGTGTGGTACTTTGACAATATCGACCTTGTGCATAACAGTAAGGTCACCCACATCCCTCCTGTATTGAAGGCTCTGCTGAAATGACATGTATCCAGTCACGGATGAGACGGAGGGTAGGCAATCCAAGAAAGTGGAGTATACTCATGGTGTGAGGATATTGCCTCATACAGAATCTTGCAACCTCTACTGTCGAGCAGATGCGAGATACGTCGTAGTGCTGTAAGCTTCCTAGCCGCCTTCTTTGTAAGATTTACAACGTTGTTCTTCATGGTCAGTTTGGAGTCAAATTTAATTCGAAGGATATCAACTTCGTCCCCGGGTACCAAAACTCTCCCATTCATTCTTACTATTGCTTCAGCATTGACATCATGGTGCCTAGAGACCATCATTTGTGTTTTCTCAGGAACAAATGTTACCTGCCATCGTTTACCCCAGGCTAATATAGCTGTGAGCTGGTGATTGATGTAACTTTGAACAGCTGGATTTCCTCTCTTGGATAAGTAAATGTCAGAGTACAGTCGTCTGCATATGCATGGGATTCTGGGATGAGATGAAGGAGGTCATTTAAGTAGACATTCCATAACAATGACCCAAATACACTTCCCAGTGAAACACTTGTACCAATAGGATGTCTTACTGACTGTCCCACTGAGAACTAAGCTTAGAGATCTACCTTCAAAGTAATCACTGAGGAGACATAGTGCAGAGCCTGCAGTACCTAGTATTTGCAGTTTTGCCAAGAGTCCCTGTGTCGGTGTCATACTCGGTCCAAAGCACCACAATGCCCAGTGTTACTACACAGCTGACCTTGGATTCATCCAGTGTCTGATGCAGCAGAGTAACCTTTTCTGAAGCCGTATTGACTGTCACAGAGAAGTGAGTGGTAGTCGAAAAACTCATCTGTCGTGAGATTATTGTCTCAAGAATCTTACCGGTGTTTGACAGGAGTGACACTCGTCTGTAGTTGCTGATTTATGATCTACTCTTCGTTTTGTGAACAGGGATTACATTTGCCTCTTTCCACAGAGAAGGATTTATACTGTTAGGCAGTGCTGATAGATACGAGTTAAGAGGTGCTGTTAGCTAGTCTGTGCATCTGTTCAGCAATCTTGGGCTTATTGTCACTACTGACACCTTTGGCACAGTTCTTGCTGCTACCCAAAGAGGGTCCCTTGCCGGATCAGGAACTTGCATCTTGGATCAAAGTGTTCAGCAAGAAAGGTCAGTTTTCTCCTGACTGCTAGTAGAGATGGTACCAAGGACCATCAGGTTTTGGAGCCCACCATTCCTGATGCCAGCTTTCTTTTTGTGTCAGCCTCCCATTTAGAGATGGCTCACTTTTGCACTTCTCCCATTTACAGTATAATAACCTATGTGACATGTCAAGATATCTTATTAATGAAAATAAGATACCAAACATATTAAGCAAATTCCCTAAATTTGCTTGTAACAGATAAGTGAACTGTAGATATAAATCCAAATGTACACCTGTTAACCCTTTTGGGGCCTAGTTCCTAGGCCTTTTGTGTATTGATATGATCTTGCGCTACCGTCCACAGGATGGATATGGGGTGCACAATAAACTAGCCACTTCCGTGGTAAAATCTAAATCCCATTTACCTACAGGCTTGCATGTACAGGTTGCTGTTATAGATAGTGGGATGCCTCTTATACCTTCGCCAAGCCTTTGTACTTAGCAGTAGCAGCCTCTCTACAACGAAAGCCAAACCAAGGCTGCCGGTGAGGTATGTGTTCTTGCTGGAGATTAAGGATCTGAGTGAGAGATATGGGAGAAGTGTAAAATAAACCCAGTGAGGAGCAGGGGTGCGGTGGGGACAATAAGGGAACACTATATCAACATCCGGGGTTCCAGACTATTCAACATCTTACCAGAAGATATCCGAAACACGGCTGGAACCAGTGTAGAAGCCTTCAAGAGGAAACTGGACAAGTATTTTCACCAGGTGCCAGATCAACCAGGCTGTGACGGATATGTGGGGCAGCGGGCCTCCAGCAGCAACAGCCTGGTTGACCAGGCAAGCACCAGACGAGCCTGGCCCATGGCCGGGCTCAGAGAGTAGAGAAACTCTCGAAACTCTTCAAAGGTAAATCAAAGGTGTGTTCAGTGAAGTCATTCACTTGGTTGTCAACATCACCTTGGAGAAGAGCGTTCCAATCAGAGGCGGCGAACTCAGAGCAAAGGGCTGGCCAGTTTCCTCTTTCCCACAGCCAGGTTGTACGTGTAGATTCCTCACCTGGTTCTGCTGGTCTCTCTCTCTCTCTCTCTCTCTCTCTCTCTCTCTCTCTCTCTCTCTCTCTCTCTCCTCTCCTCTCCTCTCCTCTCCCTCCCTCCCTTCCCTCTCCTCCCTCCTCTCCTCTCCTCCGTCAATGTCCTCCCACTTTCTCCCCTGCTTCCGCTTCCATCTTCCCTTCCTCTCACTTTCCATCTATTCCTTCCTCACTGTTATTAAGGTATTCCACCCATCATCGTCCCATCCTGCTTACAGTGTTTTGCTTCAGTATGTCGATCACAGCAGACAATATGCTTTGATATGTGATAACTAGCGGAGACGAGAACATGCGTCGTTATGTCTGTGTTAACAAGGTGGACACAACTACTGTGACATGGTCCTGGATGCACTGGATGCAGACGTAGTGTACACAGACTTTGCAAAAGCCTTTGACGATTGCGATCATGGTGTAATAGAGCACAAAATTCTTTCTAAGGGAAATTAGAAAAGTGGGCAGATGGCTTTTAAACTTTCTGTCCAAGAGAACACAAAGTGTAATAGTAAACAGAGTTAAGTCAGAGGCTGCTACAGTGAAAAGCTCTGTTACAGAAGGTACAGCTGTATGACCCTAGTAGGTTTAGTGGTTCTTTTTTATAATAATAATAACCTACAGGGTACAGTACTCGCCCCCATTCTTTTCCTCATCTTGATATCCGACAGACAGAAGTGTAAACCATAGCACCGTGTCTTCCTTTGCACAGATACTAGAATTTGTATGACTGTCATCCATTGAGGACACTAAATCTTGAACCATGTCTTCCAGTGGGCCTCTGAAAATTATATGATGTTCAACGTGACAAATTCCAACCACACAATAGAGCGAAAAGCTACTGGAAAATAATTAGAAGTTATAATACCAGAGGATCTTACTTCAGGGAAAACAGTGCCATTATCACGAGAAAAATGATAGGATGGATAATAAGAGCCTTCAAAACAAGGGATGCCAAGTCAGTGATGATCCTCTTTAAGTCACTTATTCTATCTAAGCTGAAATGCTGCTGTACACTAACAGCCCTTTTCAAGCCAAGCGAAATTGCAAATCTGGAGAATGAAGGTCTTCACTGCATGTATAAGTTCAGTTAAGCATCACAATTACTAGGAACGTTTGAAGACCCTAGACCTGCATTCCTTGGAGCACAGGTGAGAAATGTACATCATAATTTACACCTTTAAAATCCTAGAGGGACTTGTCCCAAATCTGCATACAGAAATCACTCCCTATGAAAAGCACACGACTCGGCAGACGGTGCAGCACCCCCCAATGAAAAACAAGTACACTGAGTACTGGAGAAAACACAATAAGTGTCAAAGGCCGAAGGCTGTTCAGCACCTTCCCATCATACATAAGGGCCCTTGGATTACATATAGACCCCTGACGGTCTTCAAAAGGGAACTGGACAAATACTTGAAGTCAGTGCCTGACTAGCCGGGCTGTAGTTCGTACGTTGGATTGTCTGCGGCCAGCAGTAACAGCCTGGTTAATCAGGCCCTGATCCACAGTGAGGCCTGATCATGGACAGGGCCGTGGGGGCGTTAACCCTCGGAACTCCCTCCAGGTAGGACACAGGACGTGGTTATCAGTTGTTTATGGTCGACTTGTGTTCCCATGTCATGAAACAGTTGTTTATGATAAGAAAAGTGGAAATTGAAGAGGAAACTTTAGACCATGTTTCGGTCCGTCCTGGACCACAACTCTTTGGGTTATCTACGTACGTGGCAGGTTGATGTAGCAACTCCAAGAAAGGAGAAGCAGCATGAAGTGTGTGGAGAGAAGGGTAAACACACACTCCGGCTCGCTGTCTTAGAAGGCAGTTACCTGTTCCTGTAGGTTACCTGTGGTCAGTTTCAGGAGTCACCCTTCCTCATCTCCGCGGCCTGGTCCAAGGCTAGACTCCCGGTTGCTGGCCTGATCGACCAGGTTATTGGTGCCAGCCACTTACAGACCAACGTATTCATCACAGTGGCTGATCAGGAACTGACTTGGTTAACTTTTCAAGTTCCCTATTGAAGACAACCAGAGAATATCGCATTAATACCATAAACATTGATGGACAATATAAGTATGTTGTAACCAAGGCTGGTAACACTTTGCAAAACCATGTACGATTTGCTGCAATTATAAAAGAGTAATTCACAAAGCTAATGATAGCTGAATGTTGCAAGTGACAAAGATGGAAATGATATCGCCAGTGTCGCGTCAGTTATTTAAAGTGATATATCTTTTATGGCAGTATGTTCGCTCGCATAATGAGTATAGCTGTCCAATTAACTCACCACTCGGGTGATACCTCGTCTGACATAGGAAGAGGCTGTCAGGGCGAGTACACGTCACGGGCTCAACAAGGAAGCCTTGCTTGAGGTCGGGCTGCGGGGTTGAACCCTCGACACAGTGGTGTGTGCATCTCAACAGGTCGCAGGTTATCTGTACCTGCAAGTAACCTATAGTCGGTTTCAGTGGTCGTCGCAACCCATTTTCCCCTCCCCGCTGGAGTGCTACAGAGGCGAGGCTTTATTACACAACACTTTGCTCAAATTTGACCTAAAAATACCTAAAAACTTACCTTTAAGTGAAACTTGGGTAATAAAGTCTTGTTCTGCAGTATATGTGTATATTAACCAGCACTCACTTTCATATGAATATTATAGACCTGTGTATCCTAACAGTGTTTACCACCATATTGATATTATAGACCCGTGTATCCTATCTGCGTTCACCACCATATTGATATTTTACTTCCATTCTCATTCAGTTTTAATATATTTCCATCTCTCTTCTTTCCCTGTGTCTCCTTCCCCAGGACATTCATGAAGAGAGCTTTTCTTCCTACAACAAAGACACACATGTCTTTGAAATCACTTCCACAGACCTGCCCTTGTATCTGCTTGTTCCCGTGTTTTTGGTATCCCGGTGAGAGAGAGAGAGCTGATGTTGACGGGTTTTCTTTCTTTCACTTCATTTGTGGAGGATATTTTGAATATATATATATATATATATATATATATATATATATATATATATATATATATATATATATATATATATATATATACACCGACAGACAAATCTTACACATAACTTCACTCTTCTTTGTGTTTTATAAAAGTTTTAAATCCTTTAATATATCCTTCCCAGTCTGGGAGGTCTGGTCTGAGTTGATCCAAAAATCACTAGTAGATAACACATTTCAGTGACCTCAAAATTTATATGGTAAAAAAAAATCATAGACCTGAGCTTAATATTCGAATATAGAGAAAATTGGACCAGTACTCATTGCAAGTGCCTGTTAAGGTAAGTTGTGATGGTTGGGTGCTCCAGCGCGGCCACCACCACCAAAATTCGGCCTAAGATAAGACCGGTTCTGAAAATTACATTCCACTAAGATAAACCAGTTCTGAAAGTTACCTTCCACTAAGATAAACCAACTCTGAAAGTTATCTTCCACTAAGATAAACCAGCTCTGAAAGTTACCTTCCACTGAGATAAACCAGTTCTGAAAGTTACCTTCCACTAAGATAAACCAGTTATGAAAGTTATCTTCCACTAAGATAAACCAGTTATGAAAGTTATCTTCCACTAAGATAAACCAGTTATGAAAGTTATCTTCCACTAAGATAAACCAGTTATGAAAGTTATCTTCCACTAAGATAAACCAGTTATGAAAGTTATCTTCCACTAAGATAAACCAGTTGTGAAAGTTATCTTCCACTAAGATAAATCAGTTATGAAAGTTATATTCCACTAAGATAAACCAGTTATGAAAGTTATCTTCCACTAAGATAAACCAGAGAAAGCAGGGAAAGGAAAAATGAACAGAAACAACCAGATCAAAGAAAGAGACAAAAAAGGGAAATGGTACAGAGGGGACAGATGGGCAGCACAGTGGGACATGCCAAGACAGGCACCAGCTCATCAGGGCCGTATAAACAATCAAAGTCAGTACTGGAGAAACCAGGGGTATGGGCACCAGGGGCCATACCAGGTAGGACATCACCAGTGGTACTAACGAAACACAAAGAAAGACCAAACATCCCAAATGGTAACTCCTGCTTCATATTTGCAAATATTCAGGGTCTGAAATCAAATAAAAATGACAAAGTTAGTTATGTCAGTGGACTATCAGAAGCGAATGCCATGTTTGGAGCATTTACAGAAACACGTACAAGGGATGTTTTGGACGGAGAGATTAAGATAGAAAACTATAACATGTATAGATGTGATAGAATTAATAGGTCACAGGGAGGAGTAGGACTCTATTTAAAAGATACTCTCTGTTGCACAGAAGTGTTGAACGCTACGAATGATATAGTAGAAATCCTCGGCATTAAAGTGGAAAATAGGAATTTAGTAATTATCCTAGTATACAAACCACCATCAGCAACTGGTGAGGAATTCACAGATCAGTTAAGGAAGATATATAGTTATCTGGATAGGCTAGAAAATCCCACCCCAAACATGTAAAATGTAAAATGGAAGATGAGGCACCATAATGTTATACCAGAAATAACTCCTGGAAGCACCCTGGCTCAACAGGCACATACCAGGGAACTAATGAGGCTTTGTGAAAAGTACTCATTAAACCAACAGATAATTGATCCCACTAGAAATGAAAATACCCTGGATTTGATATTCACAAACAACGAGGAATTAATCAGAGACATAACAGTTACAAAAACAATATACTCTGACCATAACATCATAGAAGTTCAAACTAGTATTAACTCAGGGTTAGGGAACTGCGACACTAATGTTAGAGACGGGATGTTCAGTAAGTTTAATTTTAATAACCATAGAATTGACTGGGAAAAAATAAGCCAAGAGCTATCAGACATATCATGGGAATCAGACATGAGCACCCTAAATCCCCACCAGTGCCTAGAGAAGCTGAATACAGAAGCATACAAGGTATGTATGAAGCACGTACCACTGAGGAAACCCAGAAGAAGATCAGATATAGAGAGAGAGCGTAGGAGATGATACAGGAGAAGAAAACGGGTTACTGAATTGCTGAAAAACACAGTTATGTTGCAACAGAGGAGAGAGTAGCCTTAACCGAGAGATCACGGAATTAGAGCAAAAACTTAAGTTGTCATACCTGACAGAAGAAGTACAAAGGGAACAAAGAGCCATACAGATATTGCAAGAAACCCAAAATATTTCTATTCCTATGCAAAATCTAAGCTAAGAACTACCTGTAGAATTGGGCCATTATTGAGAGGAGATTCGTATACGGACGATGAACAGGAAATGAGTGAAATCTAAAAGAACAGTATGAGTCAGTGTTCAGCAACCCACTAAATGACAGCAAGGTAGAAAATGCAGAAATATTTTTCACTCCAGCAGAATGTCGCGCAGACCAACTAACCGACATTAGTACAAATCCCATAGATTTCGAAAAAGAAATGGACAACATGCCCACTCACTCAGCACCTGGACCAGATTCATGGAATGCTTTACTTTATAAAGAAGTGCAAAGTACCATTAGCAAGAGCCCTCAGTGTTCTTTGGAGAAAGAGCTTAGATCTAGGTGAAATACCGGAGGGCTTAAAGAGTGCAGACAGATTTTGCAAAGGCGTTTGACAAATGCGATCATGGATTAATAGCGCACAAAATAAGGGCCATGGGCATTATGGGGAAGGTAGGCAGATGGATTTTCAATTTCCTACAAAACAGATAATACCCACAAAAAGGTCATTAGAAGGTAGAGAGGGATTATCAGAAAAGAACACAAGAGTAGGAACGCAGACCCATAAGCGAGGTCAAAAGCTCAGTGCCCCAAGGCACTGTCCTGGCACCTCTGCTGTTTCTCATCCTCATAGCAGACATAGATAAAAAACACCCGGCACATTTTGTATCATCATTTGCAGATGACACTAAAATAAGCATGAAAGTCACTACGGTAGAGGACATTGAAAAATTACAGGAGGACATAAGCAGGGTCTTCCAGTGGGCAGTGGAGAACAACATGACGTTCAATGGTGATAAGTTTCAGCTGCTGAGGTATGGAAAAAATGAAGAACTCAAAAGGAACACTATATACAAAACTCAAGAGGGTCACCACATAGAACGAAAGGAACGCGTAAAGGACTTGGGAATAATTATGTCTGCTGATCTGTCGTTTAAAGACATAACAAGACAAAGATCACAACAAGAAGGAAGATGACGGGGTGGGTATTGAGAACTTTCAAAACAAGGAAAATAATGCCGATGGTGACACTTCAAATCGCTAGTGCTCCCTCACTTTGAATACTGCTCAGTGCTGACGGCCCCGTTCAGGGCAGGAGAAATAGCAGAGCTGGAACAAATACAGAGATCGTTTACGGCTCACGTTGAGCCATTGAAACATCTAAATTATTGGGAACGCCTTCAAGTCTTGAACATGTACTCATTGGAGCGGAGGAGAGGGAGATACATGATAATATATACCTGGAAAGTACTTGAGGGCCTGGTCCCAAATCTGCACACTGCCATAACAACATACTGGAGTGAGAGATATGGGAGGAACTGTAAAATAAACCCAGTGAGGAGCAGGGGTGCGGTGGGGACAATAAGGGACCACTGTATTAACATCCGGGGTTCCAGACTATTCAACATCTTACCAGAAGATATCCGAATCACGGCTGGAACCAGTGTAGAAGCCTTCAAGAGGAAACTGGACAAGTATCTTCACCAGGTGCCAGATCAACCAGGCTGTGACGGATATGTTGGGCAGCGGGCCTCCAGCAGCAACAGCCTGGTTGACCAGGCAAGCACCAGACGAGAGTAGAGAAACTCTCGAAACTCTTGAAAGGTATATCAAAGGTAAAGGTAAGGTAACTCAAATTGTTTAATAACACTGGCGTATCAAAACGTAAACAGTGGAGAATCAGTGCGAACCTTCCTTTGAACAAAGTCCACCATGAAAGAGATCAGAAGTGTCATTCTGCACTCACTACTCGGAGCAGTTGTCTTGATAATACTGGTGTGCTCTCTGCAAGTGTATTCTTACCGTTTCTGAAAGAGTTGTGCTTCCTCAAGGTGACTAATTTGCAACCATCGAGTTAGTTCGTATAAGAGGAAAAGTTGAATAATGAGTTTTGAACTTTTTGCGATGATAAATCGAATGCAAGTACGTCGGCAAGTGTTAGTTTGGTTTGAGCGAGAATTGCTGGAGTGCCCTACCTTACAGGCAGCTCACGTACGTCAACTGAATCATCGGAGATTTGCTGCGAGTCTTCACGCCCCCCCCCCTCCCCTGCTCTCTCTCTCTCTCTCTCTCTCTCTCTCTCTCTCTCACTCTCATATCTCTCCTCCCCTCCCCTCCTCCCCCCCTCCCCTCCTCTCCTCCTCTCCTCCTCATCGTCCTCCTTCACATCTTCCACCACCTCCTTCCCCCCCTCTCCCTTTACTCTTATTCCCGGCTGCCTGTACCTGGAGTATTAGTTCGGGACTAGGAATTTACTAGTCATGCAGGTTAGTCATTCCCTAGTACTTAAACCGAGAGTCTTCGGCCCTCTCTTTCTGGTTTGTGATACCTAATTTAAAGTGAGTTTGCTAGTTTAGAGTCGTCAGTCCGCAATTGAGACATCTAGAGTTTGCTGAGACTTAGTATTTTCTCGTCTGTGGTCAGGAATTAGTCAGCTTTAGTCCCAGAGTTGTGTAGAGAGCATCATGTGGTCGCAGTTTATCCACAAAGAGGAGATGGAACTGGGAAGCTGAATTATATGTGAAGTACGCAACTCCCTATGCTCTTTCCACGCGATCGAACCCTCTACCTACCTTGATTTATCAGCCCATAGATCTGTACGGCTGTGCAGGCCATCGTTTCAGAATTCAGACATAATTTTGGTGAAGTTTCTTGATATTCTTCACGAAGTCTCGTATTTAGTAGTCCTTCGTGTCTTTCCTAGTAATTTAGATGTATGAGGTAATTATCCTAATTTTGTCAGGGTTTCCAAAATTTATGAAATCTTCTCTTGAGGTTCACCCAGGTATCAGCAGCTTCCCACATAGTTAAGTTCACAGTTGCAAATGATTTAGTTCAGGCAGTCAGCTTTAACATGGTAGGGCATTGTGATGCTGGCCTGATCTTGGCAGATCTCCCTGACTCAGGAGGTCTCTCCAGATAGCTCTCAGATGTCAGTGAAAGATGCTGCTACTGCTGCTGCTGCTGCTGCTGCTGCACCAATACTACTTCTGCACTGTTGCTGCCGCCACAGCATCTCTGGTGTTACTCTAGTGCTGCTGCTGCACTGCTACTGTTGCACAAATACTGCTGCTGCATTGTTGCTGCTGCTGCCGCCACAGTACCGCTGTTACTCTAGTGCTGTTGCTGCACCACTTCTGTTACTCCAATGCTGCTTGACTGCTGTTGTTTTCCCTATACTGCTGCTTTACTACTGCTGCTCCTGTTACTCCAATGCTGCTGTTACCGTTTCAGTGCTTCTGTTGTTCCAGTGCTACTGTTGCTACTACTACTACAACCGACTACTACTACTACAACCGACTACTACTACAACAACCGACTACTGCTACAACCGACTACTGCTGCAACCGACTACTACTACAACCGACTACTACTACTACTACAACCGACTTCTACTACAACCGACTACTACTACTACTACTACAACCGACTACTACTACATATCTACAACCGACCCTTCGTCTCACTCTCATACTTTCGACTTCTTTGTCACTCCCACCGTCCATTACAACATTAACGCTCTCTGTCTCTGTCCTGCTATCTCTCTCTCTCTCTCTCTCCTCTCTCATCTCTCTACTCTCGTCTCTCTCCATCTCTCTCTCTCTCTCTCTCTCTCTCTCATCCTCTTCCTCATCACTAACATTCCTCCCTCACCTTCACTCTACACTCCACTACACCCTACATTTAGTCCTGCCATGCAGATTTACAACCTCTTGTTACTCTCTATTATTAATATTATTATTATTCCAGGATGTTGGGAATGGGTCACTTCTTCTCTCTTCTTCAACAATCCTCCCCCGTACCCATCCTTTATCGCCAGGATTTAAACTTGTTATCAATTTAAATTTATTATTATTCAGGATGTTGGGAATGACTAAAAACTCGTCCTCTTGGGATACATAATAATAATAATAATAATAATAATAATAATAATTAATAATGGAGAGTAACAAGAGGTTTAAATCTGCATGGCAGGACCTAAATTAGGGTGATGGAGTAAACGAAGGAGAGAGAGGAACCATGTTTACGATGAGGAAGGGATGGAGAGAGAGAGAGAGAGAGAGAGAGATACAGGACAGACAGACAGAGCTTAATGTTTAATGGACGGATGGGGAGGACGAAGAAGCGAAAGATGAGATGAGACGAAGGGCGGTTGTAGTAGTAGTAGTCGGTTGTAGTAGTAGTAGTCGGTTGTAGTAGTAGTAGTCGGTTGTAGTAGTAGTAGTCGGTTGTAGTAGTAGTAGTCGGTTGTAGTAGTAGTAGTAGTCGGTTGTAGTAGTAGTAGTCGGTTGTAGTAGTAGTAGTCGGTTGTAGTATATATATATTATATATATATATATATATATATATATATATATATATATATATATATATATATATATATATATATATTAGTGAAGCTCAAGTGTGTAGCTGGATATTTGTTTACGTACATAATAGTGTGAAATCCTTATTCACGATAAATAAATTTCAGTTTAGTAATTCTGAGCGGCTTCAGTATTTAATGGCAGATGCATCTTAGTGCCAGGATAATCTTGCTTGCTGGTAAGTAGTTTAAAGAAGCTGGAATCGTTGGAATCCGCCCCATAACTGGAGAGTGACTTATGTGATAGCCTTCAGAGTTTCACCACTGGTATGACTTCCTCAACACAATGTTCATACTGCCAGTGAGTGGCATTAAGTCTCAGTTTGCTGGTTTTATTGAATAAGTAGTGATATTTATTCAATAAAGAATGCTGCTTCTGATTGGCTTCAAAATGTTATTGACTATTCATTCTGTAAGACGGATGATAATCCCTTCCTTTAAGTTTAAGCCAAATAAGTGTAAATTTGAAGTTTTACTGACATAGTTAAAAACCTGGAATCGTTGGAGTCACGTCAATTACTGGAGAACGATTTTTCTGATCAGCTTCAAACTTTTATCATTGATGGTCTTTATTAAAACAAATCTTGTCACTTTGGGCTGTGTAAATTTAAATTTGCCAGTTTTATATAGTAAATTGTTTCCCATGTAATAACTAGAGAATGTCTCTTCTCATAGGTTACAAACCCTAAATGCTGTTGTGTCTTAATCAGAAATATTTTTATTTTTATTTTGGTCTGTGTGGCTGCCAGTTTGGCATTTTTTCAATTTTAACAAATTAGATATTTAAAAAATCAAAATCAAATATTTTTTTCTGGCAGGATTGTAGAGAAATTCAATAAAATATAAATAAGAAAACTGGAAAAAAAGGCTGCGTTTATATGGCGTTTTTAAGTTTAATGAGGCGAGACTTTCCAGGTTTTAGAAACATTCTCAGCAACATTTTCGTTTGCTTTCTTACAAATTTTCGTTATTACTCGAGAACGCCTTATTCGGTCGGCTTCAAATTTCCAAAGCAGGTGTAATGTATGACGGACAAGAACTATATGCATGCGTGGCTGCCTCATGCATGCGTGGCTGCCTCATGCACAGTGTTGCACACGTCATTCCCAATTCTTTTATGTTTGATGAGTGGAGACGGGCTCCTCTGATCACCTTCAAAATTACAATAGTTGTGTTTCGTACTTACAAGAAGATTGCTGTAATTAATGCAGTTTCTTATGCCATTTTTGCCAACTTTTTTTTAATCTTGAAATGATATATACTATTATTTTACATTATTGCATTATTTCGCCTTGATGCTGATGTGGGGCTCTTGATCCAACGAAATGGACTCATCTTCCCTTGCTTGCAGCGTTGTATGTCCCGTGCGGGTTTAGCGCGTGGTTATGACCATCACATTGGCGTCTGTGACATAATTGGAGAATGTCTCTTCTGACCAAAAAAAATAAATCAACGTATTTGACTATTTGGTTATCCTAGGTTAAATCAGCATAATGTTCTGTTACGTGTCTATAACATCAGTGCTCCCTCCCCAGCAGTAACAGCCTGGTTGATCAGGCCCTGATCCACCGGGAGGTCCTGGTCGTGGACCTGGCCGCGGGGGCGCTGACCCCAGGAATACCCTCCAGGTAGACAACAAAGCTGCTAGTAACTTGATAATGAAATTTCCGAGCGCTTCAATCTGAATGTTGTGTATTGTAGGATATTGGTGCCTGGTATAACAAGAATGTGTTGTGTATTGTAGGATATTGGTGCCTGGTATAACAAGAATGTTTGTGTATTGTAGGATATTGGTGTCTGGTATAACAAGAATGTGTTGTGTATTGTAGGATATTGGTGTCTGGTATAACAAGAATGTGTTGTGTATTATAGGATATTGGTGCCTGGTATAACAAGAATGTGTTGTGTATTGTAGGATATTGGTGTGATAGAATGTGGTGAGAGGATGGCCTGTAACAGAATGTTATGTAGGTATGGCCAGGATCAAAGTTACTCAGATGTTGTGATGGATATTGTGTCTGGTTACAAGAAGTGTATTGAGATAGCTGGTTAACAAGAAGGTTGAGTAGATAGGTGCTGTTTCAGATGATATGGATTTAGGATATGGTGTCTGATATAACAAAATGTGTTTGTATTGTAGGATATTGGTGTCTGGAAATAACAAGAATGTGTTGTGTATTGTAGGATATTGGTGTTGAATAACAAGAATGTTTGTGTATTGTAGGATATTGGTGCCTGGTATAACAAGAATGTGTTGTGTATTGTAGGATATTGGTGCCTGGTATAACAAGAATGTGTTGTGTATTGTAGGATATTGGTGCCTGGAATAACAAGAATGTGTTGTGTATTGTAGGATATTGGTGCCTGGTATAACAAGAATGTGTTGTGTATTGTAGGATATTGGTGCCTGGTATAACAAGAATGTGTTGTGTATTGTAGGATATTGGTGCCTGGTATAACAAGAATGTGTTGTGTATTGTAGGATATTGGTGACTGAATAACAAGAATGTGTTGTGTATTGTAGGATATTGGTGCCTGGTATAACAAGAATGTGTTGTGTATTGTAGGATATTGGTGCTGGTATAACAAGAATGTGTTGTGTATTGTAGGATATTGGTGTCTGATATAACAAGAATGTGTTGTGT
Organism: Cherax destructor; assembly: GCA_009830355.1. Taxonomy (NCBI): domain Eukaryota; kingdom Metazoa; phylum Arthropoda; class Malacostraca; order Decapoda; family Parastacidae; genus Cherax; species Cherax destructor. The sequence goes on from WNWK01000008.1 coordinate 131,663, forward strand.
ATTGTAGGATATTGGTGTCTGATATAACAAGAATGTGTTGTGTATTGTAGGATATTGGTGCCTGGTATAACAAGAATGTTTTGTGTATTGTAGGATATTGGTGCCTGGTATAACAAGAATGTGTTGTGTATTGTAGGATATTGGTGCCTGGTATAACAAGAATGTGTTGTGTATTGTAGGATATTGGTGTCTGATATAACAAGAATGTGTTGTGTATTGTAGGATATTGGTGTCTGATATAACAAGAATGTGTTGTGTATTGTAGGATATTGGTGCTGATATAAGAAAATGTGTTGTGTATTGTAGGATATTGGTGTCTGATATAACAAGAATGTTTGTGTATTGTAGGATATTGGTGCTGTATAACAAGAATGTCTTGTGTATTGTAGGATATTGGTGCCTGGTATAACAAGAATGTTTTGTGTATTGTAGGATATTGGTGCCTGGTATAACAAGAATGTGTTGTGTATTGTAGGATATTGGTGCCTGGTATAACAAGAATGTTTTGTGTATTGTAGGATATTGGTGCCTGGTATAACAAGAATGTGATGTGTATTGTAGGATATTGGTGCCTGGTATAACAAGAATGTGTTGTGTATTGTAGGATATTGGTGCCTGGTATAACAAGAATGTGTTGTGTATTGTAGGATATTGGTGCCTGGTATAACAAGAATGTGTTGTGTATTGTAGGATATTGGTGCCTGTATAACAAGATAATATCTCTTCAGTTTAGCTTCCAAGGTAGTGTTTCTTAATGGAAGGTTTGAATCAGGTTTGTATGTCCTAATTTGCCAATTTGATTGAAGGAATTGGGACATTAATTTCCATATGATCACTTGTGTCTCTTCTGATTCACTTCATAATTTCAACACTGTCATTTAACAACATTAAAAACTTGTGTGGCACTCTGCGCTATTGCAATTGTGTGCAATGAGGCAGGGATTGCTGTTATACAATACAGGCATTGTTGTTGTTGTTATTATTATTATTATTATTATTATTATTATTATTATTATTATTATTAATATTATTATTATTATATATTATTATTATTATATATTATTATTATTATTATTATTATATATTATTATTATTATTATATATTATTATTATTATTATTATTATTATTATTATTATATATTATTATTATTATATATTATTATTATTATTATTATTATTATTATTATTATTATTATTATTGCTTTTGTTATGAAGCACTAAATCCGCAGGGGTCAGACATCGCCTATGGAATTTGAGGTTGTCATTTTTTTATTCAAAGGAGAGAGGCGCTCCAAACCCTGGCATCAAGAGCCCATGACCGTCATTGCTTCACCTTTTTTAATTTATTTTTTATCAAAATTTGATATGTACATCAGCCACGCTAGTTATTCTATGTGATAATTACATAGTGGGAGAAATAACTGTTTCTATGTGATAGTTACATAGCGGGAGAAATAACTGTGTTTCTGTGATAATTACATAGTGGGAGAAATAACTGTGTTTCTATGTGATAATTACATAGTGGGAGAAATAACTGTGTTTCTATGTGATAATTACATAGTGGGAGAAATAACTGTTTCTATGTTATAGTTACATAGTGGGAGAAATAACTGTGTTTCTATGTGATAATTACATAGTGGGATAAATAACTATGTTTCTATGTGATAGTTACATAGTGGGAGAAATAACTGTTTCTATGTGATAATTACATAGTGGGAGAAATAACTGTGTTTCTATGTGATAATTACATAGTAGGAGAAATAACTGTGTTTCTATGTGATAATTACATAGTAGGAGAAATAACTGTGTTTCTATGTGATAGTTACATAGTGGGAGAAATAACTGTGTTTCTATGTGATAGTTACATAGTGGGATAAATAACTGTGTTTCTGTGATAGTTACATAGTGGGATAAATAACTGTGTTTCTATGTGATAGTTACATAGTGGGAGAAATAACTGTTTCTATGTGATAGTTACATAGTGGGAGAAATAACTGTTTCTATGTGATAGTTACATAGTGGGAGAAATAACTGTGTTTCTATGTGATAGTTACATAGTGGGAGAAATAACTGTGTTTCTATGTGATAGTTACATAGTGGGAGAAATAACTGTGTTTCTATGTGATAGTTACATAGTGGGAGAAATAACTGTTTCTATGTGATAGTTACATAGTGGGAGAAATAACTGTGTTTCTATGTGATAGTTACATAGTGGGAGAAATAACTGTGTTTCTATGTGATAGTTACATAGTGGGAGAAATAACTGTGTTTCTATGTGATAGTTACATAGTGGGAGAAATAACTAGCTGTGTTTTTGTATGATAGTTACACAGCACCGAGCACAACCACCCCCAGGTTTTATGCTGCCAGCGCAGTAACCTGCATGCTTTAAGCTGTAATAACAGCGGTACGTGACCCATCGTGCTGTACACTGCTGCTGAGGCTTGCACAGTACAGCATCTAGAGGAGAACTGAGATGAGAACAAGAAAGAGAAGGTGAGAACGAGGAAGAGAAGGCGAAAAGGGGAAGAGGAATCTGAAGCTGAGAATGGAGGGACATGAAAGAGCGGAGAATAGAGGAACACGAAGGAGCGGAGAATGGAGGAACATGGAAGAGAAGGTGAGAAACAAGGTACTGGGAGCACTGCAGTAGACCTACTGACCCATGCCAGAGGAGCACTGCAGTAGACCTACTGACCCATGCCAGAGGAGCACTGCAGTAGACCTACTGACCCATGCCAGAGGAGCACTGCAGTAGACCTACTGACCCATGCCAGAGGAGCACTGCAGTAGACCTACTGACCCATGCCAGAGGAGCACTGCAGTAGACCTACTGACCCATGCCAAAGGAGCACTGCAGTAGACCTACTGACCCATGCCAAAGGAGCACTGCAGTAGACCTACTGACCCATGCCAGAGGAGCACTGCAGTAGACCTACTGACCCATGCCAAAGGAGCACTGCAGTAGACCTACTGACCCATGCCAAAGGAGCACTGCAGTAGACCTACTGACCCATGCCAAAGGAGCACTGCAGTAGACCTACTGACCCATGCCAGAGGAGCACTGCAGTAGACCTACTGACCCATGCCAGAGGAGCACTGCAGTAGACCTACTGACCCATGTCAAAGGAGCACTGCAGTAGACCTACTGACCCATGCCAGAGGAGCACTGCAGTAGACCTACTGACCCATGTCAAGGAGCACTGCAGTAGACCTACTGACCCATGCCAAGGAGCACTGCAGTAGACCTACTGACCCATGCCAGAGGAGCACTGCAGTAGACCTACTGACCCATGCCAGAGGAGCACTGCAGTAGACCTACTGACCCATGCCAGAGGAGCACTGCAGTAGACCTACTGACCCATGCCAGAGGAGCACTGCAGTAGACCTACTGACCCATGCCAGAGGAGCACTGCAGTAGACCTACTGACCCATGCCAAAGGAGCACTGCAGTAGACCTACTGACCCATGCCAAAGGAGCACTGCAGTAGACCTACTGACCCATGCCAGAGGAGCACTGCAGTAGACCTACTGACCCATGCCAAAGGAGCACTGCAGTAGACCTACTGACCCATGCCAAAGGAGCACTGCAGTAGACCTACTGACCCATGCCAGAGGAGCACTGCAGTAGACCTACTGACCCATGCCAGAGGAGCACTGCAGTAGACCTACTGACCCATGTCAAAGGAGCACTGCAGTAGACCTACTGACCCATGCCAGAGGAGCACTGCAGTAGACCTACTGACCCATGTCAAAGGAGCACTGCAGTAGACCTACTGACCCATGCCAAAGGAGCACTGCAGTAGACCTACTGACCCATGCCAGAGGAGCACTGCAGTAGACCTACTGACCCATGCCAGAGGAGCACTGCAGTAGACCTACTGACCCATGCCAGAGGAGCACTGCAGTAGACCTACTGACCCATGCCAGAGGAGCACTGCAGTAGACCTACTGACCCATGCCAGAGGAGCACTGCAGTAGACCTACTGACCCATGTCAAAGGAGCACTGCAGTAGACCTACTGACCCATGTAAAAGGAGCACTGCAGTAGACCTACTGACCCATGCCAGAGGAGCACTGCAGTAGACCTACTGACCCATGCCAGAGGAGCACTGCAGAGACCTACTGACCCATGCCAGAGGAGCACTGCAGTAGACCTACTGACCCATGCCAGAGGAGCACTGCAGTAGACCTACTGACCCATGCCAGAGGAGCACTGCAGTAGACCTACTGACCCATGTCAAAGGAGCACTGCAGTAGACCTACTGACCCATGCCAAAGGAGCACTGCAGTAGACCTACTGACCCATGCCAGAGGAGCACTGCAGTAGACCTACTGACCCATGCCAGAGGAGCACTGCAGTAGACCTACTGACCCATGCCAGAGGAGCACTGCAGTAGACCTACTGACCTATGCCAGAGGAGCATTGCAGTAGACCTGACCCATGTCAGAAGAGCACTGCAGTAGACCTACTGACCTATGTCAGAGGACAGCAGAGGAACTAAAAGCCGAAAAAGAGAACAATAGGACTTGCAGGAGTCGATACGAACAGAGGAATATGGAGAAAAAACATAACAGAACCTGAAGCATAATAGAAGAACGAAGGAACATAGAAGAGAAGAGAAGCACAAGGTTAGCTGGAAGAAAAACAGACAATAATACGCTTGAGTAGGCAAGAAACGGGGAGAGGCAAGGCCTTGAAAAAATGGAGAGATCGATGTGTGTAAAAGATGGAGTGTGTGGAGGGAAGGGTGGGTGGGGGGTGATGGAGTAAGTAGAGGGAGAAAGGGCTCTTCAGGAAGAGGAGGGAGGGTGGGGAAGGTAAAAGGAGAGTGGGCAGATTGAAGGGCTAGATGTAAGTAGGTAGATGGAGGGATAGTGGGCAGATATAGAGAATGGGTATATGGAGTAGAGGGAAAGGTTTGGGAGATGGAGGGAAGGCGTGGCGATGGAGAGAGTGGTTAGAAGGAAGAATGATGGATAGATGGAAGAGTAGAAAGATATAAGGAGAGTAGGTACACGGAGGAATGGATAGATAGATGGAGAGTGGTATTTGGAGGGAGAGTGGGTACACAAAGGGGAGGCTACCTGTAGCCGCTTCCTGGGGGGTCACCGCCCCCGCAGCCCAATCCCAGACCAGGTCTCCAGGTTCCTGGTTGTTGGTGGCCGCCGTCTGCTGTCAATCGTATGCACAACAGCCGGGCTGATCAGGAACCGACTTGAGAAACTTTCCAGTTCCTCGTTGAAAACAACTAGAGGTTTGTTAGTAATTTTCCTTATGCACGAGGGAAGAGTGTAAAGAGTCGTGGTCCCTTTACTCTTATTGAATTCTCTCTCGGTATACTCGTCACTCCCCAACTTTTCATTGGAGTTACATTGCGGTGTGCAGATTTAGGACCAGTCCCTCTAGAATTTTCCAGGTAGAGATTATCTTACTATCCTACGTTGTGAGGAGTGCAGTTCGAGTGAGTAGATGAAAACACAATGGATAGATGGATGTAGAATTGGTAGATAGAGATTACATTAGTTTCATTAATAAAATACTTTCGGCCATGGCCGGCTCCTGGGAGTAAAAATACTCGCAGTACTTATCATCAAAGGTATATATCACATAGGTTGTTATACTGTCTATCAGGAAGCTATTGCGGTAGTAGTGCTTATTGAGAGAGAGAGAGAGAGAGAGAGAGAGAGAGAGAGAGAGAGAGAGAGAGGGAAGTTAATCCTTCGTTGCCGACAAAGGGTTAAGAGGATAAACGGAAAGAAAAAGAGAAAGGGAATGTTGATGAGAGGGCTCATGAGGACAAAGGGTGTTGACTGAGGACAACACGTTCTAGGTTTAGGGAAGGGTCTTGGTGGGGACCCTGACGGAAAGAGGACTGTATCGTCGATGAGTGAGGGGTCCTGAGGGGTGTTGCAAGGAAGAGGAGGTGCAGGTAAGGGGCGTAGGTGTATATTAAGACAGAATCAGGTTCCAAGGCAGGGGAAGTGAACACCTGTACTCCACACCATGGACCCCTGAACACTTGCCCTCCACACCAGGACCCCTGAACACTTGTACTCCACACCAGGACCCCTGAACACTTGTACTCCACACCAAGACCCCTGAGCACCTGTACTCCATACCAGGACCCCTGAACACTAGTACCACACAAGACCCTGAACACCTGTACTCCACAGCAGGACCCTTTAACACTTGTGCTAATCACCAAGACCCCAGAACATCTGTACTCCACACCAGGACCCCTGAACACTTGTACTCCACACCAGGACCCCTGAACACCTGTACTCCACACCAGGACCCCTGAACACTTGTACTCCACACCAAGACCCTTAACACTTGTAGCTACACCAAGACCCCTGAACACCTAGTACTCCACACCAGGACCCTAACACTGTGCAATCCACACAGACCCATGAACATCTGTACTCCACACCAGGACCCCTGAACACTTGCACTCCACACCAGGACCCATGAACCACTGTACTCCACACTATGACTCCTGAACACCTGTACTCCACACCAGCACCCATGAACACTTGTACTCCACACCAAGACCCCTGAACACCTGTACTCCACACCAGGACCCCTGAACACTAGTACTCCACACCAAGACCCCTGAACACCTGTACTCCACACCAGGACCCCTGAACACTTGTACTCCACACCAGGACCCTGAACACTTGTACTCACACCAGGACCCTGAACACCTGTGCTCACTCAGGACCGCCGAACACCTGTACTCATCAGGCCCCTGAACACTGTACTCCACACCAAGACCACTGAACACTTGTACTCCACACCAGGACCCCTGAACACTTGTACTCCACACCAGGACCCCTGAACACTTGTACTCCACACCAGGACCACTGAACACCTGTGCTCACTCAGGACCGCCGAACACCTGTACTCATTCAGGCCCACTGAACACCTGTACTCCACACCAGGGCCACTGAACACCTGTACTCCACACCAGGACCCCTGAACACCTGTACTCCACACCAGGACCCCTGAACACCTGTACTCAACACCAGGTTCATTGAACACCTGTACTCCACTGCACACCCACTGCGCATGGCCAAAATGCCTCTGAGATAATCTCTGAAACTTGGTAAGGACTCCATACAACCTGAGACAAAGCCACATTATACTGAGGGTAAGAGAAAAAACACAGGGATTAGTAGGGGGAACTGAGGGGAAGAAGGTGGAAAGTTGAGAGGGGAGGTGTCTTGAGAGGGGAAACGCCACCGAACGAGTCTTCATGTGTAGGGTACCTAGGTTAGTTAAGGTTTGTCAGGAAACAGGACCACTGTTTCCTGACGCGGGTCTTGGTCATATGATGACCCGCAGCTGGAGCTTCTGGTCATCTGACCGAGGCCTTCAGCTGGCTTACCGGTCCACCCCTTTAAAAATTATGGTATGTAGGGTACCCAACCATCTGGTGGACCTTTCACTAAAACTTTTTATGTTGATTTTAGAAAAACAAATTGGAATAAATGCATTAGTAGTGACGTTCAGTAATGCCGTCGGTTATACTTTTTATTATATAGGAAAATTGGATACATAGGTAGAATGATGGTACCCTTCTGTATGATAGTTACACAGTGGGAACAAAAGCCGTGTGAGTAAGACAGGTTGGGGGGGGGGGAGATGGTGTTTTAGAACCGTGAAGATGGGGTAGGTGGCCCTTTGGTACGCCACGGCACCAGTAACCACTGTTGTGTTAGACTGTGGTCTGTGCTACCCTATTCTGTATGAGGGTTACATAGGGCAAGCACCTGCAGTGTGTGTGCAGACCTTATTCTATATAAGGGTTACATAGGAGGAACACCCAGAGTTTGTGCCTTCCCTATTCTTTTGAGTTGCATACTGAGAACACCTGCTGTGTGTGGCTCACCTGTTCTATGAGTTAGATTGTACGTACACCCGCGGTCTGTGGCAACTCTGTTCTATGAGTTACATAGCGGGAACACCCGCAGTGTGTGGCTACATTGTTCTATATGAGAGTTACATTGTGAGAACATCCAGAGTGTGTGGTTACCCTTTTCTTTGTGTGAGTTACCTTGCGGGAACAAACAGTTTCCTTGTCGTATTCCAAATACACAAGAGACTTTAGTAAGACGATCAGGATAACCCCACAGGCTTTATATATGAGAAAGAGGGGAAAGTCTGATTAAGGAGGGAGTGAGAGACGAGATCCCTTCAAGATTCAGAAATACTTAAACATGAAATCCTCAGGGAACCAAAGCTGCCTAGAGAAAAATGCAATCCTAGCCAACCAGGCATGTTGATCTTGGCTTATGTTGGCCTCGTCAGTCTTTGTTGTGGTTGGTCTTGGTTGTGGTTGGTCTTGGTTGTGGTTGGTCTTGGTTGTGGTTGGTCTTGGTTATAGTTGGTCTTGGTTGTGGTTGGTCTTGGTTATGGTTGGTCTTGGTTGTGGTTGGTCTTGGTTGTGGTTGGTCTTGGTTGTGGTTGGTCTTGGTTATGATTGGTCTTGGTTATGGTTGCTCTTGGTTGTGGTTGTTCTTGGTTGTGGTTGGTCTTGGTTGTGGTTGGTCTTGGTTGTGGTTGATATTGGTTGTGGTTGGTCTTGGTTGTGGTTGGTCTTGGTTGTGGTTGGTCATGGTTGTGGTTGGTCTTGGTTGTGGTTGGTCTTGGTTGTTGTTGGTCTTGGTTTGGTTGGTCTTGGTTGTGGTTTGTCTTGGTTATGGTTGGTATTGGTTGACGTTGGTCTTGGTTGTGGTTGGTCTTGGTTGAGGTTGGTCTTGGTTATGGTTGGTCTTGGTTGTGGTTGGTCTTGGTTGTGGTTGGTCTTGGTTGAGGTTGGTCTTGGTTGTGGTTGGTCTTGGTTGTGGTTGGTCTTGGTTGTGGTTGGTCTTGGTTGTGGTTGGTCTTGGTTGTGGTTGGTCTTGGTTGTGGTTGGTCTTGGTTGTGGTTGGTCTTGGTTGAGGTTGGTCTTGGTTGTGGTTGGTCTTGGTTGTGGTTGGTCTTGGTTGTGGTTGGTCTTGGTTGTGGTTGGTCTTGGTTGTGGTTGGTCTTGGTTGTGGTTGGTCTTGTTGGGTTGGTCTTGGTTGTGGTTGGTCTTGGTTGTGGTTGGTCTTGGTTGTGGTTGGTCTTAGTTGTGGTTGGTCTTAGTTGTGGTTGGTATTGGTTGTGGTTGGTCTTGGTTGTGGTTGGTCTTGGTTGTGGTTGGTCTTGGTTGTGGTTGTTCTTGGTTGTGGTTGGTCTTGGTTATGGTTGGTCTTGGTTGTGGTTGGTCTTGGTTATGGTTGGTATTGGTTGTGGTTGGTATTGTGGTTGGTATTGGTTGGTTGGTCTGGTTGTGGTTGGTCTTGGTTGTGGTTGGTCTTGGTTGTGGTTGGTATTGTTGTGTTGTGGTTGGTCTTGGTGTGGTTGGATTGGTTTAGCTTGTTGTTCTTGGTTGTGGTTGGTCTTGGTTGTGGTTGGTATTGGTTGTGTTGGTATTGTGTGGTTGGTATTGTGGGTTGGTCTTGGTTGTGGTTGGTCTTGGTTGTGGTTGGTCTTGGCTGTGGTTGGTCTGTGTGGTTGGTCTGGTTGTGGTTGGCATTGGTTGTGGTTGGTCTTGGTTTGTGGTCTTGGTTGTGGTTGGTCTTGGTTGTGGTTGGACTTGGTTGGGTTGGTCTTGTGGGTTGGCTTGGTTGTGGTCTTGGTTGTGGTTGGTCTTGGTTGTGGTTGGTATTGGTTGGGTTGGTCTTGGTTATGGTTGATATTGGTTGTGGTTGGTCTTGTTGGTTGGTCTTGGTTGGTTGGTCTTGTGTGGTGGTCTTGGTTGAGTGTCTTGGTTGTGGTTGTCTGGTTGTGGTGGTGTTGGTTGTGGTGGTCTTGTGTGGTTGGTCTTGGTTGGTTGGTCTTGGTTGTGGCTGGTCTGTGGTTGGTATTGTGTGGTTGGTCTTGTTGGTTGGTCTTGGTTGTGGTTGGTCTTGGTTAGGTTGGTCTTGGTTGTGGTTGGTCTTGGTTGTGGTTGGTCTTGGTTGAGGTTGGTCTTGGTTGTGGTTGGTATTGGTTATTTAGAGAATTGCTGAAACATGTAAGTCATGGAGCAACTCAGTTAAAATGGATTCAAATAACAACCACATACATAAAAATGTTTGGCGTACGTCGAGTGTATGACGCCAGGCAACACCAGCATCCCCCGCCAGCCTGGCAACACCAGCATCCCCCGCCAGCCTGGCATCGCCAGCATCCCCCGCCAGCCTGGCAACACCAGCATCCCCCGCCAGCCTGGCAACACCAGCATCCCCGCCAGCCTGGCAACACCAGCATCCCCGCCAGCCTGGCAACACCAGCATCCCCCGCCAGCCTGGCATCGCCAGCATCCCCCGCCAGCCTGGCAACGCCAGCATCCCCCGCCAGCCTGGCAACACCAGCATCCCCCGCCAGCCTGGCAACACCAGCATCCCCCGCCAGCCTGGCAACATCAGCATCCCCCGCCAGCCTGGCAACACCAGCATCCCCCGCCAGCCTGGCAACACCAGCATCCCCCGCCAGCCTGGCAACACCAGCATCCCCCGCCAGCCTGGCAACACCAGCATCCCCCGCCAGCCTGGCAACACCAGCATCCCCGCCAGCCTGGCAACACCAGCATCCCCGCCAGCCTGGCAACACCAGCATCCCCGCCAGCCTGGCAACACCAGCATCCCCGCCAGCCTGGCAACACCAGCATCCCCGCCAGCCTGGCAACACCAGCATCCCCGCCAGCCTGGCAACACAGCATCCCCGCCAGCCAGGCAACACCAGCATCCCCCCGCCAGCAGTCAACGCCAGCCTGGCAACACCAGCATCCCCGCCAGCCTGGCAACACCAGCATCCCCGCCAGCCTGGCAACACCAGCATCCCCGCCAGCCTGGCAACACCAGCATCCCCGCCAGCCTGGCAACACCAGCATCCCCGCCAGCCTGGCAACACCAGCATCCCCCGCCAGCCTGGCAACACCAGCATCCCCCGCCAGCTAGTCAACGCCAGCCTGGCAACACCAGCATTCCCCGCCAGCCTGGCAACACCAGCATCCCCCGCCAGCCTGGCAACACCAGCATCCCCCGCCAGCCTGGCAACACCAGCATCCCCGCCAGCCTGGCAACACCAGCATCCCCACCAGCCTGGCAACACCAGCATCCCCGCCAGCCTGGCAACACCAGCATCCCCTGCCAGCCTGGCAACACCAGCATCCCCCGCCAGCCTGGCAACACCAGCATTCCCCGCCAGCCTGGCAACACCAGCATCCCCCGCCAGCCTGGCAACACCAGCATTCCCCGCCAGCTAGGCAACACCAGCATCCCCCGCCAGCCTGGCAACACCAGCATCCCCCGCCAGCCAGGCAACACCAGCATCCCCCGCCAGCCAGGCAACGCCAGCATCCCCGCCAGCCTGGCAACACCAGCATCCCCCGCCAGCCTGGCAACATCAGCATCCCCGCCATCTAGGCAACACCAGCATCCCCGCCAGCCTGGCAACACCAGCATCCCCGCCAGCCTGGCAACACCAGCATCCCCCGCCAGCCTGGCAACACCAGCATCCCCCGCCAGCCTGGCAACACCAGCATCCCCCGCCAGCCTGGCAACACCAGCATCCCCCGCCAGCCTGGCAACACCAGCATCCCCCGCCAGCCTGGCAACACCAGCATCCCCGCCAGCCTGGCAACACCAGCATCCCCCGCCAGCCTGGCAACACCAGCATCCCCCGCCAGCCTGGCAACATCAGCATCCCCCGCCAGCCTGGCAACATCAGCATCCCCCGCCAGCCAGGCAACGCCAGCATCCCCCGCCAGCCTGGCAACACCAGCATCCCCCGCCAGCCTGGCAACATCAGCATCCCCCGCCAGCTAGGCAACACCAGCATCCCCCGCCAGCCTGGCAACATCAGCATCCCCCGCCAGCCTGGCAACATCAGCATCCCCCGCCAGCCTGGCAACATCAGCATCCCCCGCCAGCCTGGCAACATCAGCATCCCCCGCCAGCTAGGCAACATCAGCATCCCCCGCCAGGTAGGCAACACCAGCATCCCCTGCCAGCCTGGCAACACCAGCATCCCCCGCCAGCCTGGCAACACCAGCATCCCCCGCCAGCCTGGCAACATCAGCATCCCCCGCCAGCCTGGCAACATCAGCATCCCCCGTCAGCCTGGCTCATAAATTTTTGACATGTCACCATACCCCTCTCAGAAGATAATCATGCACAAGCCTTCGATAAATTTCCAAACTCAGTACTCTGACACACACACACACACACACACACACACACACACACACACACACACACACACACCACACACGCACGCATACACGAAACCTGAAGACCAAAAATAATATCAGACCATCTAAGCTGATGGTTCCTCTAACTCTGAGAGTGGGAAGGCGGGAAGTGCTGTTATCGTATACAAGCCTGATGGTGCTATCATACAAAGATATGTTAGAATTAATATCAGAGTGAAGGAGGACATCAAGACATAGTGAGGGAGGGTACCACGGTAAAGTAAGGGAGCACACCAAGATGAAGTAAGGTGAGGAAGTTCACCAGTACAAAGTGAGGGAGAGCACCAATATAAAGTGAGGGAGAACACTAATATAAAGTGAGGGAGAACACCAATACAAAGTGAGGGAGAGCACCAATACAAAGTGAGGGAGAGCACCAATACAAAGTGAGGGAGAGCACCAATACAAAGTGAAGGAGAGCACCAATACAAAGTGAGGGAGAGCACCAATACAAAGTGAGGGAGAGCACCAATACAAAGTGAGGGAGAGCACCAATACAAAGTGAGGGAGAGCACCAATACAAAGTGAGGGAGAGCACCAATATAAAGTGAGGGAGAGCACCAATATAAAGTGAGGGAGAGCACCAATATAAAGTGAGGAGAGCACCAATACAAAGTGAGGAGAGCACCAATACAAAGTGAGGGAGAGCACCAATACAAAGTGAGGAGAGTACCAATACAAAGTGAGGAGAGCACCAATACAAAGTGAGGGAGAGCACCAATATAAAGTGAGGGAGAGCACCAATATAAAGTGAGGGAGAGCACCAATATAAAGTGAGGGAGAGCACCAATATAAAGTGAGGGAGAGCACCAATATAAAGTGAGGGAGAGCACCAATATAAAGTGAGGGAGAGCACCAAGATACAAGAGGGACTAGTACTGAGATTAAAGTTAATATCAATAAATCAAAATTCACACAAGACGACGTTGAGCTTGACAACTGACTCTTACGTTGAGCTTGACAACTGACTCTTACGTTGAGCTTGACAACTGACTCTTACGTTGAGCTTGACAACTGACTCTTACGTTGAGCTTGACAACTGACTCTTACGTTGAGCTTGACAACTGACTCTTACGTTGAGCTTGACAACTGACTTACGTTGAGCTTGACAACTGACTTACGTTGAGCTTGACAACTGACTCTTACGTTGAGCTTGACAACTGACTCTTACGTTGAGCTTGACAACTGACTCTTACGTTGAGCTTGACAACTGACTCTTACGTTGAGCTTGACAACTGACTCTTACGTTGAGCTTGACAACTGACTCTTACGTTGAGCTTGACAACTGACTCTTCGTTGAGCTTGACAACTGACTCTTACGTTGAGCTTGACAACTGACTCTTACTTTGAGCTTGACAACTGTCTCTTGCGTTGAGCTTGACAACTGACTCTTACGTTGAGCTTGACAACTGACTCTTACGTTGAGCTTGACAACTGACTCTTGCGTTGAGCTTGACAACTGACTCTTACGTTGAGCTTGACAACTGACTCTTACGTTGAACTTGACAACTGACTCTTACGTTGAACTTGACAACTGACTCTTACGTTGAACTTGACAACTGACTCTTACGTTGAGCTTGACAACTGACTCTTGCGTTGAGCTTGACAACGACTCTTACGTTGAGCTTGACAACTGACTCTTGCGTTGAGCTTGACAACTGACTCTTCGTTGAGCTTGACAACTGACTCTTACGTTGAGCTTGACAACTGACTTATCGTTGAGCTTGACAACTGACTCTTACGTTGAGCTTGACAACTGACTCTTACGTTGAGCTTGACAACTGACTCTTACGTTGAGCTTGACAACTGACTCTTCGTTGAGCTTGACAACTGACTCTTCGTTGAGCTTGACAACTGACTCTCGTTGAGCTTGACAACTGACTCTTACGTTGAGCTTGACAACTGACTCTTACGTTGAGCTTGACAACTGACTCTTACGTTGAGCTTGACAACTGACTCTTACGTTGAGCTTGACAACTGACTCTTACGTTGAACTTGACAACTGACTCTTACGTTGAACTTGACAACTGACTCTTACGTTGAGCTTGACAACTGACTCTTGCGTTGAGCTTGACAACTGACTCTTACGTTGAGCTTGACAACTGACTCTTACGTTGAGCTTGACAACTGAGTCTTGCGTTGAGCTTGACAACTGACTCTTACGTTGAGCTTGACAACTGACTCTTGCGTTGAACTTGACAACTGACTCTTGCGTTGAACTTGACAACTGACTCTTGCGTTGAACTTGACAAATGACTTTTACGTTGAGCTAAAAATCTGACTCTTGCATTGAGCTTGACAACTGCTGGAGGATAAAGCGTTGAGGAACGTTGGAGATGTAAGCCTGAGGGAGATGAGGGTGTCCCGTAGCTCGATCGCTAGTGCACTCAGCTCAGACTCTGAGGTCTGGAGTTCGAATCTCCGGTACGGCTGGAAAATATTTGGGACGTGTTTCCGTAAGACACCTGCTGTTCCTGTCCACCCATCAGTATAAAATGGGTACCTGGGTGTTAGTGGACTGGTGTGGGTCGCATCCTGGGACAAAATTGACCTAATTTGCCCGAAATGCTCAGCATAACAAGCTGCTTTCTATATAGTAGTATGTCATTAATGTCAGCTAGGACTGTATACCTTGTACATGTACTTGTAGAAATAAAGATATTATTATTATTAATAGCAGGAGCGTGGTGCCACTCTGCGTTATGCTGTTATGCCATATAGTGTCATGAAGCCAATGGTAGGGTGTGTACTGGAGGCGGGCCAAGTAGGTCTTCCCACGAACACACTTTCTTATACCATAAACCCACACTCCCCTCACTCTTATTGCAGTGATGGACTCCAAGAGTGCCTCTCTCCCTTCACTCTGATGCTCTTATTGCAGTGATGGACTCCAAGAGTGCCTCTCTCCCTTCACTCTAACTGATGCTCTTATTGCAGTGATGAACTCCAAGAGTACCTCTCTCCCTTCACTCTGATGCTCTTATTGCAGTGATGGACTCCAAGAGTTCCTCTCTCCCTTCACTGATGCTCTTATTGCAGTGATGGACTCCAAGAGTACCTCTCTCCCTTCACTCTGATGCTCTTATTGCAGTGATGGACTCCAAGAGTACCTCTCTCCCTTCACTCTGATGCTCTTATTGCAGTGATGGACTCCAAGAGTACCTCTCTCCCTTCACTCTGATGCTTTTATTGCAGTAATGGACTCCAAGAGTGCCTCTCTCCCTTCACTCTGATGCTCTTATTGCAGTGATGGACTCCAAGAGTTCCTCTCTTTAGGGATATGTGCCTTTCAGAGACTTTTGCGTTGGTGTGCTTATCTAAAGCACCTCCCTCCTCTCCTTCCTTGGATCACTCCAGGTGTGAACTTCCGTAGCTTTGAAACTCTGAAAGCGTTTTGCATCTAGCATTGAAAACATTTTGAAACACGGAAACCGTTTTGAAATTAACTTTGGAACCCTTTTGAACGTCATTTTAAAACCGTTTTGAAACTCATTTTGAAGCGGGTTTTTTTTAACTCGCTTTGAAACTGTTTTGAAATTAACTTTGAAATCGTTTCGAATCTCGTTTTAATATCTTTTTGAAACTCACTTTTAAATATTTTTGAAACACCTTAAAATAGTTTTGGAACTCACATTGAAATCGTTTTGAAGTTCTCTTTGACATCATTTTGAAACTCGGTCAGGGTTCCCATGGTTGCCAACCATGGTTCACTGATTAAGCCTGTTGAAGCCTCTAGAAACTAGTCCTACGGTAGAAGGGCTGATACCATTAAAATTTCTAGTATATTAATTTAATTGATAAGATAACTTGTCATGAAGAATAAGAGTCACAATACGGTGGACGGAACTGTCAAGAGTCGAGGATGGACCGAAACGTCATCCAAACATTCCGCTCCTAAGTGCTGGTTTTTAGTGAATAATTTGTCATGTCATGCAGGTTTATGTACCATCTGTAAACTCAATAAGTTGACACTTTAATTAAGCACATAGTGTTCAAGACCATAAGGTTGATTGCTATTTTATGATTAATTTAGTCATCCTCTGTGTATCTGGTAAACTTTAAGAAATACTTGTAATCAAGCCTGAGCCTGGCTATTGCAACATCCGCCAGTCTGTTTACATTGCAAGTTGCTCCGTCAATGTTATTACCCACCTTCATGTTATCATAGTTGATCATAGATACACTCAGGCTTCTAATTGCATTCCTGTGGTGTTCGACTTCATTATTGAGCTCTCCATCCCCTAAAAAAATATGTATATTTCTTATTACAGACAAACCTAACTTGTATTTGAATTCTTTGAAATATATTTCTTTGACTAATGTATCAGTCTTATCAAATGCTAATAAGTCGGTACAGTTTGTAATGTAGAAGCCAAAGTTTTAATTCTTGTGGCTAACTTAAGATGGTAAATATTATTGGTATGAGAGGAAGTGACAGCAAAAGCAGATGTAGCCTCCCAGTGGACTCGTGTTTACATCTATCACTCTTTATAATTTGTGATATTTGCTTACTAACAGACGAGAGTTTTCGTCTTGGGAATTTGCCTTTGCAGTTAATTAAAGTAAGGCTGGTGATGTCTTTATTGGGGCTTACTTGACGTGGACGCAGTTAGAGTAACAGCAATTGCGGCAGAAGCAACAGCAGCAGAACAGTAATGGGAGTAGGTTAGGTCACATAATCCTATAAAATGTATATTTACTCACAAAAAATAAGCAAATTAGGAAAAAAATGCAGCAATACTGTGGCTGTGTAACCCCAGGCTGCGTTGAAATCTGCACGCTTGTCACTCGCGGTGTGTGGATGGGTTGCACTCGCGGTGTGTGGATGGGTTGCACTCGCGGTGTGTGGATGGGTTGCACTCGCGGTGTGTGGATGGGTTGCACTCGCGGTGTGTGGATGGGTTGCACTCGCGGTGTGTGGATGGGTTGCACTCGCGGTGTGTGGATGGGTTGCACTCGCGGTGTGTGGATGGGTTGCACTCGCGGTGTGTGGATGGGTTGCACTCGCGGTGTGTGGATGGGTTGCACTCGCGGTGTGTGGATGGGTTGCACTCGCGGTGTGTGGATGGGTTGCACTCGCGGTGTGTGGATGGGTTGCACTCACTGATGGGGATAACGTAATGATGCCAGTTGTCACTTCCTCGTATTTGACGACTTTGAAACACGAACTAATGTTTATATAAATTCTCATAGTTAAGAAAATAATGCACACTTGATTTTTGCAAGTAAAGGATTTTGTAAATCGTTCTTAGAGGGATTTTCTAATTATTTTAGTACAGTAGTAAGCTGACTTTGTAAATGTGATTGAAGAAGCACATGCCAGGCCTCGTGGTACACCCCTATTCAATTCTGGATGATCCTTTTATATCGCATTTACAAAAAAATCTATTATGTAGATAAACATTATAAGAGTGCTTACTATAATGGAACTTGTAGACGAGCGAGAGAGTGAACTTGTAGATGGGTGAAGGAGTGAACTTGTAGACGGGTGAAGGAGTGAACTTGTAGACGGGTGAAGGAGTGAACTTGTAGACTGGTGAAGGAGTGAACTTGTAGACTGGTGAAGGAGTGAACTTGTTGACGGGTGAAAGAGTGAACTTGTAGACGGGTGAAAGAGTGAACTTGTAGACGGGTGAAAGAGTGAACTTGTAGACGGGTGAAGGAGTGAACTTGTAGACGGGTGAAAGAGTGAACTTGTAGACGGGTGAAAGAATGAACTTGTAGACGGGTGAAAGAGTGAACTTGTAGACGGGTGAAAGAGTGAACTTGGTGAAGACGGAACTGTAACGTGAAAGTGAACTTGTAGACGGGTGAAGGAGTGAACTTGTAGACGGGTGAAGAGTGAACTTGTAGACGTGAGGAACTGTAGACAGGAGAGTGAACTTGTAGACGGGTGAAAGAGTGAACTTGTAGACGGGTGAAGGAGTGAACTTGTAGACGAGCGGGAGAGTGAACTTGTAGACGAGCGAGAGAGTGAACTTGTAGATGATCGAGAGAGTGAGCTTGTAGACGGGTGAAGGAGTGGACTTGTAAACGGGTGAAAGAGTGAACTTGTAGACGGGTGAAAGAGTGAACTTAGCGGTGAAAGTGAACTTAGACGGGTGAAAGAGTGAACTTGTAGACGGGTGAAAGAGTGAACTTGTAGACGGGTGAAGGAGTGAACTTGTAGACGGTGAAGAGTGAACTTGTAGACGAGCGAGAGAGTGAACTTGTAGATGGGTGAATGAGTGAACTTGTAAACGGGTGAAAGAGTGAACTTGTAGACGGGTGAAAGAGTGAACTTGTAGACGGGTGAAGGAGTGAACTTGTAGACGGGTGAAGGAGTGAACTTGTAGACGGGTGAAGGAGTGAACTTGTAGACGGGTGAAGGAGTGAACTTGTAGACGGGTGAAGGAGTGAACTTGTAGACGGGTGAAGGAGTGAACTTGTAGACGGGTGAAGGAGTGAACTTGTTGATGGGTGAAGGAGTGAACTTGTAGACGGGTGAAGGAGTGAACTTGTAGACGGGTGAAGGAGTGAACTTGTAGACGGGTGAAGGAGTGAACTTGTAGAGGGTGAAGGAGTGAACTTGTAGACGGGTGAAGGAGTGAACTTGTAGACGGGTGGAGGAGTGAACTTGTAGACGGGTGAAGGAGTGAACTTGTAGACGGGTGGAGGAGTGAACTTGTAGACGGGTGAAGGAGTGAACTTGTAGACGGGTGAAGGAGTGAACTTGTAGACGGGTGGAGGAGTGAACTTGTAGACGGGTGAAGGAGTGAACTTGTAGACGGGTGGAGGAGTGAACTTGTAGACGGGTGAAGGAGTGAACTTGTAGACGGGTGAAGGAGTGAACTTGTAGACGGGTGAAGGAGTGAACTTCTTGATGGGTGAAGGAGTGAACTTGTTGATGGGTGAAAGAGTGAACTTGTAGACGGGTGGAGGAGTGAACTTGTAGACGGGTGAAAGAGTGAACTTGTAGACGGGTGAAGGAGTGAACTTGTAGACGGGTGAAAGAGTGAACTTGTAGACGGGTGAAGGAGTGAACTTGTAGACGGGTGAAGGAGTGCTGCTGTGACTGTCATGTTCTATACTGAGTTGGGCGTGGCTAACCTGGCCGGGGTAAAGAAGATAGCTTCCTTGATTACCACCACCACCAGGCTCCTGCTCGAGGACCACCAGGTTAGGACCACTCTGATGGGACCACCAGGTTAGGACCACTCTGATGGGACCACCAGGTTAGGACCACTCTGATGGGACCACCAGGTTAGGACAACCCTGCTGGGACCACCAGGTTAAGACCACCCTGCTGAGACCACCAGGTTAGGACCACCCTGCTGGGACCACCAGGTTAGGACCACTCTGATGGGACCACCAGGTTAGGACCACCCTGCTGGGACCACAGGGGGTTAGGATCACCCTGCTGGGACCACCAGGTTAGGACCACCCTGCTGGGACCACCAGGTTAGGACCACCCTGCTGGGACCACCAGGTTAGGACCACCCTGCTGGGACCACCAGGTTAGGACCACCCTGCTGGGACCACCAGGTTAGGATCACCCTGCTGGGACCACCAGGTTAGGACCACTCTGATGGGACCACCAGGTTAGGACCACCAGGTTAGGACCACCCTGCTGGGACCACCAGGTTAGGACCACCCTGTTGGGACCACCAGGTTAGGACCACCCTGCTGGGACCACCAGGTTAGGACCACCCTGCTGGGACCACCAGATTAGGACCACTCTGATGGGACCACCAGGTTAGGACCACCCTGCTGGGACCACAGGGTTAGGATCACCTGCTGGGACCACCAGGTTAGGACCACCCTGCTGGGACCACCAGGTTAGGATCACCCTGCTGGGACCACCAGGTTAGGACCACTCTGATGGGACCACCAGGTTAGGACCACCCTGCTGGGACCACCAGGTTAGGACCACCCTGCTGGGACCACCAGGTTAGGACCACCCTGCTGGGACCACCAGGTTAGGATCACCCTGCTGGGACCACCAGGTTAGGACCACCCTGCTGGGACCACCAGGTTAGGACCACCCTGCTGGGACCACCAGGTTAGGACCACTCTGATGGGACCACCAGGTTAGGACCACCCTGCTGGGACCACCAGGTTAGGACAACCCTGCTGGGACCACCAGGTTAAGACCACCCTGCTGAGATCACCAGGTTAGGACCACCCTGCTGGGACCACCAGGTTAGGACCACTTTGCTGGGACCACCAGATTAAGAACACCCTGATGGGACCACCAGGTTAGGACCACCCTGGTAGAACCACCATGTTAGGACCACCCTGCTGGGACCAGGTAAGAACGACCCTACTGGGACCATCAGGTTAGGACCACCCTGCTGGGACCACCAGGTTAAGACCACCTTGATGGGACCACCAGGTTAGGACCATCCTGGTGGGACCACCAGTTTATGACCACCCTGAGTTGACCACCATGTTAGGACCACTGCTGGGACCATAGGTTAGGACCACAGTGGTAGAACCACCAGGTTAGGACCACCCTGTTGCGACCACCAGGTTAGGACCACCCTGATGGGACTTCCAGGTTAGGACCACCCTGCTGGGACCACCAGATTAAGACCACTCTGATGGGACAACCAGGTTAAGGCCACCCTGCTGGGACCACTAGGTTAGGACCACTTTGCTGGAACCACCAGATTAAGACCACCCTGATGGGACCACCAAGTTAGGACCACCTTTTTGGGACAACCAGGTTCAGACCACCATGCTACGACAACCAGGTTCAGACCACCATGCTGGGACAACCAGGTTAGGACCACCCTGGTAGAACCACCATGTTAGGACCACCCTGCTGGGACCAGGTAAGAACGACCCTGCTGGGACCACCAGGTTAGGACCACCATGTTAGGACCACCAGGTTAAGACCACTTTGATGGGACCACCAGGTTAGGACCATCCTGATGGGACCACCAGTTTAGGACCACCCTGATGTGACCACCAGTTTAGGAACACTGATGGGACCACCAGGTTAAGACCACCCTCCTGGGACCACCAGGTTAAGACCACCCTGCTGGGACCACCAGGTTAAGACCACCCTGCTGGGACAACCAGGTTAGGACCACCCTGCTGGGACCACTAGGGTAGGACCACTTTGCTTGGACCACCAGATTAAGACCACCCTGATGGGACCACCAAGTTAGGACCACCCTTCTGGGACAACCAGGTTCAGACCACCATGCTGGGACAACCAGGTTAGGACCACTCTGGTAGAACCACCATGTTAGGACCACCCTGCTGGGACCAGGTAAGAACGACCCTGCTGGGACCACCAGGTTAGGACCATCCTGATGGGACCACCAGGTTAGGACCACTCTGCTGGGACCATAGGTTAGGACCAACCTGATGGGACCACCAGGTTAGGACCACCAGGTTAAGACCTCTTTGATGGGACCACCAGGTTAGGACCATCCTGATGGGACCACCTTGATGGGACCACCAGGTTAGGACCATCCTGATGGGACCACCAGGTTAGGACCATCCTGATGGGACCACCAGTTTAGGACCACCCTGCTGGGACCACCAGGTTAGGACCACCCTGTTGCGACCACCAGGTTAGGACCACTCTGCTTGGACAACCAGATTAGGACCACGCTGATGAAACCACCAGGGTAGGACCACCCTGCTGTGACCACCAGATTAAGACCACTCTGATGGGACCACAAGGTTAGGACCACCCTGCTGGGACCACCAGATTAAGACCACCCTGATGCGACAACCAGGTTAGGCCCACCCTGATGGGACCACCAGGTTATGACCACCCTGCTGGGACCAGGTTAGGACCACCCTGCTGAGACCACCAGGCTAGGACCACCCTGCTGGGACCACCAGGCTAGAACCACCCTGCTGGGACCACCAGACTAGGACCACCAAGTTACGACCACCCTGCTGGGACCACCAGGTTATGACCACCCTGCTGGGACCACCAGGTTAGTACCACCCTGCTGGGACCACCAAGTTAGAACCACCTGCTGGGACCACAGGATTAGGACCACCGTGAAAAATTGACTAATAAGTTGCATAGAAAACCGCGATAAGACCACCGTGAGCGGTGGATCAGGGAGTTGAGGGGACTGTAAACACGGAGGTGGGACCACCTTGTAGAGATCGACGTGGAAACCTTTGCTCATTGTTGATAACCCTCCTCCTCCCTCTTCTTTTCCTCTTCCCTCCCCTTCTTTTCCTCTTCTCCGGCCGTCTCACATTCCCGGCGGGGAGGCGCCTTCCTCGGGACCCTCTGAAAATGGGACGACCAAATAGTCTGGGGTCGCTTGAATGTCTCCTCTCACAGTATTTTGTTCATTTCTTTTTTACATTGTGGGTTAAATTAGGTTCCGGCAAAGTCCAGAAACTCGTCTACGTTGTTGTGTCCCTGGAGGATGTATGCTCACCTATTTGTGGTTGCAGGGGTCGAGTCTCAGCTCCTGGCACCGCTTGGCCGCTACTGGTTTCACTCCTAGTTGCATTAGCTCTATCATGCCTATTCTTATAGCTATGTATGGAATCTCTCTGGATCATTTCAATGGGTCGTTTCGCTTCCTGACCTCTAAGACTAAAGTAGTGAATGGTTCCTAACATCCCTGTGACTCATGTGTGCTTTTAACTTCCATCTGTGACCTATGTACCTGAGACCCACTTCTCTGACGTCTTAATTATGTCACCTCTAGTCCTTCCCCGAGGTCCTCCTCTTTCATAGAGGCTCACAGCCTTTGTTAAAGACTGACACACTTATGCAACATTTGGGAATCGTTATTGAAGAAACGTTTCGCCACACAGTGGCTTCATCAGTCCAGTACAAAGCAGAAAGGTGTAAGGAGAAGAGGAGTTTGAGGTAATGAGTCCCTCAGCCTGGAATAGATGTGTTCAGTCTTGTAGAAAGTACAGCACATGGCCGGAGAAGTGGCTTATATACTGTAGTATTTAAGCCACTGATGGACTCAACACATTAATTTCAGGCCGAGGACTGTTTACCTCAAACTCCTCCTCTCCTTACCCATTTCTACTTTGTATTGGACTGATGAAGCCACTGTGTAGCGAAACATTTCTCCATATGTTGCATAAGTGTCTCAATCTTCAACCTCCTGTTTTTTCTCAACCATTTATGACAGCCTTTGTTCCTGAGTCTGTACACTGTTACCAGACATCTTTGTTCCCTGAGTCTGTACACTGTTACCGGACATTTTTGTCCTCCGATTTCCATAACTTTGTATTTTCCGGGGTTAAATTCCAATAGCCACTTCTCAGACCAATCCTACAGCTTGTCCAGATCCATTTGTAGTCTAATTGGTGTACTTTTGTTTGTATTCTCATTAGTTTCACACCTGCAAACAGGGATACTTCTGATTTGATTTCCTCTGTCATGTCATTTGCATACACAAGTACTAACCCTTGTGGGTCCTCCCTTATGACACTCGCTTTTCTTGCTGCTGCTTTTCTTGCTGCTGCTCTTCTTGCTGTTGTTGCCCATTTGACCCCTATTCCATCTCTTGCTGTCACTGCTGCTCAATTACAGCGGCTATTTAGCCACGCTTCTATTTTTGCGTGTCCAGACATGCTAGCTGCAGGGTAGAGTATTAATATCTATTACACAGTGGTACTTCTCAGAAGTAGCAGGGAGTGGCTAGCCTGTCACTCGTCACTGCAGTTCTGGGGATCAGGAGCGCCTATACCAGGGAGTCTCAACTTTTCCTCCATCATTTACCCCCCCCCCCTCCCCCATTACTTCCATACAAAAAATTTATCGCCATCATAATGGGACAGAAAAACAAGGTCAGAAAAAATTATTATTCAGGTTTTGGACAAAAATAGCTTCTCCACGTCATCCACAACAATGAAGTCGAAGCCATATTGTACATATGAATCCAAGTATGTACGTTTCTTGGACATGACGAAATCTGAAAAGAAATAATTATGAATTAGTCATGTGAATATTATTCTCTCCACACACACACACACACACACACACACACACACACACACACACACACACACACACTCACTCTCTCTCTTAGCATTTTCTCTCTCTGTCCCTCTCTCTCTTTCTCTTTCTCTCTCACACACACATTTTACAAAATCAAATTTAATTGAATTATTCAATTGTCAGGTACATCAAATATTTACCCCTTGCCATGTAATTTTTTACCCCAAGGGGTAAATTTACCCCTTGGGAGTAGCTAGACTGTGAACGTGATCACTCGTGCCAGAAAGTGAACGTTCATCCCTCGTGGTGCCAGAATGTGAACCTTCATCCCTCGTGGTGCCAGAATGTGAACCTTCATCCCTCGTGGTCTACCTACCTACCTACCTGGAGGGTATTCCGGGGATTAACGCCCCGCGGCCCGGTCCACAACCAGGCCTCCCGGTGGATCAGGGCCTGATCAACCAAATTGTTACTGCTGGCCGCACGTAGTCCATCATACGAACCACAGCCCGGCTGATCCGACACTGACTTTAAGTATCTGTCCAGCTCCCTATTGAAGGCAGCCAGGGGTCTATTGGTAATTCCCTTATGCCTGGTGGGAGTCTGTTGAACAGTCTTAGGCCCCGGACACTTACTGTCTTTTCTCTTTGTGTACCAATGGCGCCCATACTTTTCACTGGGAAGTATTTTACACCTCCTGTCCAGTTTTTTACTTTTGTAGGGAGTGATTTCTGTGTGTAGATTAGAGACCATTCCTTCTAGGAATTTTCAAGTGTAGATTATGATGTATCTCTCTCGCCTGCGCTCCAGTGAGTACAAGTCAAGTGCTTCCAGGCGTTCCCAGTAGTTAAGGTGTTTGGCGGAATTTATATGCGCAGTAAAGGTTCTCTGTACATTCTCTAGATCTGCAATTTCACCTGCCTTGAATAGGGATGTTATTGTACAGCAGTATTCTAGCCTAGAGAGAACAAGTGATTTAAAAAGGATCATCATTGGCTTGTCATCTCTTGTTATGAACGTTCTCATTATCCATCCTATCAGTTTCCTCGCAGATGTGATAGTGGTATTGTTGTGATCTTTGAAAGACCGGCGAACCTACTACAGTACAGATCTTTTGAAAGAGAGATCCTCAGACACTACCACTCCCAGGTCCTTCTCATTGCTTTTCCGCTCTGTTGTGTGATTAGAGTTTGTAGTATACTCAGTTCTAGTTATTATTTCCTCCAGTTTTCCATAACGGAGTAGTTGGAATTTGTCTTCATTGAACATCATATTGTTCTCCGTTGCCCATTGGAAAACTTGGTTTATATCTTCTTAGAGGTTAACCGTGTCCTCAATGGATGACAGCCTCATGCAGATCCTAGTATCGTCTGTAAAGGATGACACTGTGATATGGTTTACATCTCTATACAAACACGGCTGGAACAAGTGTACAAGTCTTCAAGAGAAAACCGGACGAGTCTCTTAATGTTTTGCAACACTTTATGAAGGACACCATGAGTTGGCTAGGTCTTCTCCACGATGTCACTCTGATATACCTCATTCCTTCCTCCAGCTTTTTGAGGATACATGTTAGAACACCAGGACCAGCCTCCCCTGAATCACAACAACCCACATTTTATAGAGAAACCTTTAGAAGACGTTTCGATCCGTCCTCGACCATTATCACTGTACATACAATGTAGACCGAAACGTCGTCCCAACTTTCCGCTCTAAATTGTGACGTACGTGTGATTCTGAATTCTTACATTTGTTTTTCTTGTTCGATGTTAATATTCAGACTAGTAATTTCTAATCAGTTTGCAGATAGTTTAGATAAGCTAAAATGAGAGATTATTGCCAGCAGACAGCGATATATTCACCGAGAGAGTGAATTTCTTACTCAGAAGACTCATTGTATATATGCTGAGAGTTTAGTCCCTGAAATAGAGATTTAAGTTTCTTTAATTGGTGGTGTACGCCTGATTATAGGTCATGATAAATGAGATGTTTCTGCAACATTTGGGCATCTTTATTCTGGAAACGTTTCGCCAGGCACTTGCTTCTTCAGTTCAATGCAGAGAAAGGTGGAAGGTGAGGAGGAGTTTGAGGTAATCAGTCCCCCAGCCTGGAGTCGATGTCAGTCCATCAGTCTTGATAAAATATTTTTTAAATCATTTATTCACACTAAGTCATAGACCCAATTAACCAACTGAATGCCAGCGATTTTGGTGTCAGTAATTGGTGCTGCCAGCGGTAGGTGTTGTCAGCAACTGATCATGATAGCTGTTCCCATCACTAAAATAACCTCGACTACTAAATATAGATACTAAGATAACATATATCTGAGCGGTGATGAGGTTTAAATTATTCTTGTCGGTAACGTACTTGCAGTAACGTGCTACGGTTTTGCCTGGTCTGGGACCTGGCTTCAGCAGCAGTGACCACCGAAATAGACGCCAGGTAGGTAGACTCCAGGTAGCTAGAGTCTAGGTAGGTAGAGTCCATGTAGGTAGACTCCAGGTACGTAGACATATTTACTAAAAAAATATTGTTTCACTATTGTCGCTTGTATGAATTACCATGTGTCCTTTTTAGTATAGACACTTTTTCGTAAGAGATGTCTCGCGATGAGCGGACGTAGGATCGAGCTTCTACCACTTTTTGAGGCTACTGACCTATAAGAACTTACCACTTCATGTGAGGAAAATCCTTGATAAAGGTGTGATGGTGAGTCAGGAGCGGGATGGGTCTATCATACACAACATTTGTGTGTTTATTTGTTAATTTAACCTTCTCACTGTTTCCGCTTTGGAACAAACAAGTTGTTCCGTGTGTGGAACAAACGAGTTTTGTGTATATAATAGTAGCAGTAGCGCGGAGCACCTGAGAAGAGGTTGGTCTTCCCTCGCTACGTTTCGCTCACCTTTTGTATTCATGTGTTATTATTATTATAATAATTATATATTATTATAATGCTATCTTTTGAAATTGAAATGTCACTGTGCAGGTGTGGTCACCTTCACTCATGTGCAGGTGTGGTCACCTTCATTCGTGTGCAGGTGTGGTCACCTTCACTCGTGTGCAGGTGTGGTCACCTTCACTCGTGTGCAGGTGTGGTCACCTTCACTCGTGTGCAGGTGTGGTCACCTTCACTCGTGTGCAGGTGTGGTCACCTTCACTCGTGTGCAGGTGTGGTCACCTTCACTCGTGTGCAGGTGTGGTCACCTTCACTCGTGTGCAGGTGTGTCACCTTCACTGTGGAGTGTGGTCACCTTCACTCTTGTGGTGTGGTCACCTTCACTCGTGTGAGGTGTGGTCACCTTCACTCGTTGCGGTTGGTCACCTTCACTCGTGTGCAGGTGTGGTCACCTTCACTGTGTGCAGGTGTAGTCACCTTCACTCGTGTGCAGGTGTGTCACCTTCACTCGTGTGCAAAGAGTTGTGTCACCTTACTGTGCAGAGGTGGTCACCTTCACTCGTGTGCAGGTGTGGTCACCTTCACTCGTGTGCGTGGTCACCTTCACTGTGTGCAGGTGTGGTCACCTTCACGTGTGCAGGTAGTACCTTCACTCATGTGCAGGTGTGGTCACCTTCATTCGTGTGGAGGTCACATTTCCTTGTGTGCAGGTGTGGAGGTCACATTTCCTTGTGTGGAGGTCACATTTACTTGTGTGCAGGTGTGGAGGTCACATTTGTTTGTGTACAGGTGTGGAGGTCACATTTACTTGTTTGCAGGTCACATTTGCTTGTGTACAGGTGTGAAGGTCACATTTGCTTGTGTGGAGGTCACCTTCACTCTTGTGACTTCACACCTGATTACGTCACAAAAGACTTAGCCTTGCTCTTGTCAGAAACACCTGTTTGATACCTGCAACACACGTTGGACTGTGCGTATGTGCGTGTGTTGCGGCTATCATACACTTCACATGATAAATATTGTAGTGTAGTCAAGACTACGCTGACCTTGAACACCACGTGGTCCCATGTGTCTTTATTTATATTATCATAATTGTTGCCGCTGATCACATTCTATGTGTCCTGCAAAGAAGCACACGCACACACACACACACACACCCACAGTGACAGTTGTTTCAGAGGAACACAGAAAGGGACAATTTGAGCTGAAGACTCAATGAGTAAGGGATCAGGAAATTTCTTCAGCACAGAGAGTCAGGAAGTGGAATGGACTGAGAAGAACTAGTGGAGTCAGAACCATACCAGTTTAAGACAAGGTATGATAAAGCTCATGGAGCAGGGAGACAGAGACCCAGACGAGACAGCGAAGAGGCCAGGCCAGAGCTGCAATCTCGACCAGCAACCACAATTAGTGAGTACAACACACAGCACACCCACACACCACCAGTGTCCTGTTTGCAGATGATTGAAGGTTGATAAGAATTCAATCGGACGAGGACCAGACAGAACTACAAGGGATCTGGACAGGCTACAAGCCTGGTCCAGCAACTAGGTCATCCTGGAGTTCAACCCAAATGCAAGTCATGAAGTTTGGTGAAGGACAAAGACGTCGCAGGACGGAGTACAGTCTAGAGGGACCAGACTCAAACTCACTCAAGGAAAGGATCTTGGAGTGAGTATAACACCAGGACATCTCCGAGGCGCACATCAACCAAAAACTGCTGCAGCATATGGCGCCTAGCAAACCTAAGAACAGCATTCCTGACATCTTAATAGGAATCGTTCAGGACCCTGTACACTGTGTACGTTAGGCCCATATTGGAGTATGCAGCACCAGTTTGGAACCCTCACCTAGCCAAGCATGTAAGGAAGCTAGAGAAAGTGCAAAGGTTTGCAAAAAGACTAGTCCCGTAGCTAAGGGATCTGTCCTACGAGGAGAGGTTAAGGGAAATCGACCTGATGACACTGGAAGACAGGAGAGATAGGGAAAATATGATAATGACATTTAAAATACTGAGAGGTGGACAGAGACAGGATGTTCCAGAGATGGGACACAGCAACAAGGGGTCACAGTTGGAAGTTGAAGACTCAGATGAATCACAGGGATGTTAGGAAGTATTTTTCAGTCACAGAGTTGTCAGGAAGTGGAACAGTCTGGGAAGTGATGTAGTGGAGGCAGGATCCATACATAGCTTTAAGAAGAGGTATGATGAAGCTCATGGAGCAGGAAGAGTGACCTAGTAGGGGCCAGTGAAGAGGCGAGGCCAGGAACTGTGAATCGACCCCTGCAGCCACAACTAGGCTAGTATATATATACACACACACACAAGTGATACGGGGCATCTATACATGTTACGTAAGTAATAATGGTACAATTACCCACAAAATGTTAAATAAATGGACACACATGCAGCTAATGTGACATTTTATTGTGGCAACGTTTCTCTTTCCAGGAGCTTTGTCACGCTTGACAAAGCTCCTGGAGAGCGAAACGTTGCCACAATAAAATGTCAAATTAGTTGCTTCTGTCTCTATTTACCTAACATTTCTTATGCACTTGACAGAATAGAGTTGTTTTAAATGGATGAGCTGTGACCCCTGGAACTCTCTCCAGGTAAACTCTCCAGATACAGTGAGCAGAAGGACAAGTTACACGTATACACACAGGTTTTTTTTTAGTTTTCGTTACTAATTATTGTAAGATGCAAGAACGTAGACTTACACCACTCAGGGATGAGAGAGATGCTAGGTCAGACACTCAGGGATGAGAGAGATGCTAGGTCAGACACTCAGGGATGAGAGAGATGCTAGGTCAGACACTCATGGATGAGAGAGATGTTAGGTCAGACACTCAGGGATGAGAGATGCTAAGTCAGACACTCAGGGATGAGAGAAATGCTAGGTCAGACACTCAGGGATGAGAGAGATGCTAGGTCAGACACTCAGGGATGAGAGAGATGCTAGGTCAGACACTCAGGGATGAGAGAGATGCTAGGTCAGACACTCAGGGATGAGAGAGATGCTAGGTCAGACACTCAGGGATGAGAGAGATGCTAGGTCAGACACTCAGGGATGAGAGAGATTCTAGGTCAGACACTCAGGGATGAGAGAGATGCTAGGTCAGACACTCAGGGATGAGAGAGATGCTAGGTCAGACACTCAGGGATGAGAGATGCTAGGTCAGACACTCAGGGATGAGAGATGCTAAGTCAGACACTCAGGGATGAGAGAGATGCTAGGTCAAGCACTCAGGGATGAGAGAGATGCTAGGTCAGACACTCAGACATGTTTACACGGTGCTGATCCGACAGTGACACAACACTTGTCACAAAGTGAATCATTTAAGCAATTTAGTAAATAATGAGGTTAGTTTAGGTAAGATTCGCCAGGAACCAGGACAATTGTGTCCTGTCGCGGCACTTAGTCATATGATTAAGTTAGTTTATTTAGTCAGTACACATAAATACAATTATCATATACATAGTGTAAATTACATAGGGGCTGCGGCCCACCAGCGGCAACAGCCTGGCTAGCATCAGACGAGCCTGGCCCATGGCCGGGCTTCGGGAGTAGAAACTCTCGAAACTTATCAGAGGTAAGCAAAAAAAATCAGTGACCTATTTCCATTGACGACCCGCCACTGGAACTTCTGGGCATCTGACCGAGGCCTTCCGCTTGTTTATCGGTTCACCCCTTTAAAAATTAAGTTATAATTATAACGATATACGACTAAATATTAAATAACGCTTTTATAGTCTCAGATATTGTGTCCCTCATGTTCAAGCCTATGAAGATTCACTTCTCATACCCCGCCTCATTCTGGACCAATCACAACTGTCCCAACTCCCTACGTCACGCGGATCTTATCTAGAAGAGCTGCCACATGATCCCAGGAGAAGTGCACATGTGAAGTATGACGACGTGCACATGTTATTAAGAGTGCACGGAGATGTACACATAATAATGGTAATGAGTGTAAGTGGTGGTGAAGGCTGCAATTAACTCTGTCATGAATTTTTTCCTTTAAATTCATGTCACATGTTATTTGATTGTTTACCTGGAGAGTTCCGGGGGTCAACGCTCCCGCGGCCCGGTCTGTGACCAGGCCTCATGGTGGATCAGAGCCTGATCAACCAGGCTGTTGAGACAAGAAATGTTACTGCAACACACTGCCTCTCTCCTTACATTTCAACTTTTATGTCCTTCACTCTACTTCCGATGTATCTTGTGGAAATAAAGAATTTGAATTTTGTAGCTGAATCTCTTTTCTTCCCTCTCTTCTATCTTATTTTCTTTCGTTCTCTCAATCCCACGTCTTCTTTCTGCCCTCTCGTCAGAGAGAAGTTTTGGATTTGAGAAGGACCTGCCTAATATGGGCCAGTAGGCTTGCTCTATTGTTTCCGCCAATCTTATCTCTCTCTCTCTCTCTCTCTCTCTCTCTCTCTCTCTCTCTCTCTCTCTCTCTCTATTGTGTGGGCTTTGCCTGCGTCACCTTGACCCCGTGATCAATACCCGTGGAAGGCCATCACTTAGCACCCTCCCCTCCTCCTAATCCTCCCCTCCCCCCTCTCCCCTTCCAACACTGCAAACTCGGGGGCGCCGCCTAACTTACTGCTCAGAGCATTACCCCTCTCACAATCGCAAGGTCCCAGGTTCGATTCCCTGACCCGGAGAAACATATTAACAAGTTTCCTTACGCCACTGCTGCCTCTTCCCGCCACCTAGCAGTAAAGTCAATGGCTACCTGTCTGCTAGGTGACTGTTGAGCGTTGCATCCAGGGAGAGACGTCTTAGAAATTGCACATTATTGACCATATATTAACATATGAACATAAGAAAGGAGAAACACTGTAGCAGACCTACTGGCCCATACTAGGCAGATCCTTCGCAAACCCATTAATCAAAATATTTGCCCAACTCGTTTTTAGTGCTACCTAAGAAATAAGCTTTGATAATTCCTATTGGATCAAGTGCAAATTCCGTTCAAATCCAACCCCTCTCACTCATGTATTTAATCTAACTTATATTTGAAGCTACCTGTGGTGTTAGCTTCAATGACACTACTAGGCAGACTGTTCTACTTGGTTTCAAACCAATACTTTCCTATATCTTTTCTAAATCTAAACTTATTCAATTTGAATACAATATTTCGGGTTCTTTCTTGAAGGGATATCCTCAGAACTTTGTTTATATCTCATTTGTCCATCCTTAACTTGTTCAATCATGTCTTTGCTAACCAGAACACCTAACTCTGTCTCGTTCAGTTTGATTAAGCTCTGTTTAACTCATAGGTGCTGCATCTGCTATTTAACTCATAGGTGCTGCATCTGCTATTTAACTCATAGGTGCTGCATCTGCTATTTAACTCATAGATGCTGCATCTGCTATTTAACTCACAGGTGCTGCATCTGCTATTTAACTCATAGATGCTGCATCTGCTATTTAACTCATAGATGCTGCATCTGCTATTTATCTCACAGGTGCTGCATCTGCTATTTAACTCATAGGTGCTGCATCTGCTATTTAACTCATAGATGCTGCATCTGCTATTTAACTCATAGATGCTGCATCTGCTATTTAACTCATAGGTGCTGCATCTGCTATTTATCTCACAAGTGCTGCATCTGCTATTTAACTCATAGGTGCTGCATCTGCTATTTAACTCATAGATGCTGCATCTGCTATTTATCTCACAGGTGCTGCATCTGCTATTTAACTCATAGGTGCTGCATCTGCTACTTAACTCACAGGTGCTGCATCTGCTATTTAACTCAAAGGTGCTGCATCTGCTATTTAACTCATAGATGCTGCATCTGCTATTTAACTCATAGATGCTGCATCTGCTATTTAACTCACAGGTGCTGCATCTGTTACTTAACTCACAGGTGCTGCATCTGCTATTTAACTCATAGATGCTGCATCTGCTATTTAACTCATAGATGCTGCATCTGCTATTTAACTCATAGATGCTGCATCTGCTACTTAACTC
Organism: Cherax destructor; assembly: GCA_009830355.1. Lineage (NCBI taxonomy): Eukaryota > Metazoa > Arthropoda > Malacostraca > Decapoda > Parastacidae > Cherax > Cherax destructor. The sequence goes on from WNWK01000008.1 coordinate 164,748, forward strand.
ACAGGTGCTGCATCTGCTATTTAACTCACAGGTGCTGCATCTGCTACTTAACTCACAGGTGCTGCATCTGCTATTTAACTCACAGGTGCTGCATCTGCTATTTATCTCACAGGTGCTGCATCTGCTATTTAACTCATAGGTGCTGCATCTGCTATTTAACTCATAGATGCTGCATCTGCTATTTAACTCATAGGTGCTGCATCTGCTATTTAACTCACAGGTGCTGCATCTGCTATTTAACTCATAGATGCTGCATCTGCTATTTAACTCACAGGTGCTGCATCTGCTATTTAACTCACAGGTGCTGCATCTGCTACTTAACTCATAGATGCTGCATCTGCTACTTAACTCACAGGTGCTGCATCTGCTATTTAACTCACAGGTGCTGCATCTGCTACTTAACTCACAGGTGCTGCATCTGCTATTTAACTCAAAGGTGCTGCATCTGCTATTTAACTCATAGATACTGCATCTGCTATTTAACTCATAGATGCTGCATCTGCTACTTAACTCACAGGTGCTGCATCTGTTACTTAACTCACAGGTGCTGCATCTGCTATTTAACTCACAGGTGCTGCATCTGCTATTTAACTCATAGATGCTGCATCTGCTATTTAACTCATAGATGCTGCATCTGCTACTTAACTCATAGGTGCTGCATCTGCTATTTAACTCACAGGGCTGCATCTGCTATTTAACTCATAGATGCTGCATCTGCTATTTAACTCACAGGTGCTGCATCTGCTATTTAACTCATAGATGCTGCATCTGCTATTTAACTCTCAGATTGTAAATGAATGGTTCAGAGAACCGACAAGTTTATAAATTAGACACATATGCAACACTTGGGTATCTTTATTGAAGAAACTCCTCCTGTTCTTCACGATTCTCCTTTGTATGGACTGATGAAGCCACTGTGTGGCGAAACGTTTCCTCAATAAAGATACCCAAGTGTTGCATATGTGTCTAATTTATTAACTCACAGGTGCTGCATCTGCTATTAAACTCACAGGTGCTGCATCTGCTATTAAACTCACAGGTGCTGCATCTGCTATTAAACTCACAGGTGCTGCATCTGCTATTAAACTCACAGGTGCTGCATCTGCTATTAAACTCACAGGTGCTGCATCTGCTATTAAACTCACAGGTGCTGCAACTGCTATTAAACTCACAGGTGCTGCAACTGCTATTAAACTCACAGGTGCTGCAACTGCTATTAAACTCACAGGTGCTGCATCTGCTATTAAACTCACAGGTGCTGCAACTGCTATTAAACTCACAGGTGCTGCATCTGCTATTAAACTCAGGTGCTGCATCTGCTATTAAACTCACAGGTGCTGCATCTGCTATTAAACTCACAGGTGCTGCAACTGCTATTAAACTCACAGGTGCTGCAACTGCTATTAAACTCACAGGTGCTGCATCTGCTATTAAACTCACAGGTGCTGCATCTGCTATTAAACTCACAGGTGCTGCATCTGCTATTAAACTCACAGGTGCTGCAACTGCTATTAAACTCACAGGTGCTGCACTGCTATTAAACTCACAGGTGCTGCATCTGCTATTAAACTCACAGGTGCTGCATCTGCTATTAAACTCACAGGTGCTGCATCTGCTATTAAACTCACAGGTGCTGCAACTGCTATTAAACTCACAGGTGCTGCAACTGCTATTAAACTCACAGGTTCTGCATCTGCTATTAAACTCACAGGTGCTGCAACTGCTATTAAACTCACAGGTGCTGCAACTGCTATTAAACTCACAGGTGCTGCAACTGCTATTAAACTCACAGGTGCTGCATCTGCTATTAAACTCACAGGTGCTGCATCTGCTATTAAACTCACAGGTGCTGCATCTGCTATTAAACTCACAGGTGCTGCATCTGCTATTAAACTCACAGGTGCTGCATCTGCTATTAAACTCACAGGTGCTGCATCTGCTATTAAGCTCACAGGTGCTGCATCTGCTATTTAACTCACAGGTGCTGCATCTGCTATTTAACTCACAGGTGCTGCATCTGCTATTTATCTAACCATAACTTCGGGATGTTACATTACGGAGGATCATTTGAATTGTGATACCTGCCCGCACACGGGCAAGACAGATATTGAACGAGTGATGGGGAATGTATTTCTTTCTCTGGGGTCTCTGAGTCACCTATTTTGGTGGGAAACGGCCGATGTGATTAACAAAAACATTAACCCATCCAAATCATATGACTGTCCTCAGAATTTACTGATCGACGATTTTGTGTGTCGTCAACGAATTTGTTTCTGTTTAGTCCCTCATATGGGTCGCCACGTATGACTTGTCCTCATTTCTCTCTCTCTCTCTCTCTCTCTCTCTCTCTCTCTCTCTCTCTCTCTGACAGTAATCGCCAATTTTTTATTTTGTAAATGATTGTTTCCATTATCTGTAGGCATATATTTGGTTATGTATTAATTTTGCAATGCTTTCATGTAAATAAAAAGAAACATTGGAATAAAGACACTTATAAGCAACATGGAAACTTTATTTAAGACAATTCCATACTACTTAGTGTCTTTATTCCAATCTGTCGATATTTCTCATTTCTGTCTTCCAAAAAGAAACATAGCTGGAAGACGCAACACTTATACTGGATGTTGTGTTGAGTTCTTAATGCCACTGGTGATGCAGGAAGACGCAACACTTGTACTGGTTGTTGTGTTGAGTTCTTAATGCCACTGGTGATGCTGGAAGACGCAACACTTGTACTGGATTCTGTGTTAGGCTCTCACTGCCACATCACAACACTTGTACTGGATGTTCTGTATTGAGCTCTTAATGCCACTGGTGATGCTGGAAGACGCAACACTTGTACTGGTTGTTGTGTTGAGTTCTTAATGCCACTGGTGATGCTGGAAGACGCAACACTTGTACTGGATGTTGTGTTGAGTTCTTAATGCCACTGGTGATGCTGGAAGACGCAACACTTGTACTGATGTGGTTGAGTTCTTATTGCCACTGGTGATGCTGAAGACGCAACACTTATACTGATGTTGTGTTGAGTTCTTAATGCCACTGGTGATGCTGGAAGACGCAACACTTATACTGGATGTTGTGTTGAGTTCTTAATGCCACTGGTGATGCTGGAAGACGCAACACTTGTACTGGATGTTGTGTTGAGTTCTTAATGCCACTGTGAAGCTGAGAGCAACACTATACTGATGTTGTGTTGAGTTCTTAATGCCACTGGTGATGCAGGAAGACGCAACACTTTACTGGTTGTTGTGTTGAGTTCTAATGCCACTGGTGATGCTGGAAGACGCAACACTTATACTGGATGTTGTGTTGAGTTCTTAATGCCACTGGTGATGCTGGAAGACGCAACACTTATACTGGATGTTGTGTTGAGTTCTTAATGCCACTGGTGATGCTGGAAGACTCAACACTTGTACTGGATGTTGTGTTGAGTTCTTAATGGAACTGGTGATGCTGGAAGACGCAACACTTATACTGGATGTTGTGTTGAGTTCTTAATGCCACTGGTGATGCAGGAAGACGCAACACTTGTACTGGATGTTGTGTTGAGTTCTTAATGCCACTGGTGATGCAGGAAGACGCAACACTTATACTGGATGTTGTGTTGAGTTCTTAATGCCACTGGTGATGCTGGAAGGCAAACTTACTGGATGTTGTGTTGAGTTCTTAATGCACTGGTGATGCTGGAAGACGCAACACTTGTACTGGATGTTGTGTTGAGTCTTCCACTGGTGATGGAAGACGCAACACATACTGATGTTTGTTGAGTTCTATGACTGGGTGCTGGAAGACTCAACACTTATACTGGATGTTGTGTTGAGTTCTTAATGCCACTGGTGATACTGGAAGACTCAACACTTGTATATGTTGTTGTGTTGAGTTCTTAATGCCACTGGTGATACTGGAAGACGCAAAACTTATACTGGATGTTGTGTTGAGTTCTTAATGCAACTGGTGATGCAGGAAGACGCAACACTTGTACTGTGTTTGTTGAGTTTAATGCCACTGTGAGGAAGCGCAACACTTATACTGATGTTGAGTTTTAATGCCACTGGTGATGTGGAAGACTCAACACTTATACTGGATGTTGTGTTGAGTTCTTAATGCCACTGGTGATACTGGAAGACTCAACACTTGATATGTTGTTGTGTTGAGTTCTAGCCATGTGTACTGAAGAGCAACTATACTGATGTTGTGTGAGTTCTTAATGCAAATGGGGATGAGGAAGAGCAACTTGTACTGATGTTGTGTGAGTCTAATGCCACTGGTGATGGGAAGAGCAACACTTACTGGATGTTGTGTTGAGTTCTTAATGCCACTGGTGATACTGAAGAGCAACACTGTACTGGTTGTTGTGTTGAGTCTTAATGCCACTGGTGATGAAAAAACTATACTGTTGTTGTGTTGAGTTCTAATGCCACTGGTGATACTGGAAGACCAACACTTGTATGTTGTTGTGTGAGTTTTAATGCACTGGGGATACTGGAAGACGCAACACTTGTACTGGTTGTTGTGTTGAGTTCTTAATGCCACTGGTGATGCTGGAAGACGCAACACTTGTACTGGTTGTTGTGTTGAGTTCTTAATGCCACTGGTGATGCTGGAAGACGCAACACTTATACTGGATGTTGTGTTGAGTTCTTAATGCCACTGGTGATGCTGGAAGACGCAACACATGTTTGTTGAGTTCTATCCACTGGATCTGAAGACTCCTTGATATGTTGTTGTGTTGAGTTCTTAATGCCACTGGTGATACTGGAAGACGCAACACTTGTACTGGTTGTTGTGTTGAGTTCTTAATGCCACTGGTGATGGTGGAAGACGCAACACTTGTACTGGTTGTTGTGTTGAGTTCTTAATGCCACTGGTGATGCTGGAAGACGCAACACTTTACTTGTTTGTTGATTCTTATCACTGGATACTGGAAGACGCAACACTTGTACTGGTTGTTGTGTTGAGTTCTTAATGCCACTGGTGATACTGGAAGACGCAACACTTGTACTGGTTGTTGTGTTGAGTTCTTAATGCCACTGGTGATGCTGGAAGACGCAACACTTGTACTGGTTGTTGTGTTGAGTTCTTAATGCCACTGGTGATGGTGGTATTTTTTGTGTCAGGAGAAATAGAAAAATTACTCCTGACGTGATTTGACCAAGTCTTTACTCCGGCTTACCAGTCCACCGAAAAAAATATAAATTACATTTCTGGATGTGACATTTTGGGTTTTCCAAACCAATTAAAAACAAAGAGAAACACTTTTTTTTTCAACGATGTAAGATGATTCTGATACTAGTGCATTTATCAGCCTTGGCGACGTTTAGTAACTTGTGCAACAAAAGTCTTATTATACAACAGACAAGGAGAATAAACAGCAATCCGTTGCATGATATGTAGCTTTAATTGTTTGTAAAGCAGCTGAAACAACAAGCAGAGTATATAGGAATTTTCTCGCAGCTGGTGTCTTCCAGTAAACACCACAAGCAGTAATGAACGAGGGAGCTGGGAAAACAAACTGATGAACGAGGGAGCTGGGAAAACAAACTGATGAACGAGGGAGCTGGGAAAACAAACTGATGAACGAGGGAGCTGGGTAAACAAAGTGATGAACAGGGAGCTGGGAAACAAACTGATGAACAGGGAGCTGGGAAAACAAACTGATGAACGAGGGAGCTGGGAAAATAAACTGATGAACGAGGGAGCTGAGTAAACAAACTGGTGAACGAGGGCTGGAAACCTGATGAACAGGAGCTGGGAAAATAAACTGATGAACGGGGGAGCTGGGAAAACAAACTGATGAACGAGGGAGCTGGGAAAACAAACTGATGAACGAGGGAGCTGGGAAAACAAACTGGTGAACGAGGGAGCTGGGAAAACAAACTGATGAACGAGGGAGCTGGGAAAACAAACTGATGAACGAGGGAGCTGGGAAAATAAACTGATGAACGAGGGAGCTGGGAAAACAAACTGATGAACGAGGGAGCTGGGAAAATAAACTGATGAACGAGGGAGCTGGGAAAACAAACTGATGAACGAGGGAGCTGGGAAAACAAACTGGTGAACGAGGGAGCTGGGAAAATAAACTGATGAACGAGGGAGCTGGGAAAACAAACTGATGAACGAGGGAGCTGGGAAAATAAACTGATGAACGAGGAGCTGGGAAAACAAACGATGAACGAGGGAGCTGGGAAAACAAACTAGTGAACGAGGGAGCTGGGAAAACAAACTGTTGAACGAGGGAGCTGGGAAAACAAACTGATGAACGAGGGAGCTGGGAAAACAAACTGGTGAACGAGGGAGCTGGGAAAACAAACTGATGAACGAGGGAGCTGGGAAAAGCAACAGTGGTGAACAGAGAAGTAGGAAAAATAAGTAGTAATGTGCGTGGACGCAGTGATGAACAGAAGAACAGGAGCAAGCAGTAATGAATGAGGGAACAGGAGGAATAAACAGTGGTTAACTAGAGAAAAGAAGAGGAGGAGGAGCAAGCAATAATGAACGAGGGAAGAGGAGAAGCAAAAAGTAATGAACGAGGGAAGAGGAGAAGCAAAGAGTAATGAAGGAGGGAAGAGGAAGAACAAACCTTGGAAGAAGAGCGAGGTGATGACGCTGGTGAGGGTGTCAAGACTCTCCGTGTTATGGTAATGAAGCTGCTGACTTATCTACGTAATCTCAGCTGGCCACGGTGAAAGTGTCATCACACGCAACCCGTAAGCTACAATAAATGTAAGGGATTAATTTTACGTGGGGATTTATGGGATTCCTGGTCTTCCTTCCGTAGTGGAGACAAAAATAATAGTTGAAGTGGGCGCTGTTTCAAGCAAAACAAGCTTTCCCCTCAGAGTTAATTTTGACCGATGATTGCTGCAGCAATGCAGGTTCTAGTATTGTGTTGAAATGCAATCTTGGGTGTGTTGCATGTGTGGGATTGCGTGCTTCTAGCACGAACAGCCTGATTAAGCAGGACGTTAACCAGAAGGCCTGGTCTAGGGCCGAGCCGAGGTGGTTATACTTTCTGGAACTGTTTACAGGCAATCAACAATAGAAGATTGAGAGTCACAAAGTTGTGGCTACGATCATACACAACTAACCTACAATACCTTGGCTGGAAGAATTCACAACTTACCCACAATACCTTGGCTGGAAGAATTCACAACTTACCCACAATACCTTGGCTGGAAGAATTCACAGCTAACATACAATACCTTGGCTGGAAGAATTCACAACTTACCCACAATACCTTGGCTGGAAGAATTCACAGCTAACATACAATACCTTGGCTGGAAGAATTCACAACTTACCCACAATACCTTGGCTGGAAGAATTCACAACTAACCTACAATACCTTGGCTGGAAGAATTCACAACTAACCCACAATACCTTGGCTGGAAGAATTCACAACTAACCTACAATACCTTGGCTGGAAGAATTCACAACTTACTCACAATACCTTGGCTGGAAGAATTCACAACTTACTCACAATACCTTGGCTGGAAGAATTCACAACTTACCCACAATACCTTGGCTGGAAGAATTCACAACTTACCCACAATACCTTGGCTGGAAGAATTCACAAGTAACTCACAAATTGCAGATAAATCTTAAAACGTTTGGATGTACAGTGAACCATCATCATTTGATTATAAAATAGTGAGAAGTGTTGTAAAGTTTCATTCCAGAGACCTTAGTTCCCATTTGTAGTACGGAGGATATTTTAACCATTCGGAAGGAATTGTTGTAGTTTCATGGGATTTTTTTTTATTATACCTCATTAAAGGAGGAAATTTGTTGAACATCGCCCTGGTTTCTGGACAAGAATATGATCATAACAATGGCTAAGAGTGCCTGGAAGGAAGGATGGAAAAGAATTCTGAACGTGCTTGTGGCTACACGATAATTTATATCTGGAAAGTACGCCTTGAGCAGGTAAATACAACAAATCTGTACACTGCCATAACAACATACTGAAGTGAGAGATATGACAGGACATTTTGCCAGAAGATATTAGAAACACGGCTGGAACAGGTGTAGAAGTCTTCAAGAGAAAATTGGACAAGTATCTTCATCAGGTGAAAGAGTAACCAGGCTGTGGTGGATATGTGGGGCAGCGGGCCTCCAACAGCAACAACCTGGTTGACCAGGCAAGCACCAGACGAGCCTGGCCCATGGCCGGGCTCCGAGAGTAGTAAGACTCTCGAAACTCATCAAAGGTATATATCTAAGGTTTATAAAGGTAACTTTCTTACAGAAGTCAAATTTTACACATGGTTTACTCTTAATTGCTAGCGTGTACCCACAGTCAAATTGATTGTTACAGGATGGTTGAAAAACAAACAGATGCCAGCAAGTGTGTTAGAACAAAGACAGTTATTTGTACGTTTCGTTCATAGGTGAGTTTCATTAAGTAATTAGTGCCCCCTGTCTCACAAGGTCGACACATGCCCACTAGGTGAGTGTCTTGACCTTTTCGATGCATCACACGATCTTCAGGACTGCCATCCACTGACACTGAACTCAGGCCCCAGGAGGACCACCACATGACTGCTCAAGCCTCCACCTAAACACACTGACAGGTTCCAATCCTTGGCTTCCAGTTTGGAACCCTCAAGCAGTCTTCCACCAGGCTAGGATCCACACAGCATGACGGCTGAGTTCCATTCTGTGTTATGGGGTTCGACTGGAACAGGTAGCAAATCTTGGCTTCCAGTTTGGACCACTAGAAGCACGTCTTGAGCTGGTAAATGCAACAGATGAGAGGGCTGAGGTTAGGTGTTTGGGGCTTCACGTGACTTAAGGCTTGGCCAGGGAGCCTGCCTATAAATATTGCTAGGAAATATATACTACACAAAGTAATACTGTTTACAGTTGAAGTGCACATCATTTTACACGTATAGATATCTCACGAGATATCTGAGGACGATTAATGTAGTGCAGTAAGCAGTCATGTTGATTTTGATGCCATGACTGCCTTGTGCTGTTTAACTTCTGTACCTATCATGTACAGTAGCTACATGTAACACACACACGGTACTGGTGTAGTACCTTCATTAAAGATACAGAAGTGTACTATAGACTTTTTTTTTAATTTTATAAACATAAGTGGTTAATTTGTCTGAATAATTTAATTTTCCTTTGATCAGGTTGGTTAAAAAAAAAATTAAATATTTTGCAAATTAAAGCTTCCTAGATAACTAATTTTATGATCCCTTGAAAAATATTTAATAGTTTCACAAAGTGCTCCTGAAAAATTAGTGTTTCTGGATGTCTGTTTTTATTTGTTGAGGTGCTTGACTATTTATGTTTGGTAGATTCATTCTCTCTCTCTCTCTCTCTCTCTCTCTCTCTCTCTCTACACAGATTTTTACAAGCTAAGAGCTGTTACCTACATCAGTTCATTGAAAAGCCTTTTTACTGTTACGAAACATACAAGTAGTGAACAGGATGAAGTTGGAGCCATCTGTGCGTCAGCAGTTTCATTTGTTAAACTGACTCTATTTCGTTGATATCATTATGCTGTACGAACATGTTCCAGACTCGAGTCATCCTGGGAATAAATGATCTCAGATGAAGAGATGTTCTGGAGAAGGATACAGCCAGAGGGAAGTTGCTGCTTGCTGCCCGTCTTGTGGTGTAGAAGCTCACTTCTCGCTGTCCTCGGAGTGGAGCCAAGTGTGGCACTGACTCTCTACATAAAAATATATATATATATATATATATATATATATATATATATATATATATATATATATATATAAGATGTTTTCCTTAGCATGTGAACCAGGCAGCTGCAAAAGTTGCTAGTACCTAGAGCAGGCACTGTATGTGTGAGAATATTGTGTACAGGCGTGCCAGGCCTGTGTTTACAGGTATACAAAGGTTGTGTTTACACGTGTGCCAAACCTGTGTGTGTTTACAAGTATATCAAAGTTGTTTACAGGTGTGCCAAGGTTGTGTTTGCAGTTGTGGCAGGGTTGTGCTTACAAGTGTGCCAAGATTGTGTTTGCTGGTGTGCCAGGGTTATGTTTATATGTCTGCTGCCAGAGTTGTATTTGCAGGCGTGCCAAAATTGTATTTACAGGTATGCCAAAGTTGTTTACAGGTGTGCCAAGGTTACGTTTGCAGGTGTGCCAGGGTTGCATTTACAAGTATACCAAGCCTGTGTTTACAGGTGTGTCAGGGTTTCATCTTGCAATCTTGGCAGGTACGTCAGGGTTGCGTTTACATGTGTTCCAAGTTTTGTTTACAGGTGTGTCAAGGTTGTGCTCACAGGTAGACCACGGTTGTGTTTAAATATGGGCCATGCTTGTGCTCACAGGTGGACCACGGTTATACTTACAGGTTGACCAAGGCTGTGTTTACAGGTGGGCCAAGGCTGTGTTTATTAGTAGGTGCTGTGACACGAAGCATTGATCACATATGGGTACTGTGAACCAAGGCTGTGTATATAATTTACTTCTCGTCTTGACCTCCTGCTCAAATATGCGGAAACAGTGGAGGGTATATGTTAGTGTTGATGGTAAACAAACACAGACACTGGCTGCCTGTGTTGGCAAGGAATGAAGGAAGGACAGAGGGGCAAGGTTGCAGTTCGTCTGTCAGGGTACAAGAGTGGAATTCTTTAGTAGTGTCTGTTAAAAAACTCACCCCCATCTCTCTCTCCATTTTGTTTTAACAAAATCTGATCATTTTCGTTACTCTGGGTTTTTATGGAGTCTCCGCCCACCTCCACCTTGGGCTAAATAACTGGTCCACGCAATACGCACCTCGTGATTTATGTCTTTGCTTCAGGCATATCAAGCTATCCACAATACGCTCGTGATTTGTGGTTTTTTTTTTTTGCGTAGGTGGATAGTTAGATTGGCTGGATTAACTAGAGATTGCTTCAATGTGTTAACTAGAGATTGCTTCAATCTCTAGTTAACACATTTCTTTTAATTTTTACTACGTGTGATTTTTTTTAATCGGAATTAAATCAGTTCGCATGTGGACACATGCAGCTCAACAAATTGAATTACAGTTATTCAGCCGGTTTTCAGGGTCAATATTTTTTACCTTTAATAATGGGGTTATTGAATAATTTATTTAAATCGAGTTCTTTAATCTTGGTGACTGTTTAATTATAGTTAATTGCGGGTAGTTCTGCCGTAACGTCAACCGTTAAAAACATTCATAACTTGGGTAGTTAACGACTAGATCGGGCGTGGTATTGACGACAGGTCCAGTGTGATCACTAGAGACGACCAGGTTGTGTGGGGTGTGGAGACTACACGACCAGGTTGTGTGGGGTGTGGAGACTACACGACCAGGTCCAGTGTGATCACTAGAGACGACCAGGTGTGGGGTGTGTTGAGACATCAGGTTGTTGGTGGGAGACTACGACCAGGTCAGTGTGATCACTACAGCGACCAGGTCAGTGTGTGACGGTGTGGAGACTACACGACCAGGTCCAGTGTGATCACTACAGACGACCAGGTAATGTGGGGTGTGGAGACTACACGACCAGGTCCAGTGTGATCACTACAGACGACCAGGTTGTGTGGGGTGTGGAGACTACACGACCAGGTCCAGTGTGATCACTACAGACGACCAGGTTGTGTGGGGTGTGGAGACTACACGACCAGGCCCAGTGTGATCACTACAGACGACCAGGTTGTGTGGGGTGTGGAAACTACACGACCAGGCCCAGTGTGATTACTATTTAACGACCAGGTCGTGAGTTATTCACTCTGTGTGGCCAAGATCGTAGTGTCTTCTCTGTCCAACTTGGCCATCATATCTTCTCCCTACCCATCACTTATATTTTGCGTCTCTTTCCTCAGTCTTCTGTGACAGTCCTTCCTCACTTTTCCTCTCATATCTCTGTGTCCCGTTTAGAGAAATTCTGTGAGTGATTCTGGTTTATCTGGAGTTCACTTGGAGTCGCTTCTGGAGGTCATCGCCCCGAGACCCGGTCCCAGGTTAGACCTCGTAGTTGCTGGCCTTATCGATCAAGCTGTTAGTACCCTCCAAACGCAGTCCAACAGATGCACCACAGCCCGGCTGATCAGGAACCGTTTTGAGGATTTGTCGAGTTCCCTTTTGACAACAGCTAGGGTTATGTTTGTAATCTCTTTTATGCATGAAGGGGAAGGGAGCTGCTGAAAAGTCATGGACCATCAACACTTATTAAGTTCTCTCTCAGTGTATTCATCGTTCCCCTTCTTTACATTGAATATATCCTACACTATCTGTCAAGCCTCTCGTCTTCATTAGTGGTAATTTTATTTTGCAGATTTAGGAGCAATCAGTTAAGTATCTTCCAAGTGTAGAGTATAACATATGTTTCTCGCCTACAGAACACTTCTAGGGACTTCAAGCGCTCCCTGTACTTTAGGTGCTTCAAGAATGAATACGAGCTGTTGAGGTTCCCTGTTCATTTTCCAGCTCTACGATTTCGCTTGCTTTGAAAGGGGCTGTTAGTACACAGCAATATTCCAGCCAATAGAGAACGAGTGACCTGAAGAGTATCATCTCTGGCTTGGCATCTCTTCTTCTGCAGGTTTTAGTTATCCAACTTATCATTTTCCTTGCGGTTGCGATAATAAAATTGTGCTCCTTGAGCGTGAGATCTGACATTATCACTTCCAGGTTTCTTACATTTGACTCACGTTTTATTGAGTGGTTCGAGTTTGTCTTCTGGTCCGATCTTGTTTTTATTTCCTCCATTCTTCGCTGACGTAGTAACTGAAATTTGTCCTCGTTAAACACCAAATTGTTGTCAGTGGCCCACTGGAAGACTTGGTTTACATCAGCTTAGAGGCTCCATGTGTCTTCTATAAATGTCACTTTCTTGCAGATTCTTGGATCGTCTGCAAAGGATGATACAGTGCTATGATTTATGTCCCTGTCTATGTCAGGTATGAGGAAAAGAAGTGGGGACAACTTTTCACTGTGGCAGCCCCTGATTTTACTTGTTAACTTTTACTCTCTGGGTTCTGTTTGTTAGGAAGTTATACATCCATTTGCCCACCTTCCCAGTTATTCATTTTGCTCGTATTTTGTGTGTTAAGACCTCGCACAAGCATTAAGACCACAGCAGGCCTGATAGTAAAGACCACAGCAGGCCTGATAGTAAAGATCACAGCAGGCCTGATAGTAAAGATCACAGCAGGCCTGATAGTAAAGATCACAGCAGGCCTGATAGTAAAGATCACAGCAGGCCTGATAGTAAAGATCACAGCAGGTTGATAGTAAAGATCACAGCAGGCCTGATAGTAAAGATCACAGCAGGCCTGATAGTAAAGATCACAGCAGGCTTGATAGTAAAGATCACAGCAGGCCTGATAGTAAAGATCACAGCAGGCCTGATAGTAAAGATCACAGCAGGCCTGATAGTAAAGATCACAGCAGGCCTGATAGTAAAGATCACAGCAGGCTTGATAGTAAAGATCACAGCAGGCCTGATAGTAAAGATCACAGCAGGCCTGACAGTAAAGATCACAGCAGGCCTGATAGTAAAGATCACAGCAGGCTTGATAGTAAAGATCACAGCAGGCTTGATAGTAAAGATCACAGCAGGCTGATAGTAAAGATCACAGCAGGCCTGATAGTAAAGATCACAGCAGGCTTGATAGTAAAGATCACAGCAGGCCTGATAGTAAAGACCACACAGACCAAGACCGCTACGCTACTCAAGTATTAAGTGCTACAGTTATTGTGAATGAATCTACCACACTCTTATTTCACTGCATAATTAGTGTAAGAAGACCTTGGGTACGTGTTGCACTTAGGCTCTTCACTGGAATATAACTACACAGTTTAAGTATTTTTTGCATCATTAAGAAGTGATAAACTGACATTAATTCTACCTCTCTGTTTTAAGATAAGGCGAAAGTGGTATTTGTGGCAAGATCACAACAAGATGACTACTTAAGCTGCCGGGATAACTGACGTGAAATCACAATATTCATTTGAAAAATGATCTTAAGTACCATGTTGTTGTTTAAAATTATGATTCTTAGCTAGTGTAAACATGGCTTTGGACAGATTTCAAAACACACTAAATTTATTTCGCTTTAAAACATCTTTTGACGCCTTTAAAGACAACAGCAGTTATCCGGCCCGTGTGTGACTACAGTTAAGTGACGTCTCTCGCACTTACTGTAGAACCTCTCATGTCATATTTTCTCCTTTCAAAAGTACGCCGGTAAGCCAGCGGTCAGGAGACATTTTTCCGTATATAAATGAAAACAAAGTTTCACTCCCTTCCTTTCTGACGATAACCGTGCAGAGGAACCAGTCTCCACTAATTCTTGCTCTGAATGACCCGCGTGCTGGAGGTGTTGTCGCCAGTCACTTTCATTAAGGTGAGCAGGTGATCACTGTTAGACCACCTCTGGTATCTCTCCTCCTGACATCACGACTGTTTTATCGTTTTATCTGAGTGGGTTGCAAACACTTCACCTCCTGTGCATACATGCTCACTCTCTTCTTGTATAACTTAGTGTCATGCTTTCCACATCTTTTCACTCGCTCTTTCGTCTCGTGTTTATGATTCTTCTTGAGTGTGATAAGAGTATTTTATGTTGCTGTATTTCAACCTGTCGCTCTAAACGCTTCTCTTTTATTCATGCCTTTTTTTTGGTTTCTTCCTAATCCTCCTCCCTTTATAAATAACAGATTTTTTCGTCTCAAAATCTAAAGAGTCTTTTCACAAGTTTTGTTTGGATTGTTGCCGATTTTATTTTCCCATTTCTTGATGACATATTTCCTGTTTTCTTCTGATGTTGTTTCTTCCTTTTGAATGGTGACTTGACTTCATTGTTTCATTGTGATGTCATTGTTTCTTTCTCTTTCATTGTGACTGGAAACTTGTTTTCGTTTTATCCTTATTTTTCCTTTCGTAGACATCTCCCGAATGTTTTTTTGCTTCTATTGTCTGTCGTTTGTTTCTTTGCCTCCAGATATCACCTTTTATATAATATTCATGTTTTGTTTTCCTTGTTAGGTGATACCTTATCATGCTCTACTTGTTGACATCATATTATTCCTTGCTCATTGATATCTTATCGCTTGTTTGTTGATATTGTTCCTTGTTCCTGTAATATCTTATCATCCCATGCTCCTTGATATCTTCTTATCCCCTGCTTCACACCTCCTGGCATCTCCATGGCTCTCCTCATATATCTTTATTGTGATTAAAATGTGTACATTGTTTATCCGCGTTTCCTGCTAAGAAATATGTTTTTTGTTACTGCAGTTTTATCTTCCTCTGGCTTAGTCGTGTTAAGAGCAAAATATACATCCGAAATGTGCTGCATTGGTTTTTATTGATACTACCTGTCCACCTGGAGACTACCTGGAGGGCATTCCGGGGATCAACGCCCCCGCGGCCCAGTCCACGACCAGGCCTCCTGGTGGATCAGGGCCTGATCAACGAGGCTGTTACTGCTGGCCGCACGTAGTCCAACGTACGAATCACAGCCCGGCTGACCTGGCACTGACTCCAGTGCCAGCTCCCTCTTGAAGACAACCAGAGGTCTACTGGTAATACTGAGTTGTGTGTTATGACATGCTGTAATGTTAAGGTAGTACCGTGTTGTAATGTGTTAGGTTAGTACTGTACTTAACTACATTATTATCGTGGTTCCTGGACGAGCGTAAGTTTAGTTCGTAGCACATGGGTGTTTGACTTCTTAACGAATCGTCACTGTGAGCAGATGTAGAGTGATACACCGGCTCACATACAGGGTGCCTGCTGTCTCAGTGTAATTTGTTCACCTATGAAACACATTTTAAGTTTGCTCACGACTTAGGCCTCTTTGCTTTCCGCGTCGATTTCGCAATTGCCGAAGTGCTTGTAGGGACTGAGACTTCGAGAAGTATTGGCATTAATAATTTAATATGATTTTTAAATGATGCTGGTGATTTTACCTTGGTGTTTCAAGATTTATTTCTATTGCGTGTTTTCTCATGTTAGTAGTTTTCATTGCTTGTTTATTTTGTTTTTGTTTGTCTTTGTTTATCTTGTGTGTATGTTTTATATGTTTATATACTTGTATAGATTTTTATTGGTAAGAATGCTGAATGATCTACATGGCCAAAATACTCTTCAAATCTCCAAACTTCCTACCACCATACTGCTCTGTTACGAAGTGTGTCACTGGGGCCAGAGTCTCTCTCTGTGTCACTGGGGCCAGAGTCTCTCTCTCTCTGTCACTGAGGCCAGAGTCTCTCTCTCTGTGTCACTGGGTCCAGAGTCTCTCTATCTGTGTCACTGAGGCCAGAGTCTCTCTCTCTCTCTGTCACTGGGTCCAGAGTCTCTCTCTCTGTGTCACTGAGGCCAGAGTCTCTCTCTCTCTGTGTCACTGAGGCCAGAGTCTCTCTCTCTCTGTGTCACTGGGTCCAGAGTCTCTCTCTCTGTGTCACTGAGGCCAGAGTCTCTCTCTCTCTGTGTCACTGAGGCCAGAGTCTCTCTCTCTTCTCACATAACCAGTCGACTGTGAACTTAGTGTGTGGTGACTGTAACATTCCTTCCTGAGTTAAGGTCCCAACTCTCCCCTTCCAACCTTCCCATACCCTCTCCCTCCCCACCTAACCAGTCCTCCCTACCTCCTCCCTGCCAACTTTCTTATTCCTCCTTCCTATCTACCTTTCCAAACCTACCCCCTTTCTATATCCCTCCCTTTCCACAACCACACCCTTCCTATAATACCTCTCTTCCTATACCATCTCATTTCCCACCTCATCCTTCCCATACCTCCTCCCTATCACTACCCTTTCCATACCTTCCTTCCCTACCACCATCCTTCCCATTCCTCCTCCCATCCTAAAGATTGTTTACTGTCTACATTGAACCGATTAAGTATTTAAACTACTGAGAACTCCTCAGAGAATTGGAACTGTACTCTCTGAAAAGAAGGCGAGAGAGATACCTGATAATATACATATAAAAGATGGGCACAGTACCATAAGGTACTGGAGCGAGAGATATGAGAGAAATTGTAAAATAGATCCAATGAAAAGTAGAGAAGCCATGGGCACAATTAGAGATCATTGTATCAACATCCGTGTTCCTAGACATTTCATCCACTATTAGTAGATAACAGAAATATTGCAGGGACATGTGTAGAAGTTTTCGAAAGGAAACACCAGCAAGCAAGCCTGGCGCAGGGCCGGGCTGCGAGGGGAGCAAAACTCTCAAGACAGGTCACAGGTAGTGCAAGTTACAGGTAACATCACATACCTCATTGACTCTACAACCACCCTTCCTCCCATACCTCTTCCCTTCTAGCATCCTCCTCTCCCACCTTTCCCTTTCCATCCCCGTCCATGTTTATAGAGACTACCGCATCGCGGCACGGTCCCAGACCAAACCACCTAGCTGCTGGCCTGATCAATCAACCCGTCAGTGCCCACCACCCGCGGTCCAACGTATGCTTCACAGTCAGGTTGATCAACAGCTGATTTGAGGAATTTCTCAATTTCTTTCTTGAAAACAGCTATTTTTTTTATAATCCCTCTTATGCATGAAGGGAGAGTGGTAGATAAGATCAAATTTTGTTCGGATTTTTAACCCCGGAGGGTTAGCCGCTCAGGGTAACCCAAGATAGTCAGTGCGTAATCAAGAACTCTCTGTCTTATTTCCATTGAGGTCCTTCAGTCTTTTCCCCCTGGATGCGACCCACATCCGTCGACTAACACCCAGGTACCTACTTGCTTGCTAGGTGAACGGGACCAACAGGTTTAAGGAAACATGCCCAATGTTTCCACCGGGCTGGGAATTGAACCAGGGACACTCAGTGAGGCGAGAGCGTTGCCTACCAGGCCACGGGACACCATGAAGAGTCGTGGTCCCTTAACACTTACTGAGTTTCTCTCATGACAGCAGTATGTCTTGTTCTGCTGCTCCACTAACTTATTTAGACGCAACTCTCATCCTTTTCCCAACTTTATTTAAGTATTCCATCTTCCAATATTTTAAGTGTAAGTCACCTTTCTTTTCTTTCAACAAAAGTTGTGCATCATCTGCAAACATTTTGTTTCTCACTGGCTTTTGCAAGTCATTTGAGTAAATCATTTATGGTATCCTTGTTTTTTTTTTTGCCTGGAAAATATAAATCAAACTTTATTCAGTGTGAATGTTTGCAAGTTGAGCAGGCAGCGGCTGGTGCAGGCAGTCTGGTAAAGCAGGCGGCAGTCTGGTACAGCAGGCAGCGGCAGCCTGGTACAGCAGGGCAGCAGCAGCGGCAGCCTGGTAACAGTAGCAGGGAGCTGGTAAGCAGGCAGCAGCAGCCTGGTAAAGCAGGCAGCAGCAGCTCTGGTAACAGGAGCAGCAGCCTGGTAAAGCAGGGAGCAGCAGCTTGGTAAAGCAGGTAGCAGCAGCAGCCTGGTAAAGCAGGCAGCAGCAGCCTGGTAAAGCAGGCAGCAGCAGCTTGGTAAAACAGGTAGCAGCAGCCTGGTAAAGCAGGCAGCAGCAGCCTGGTAAAGCAGGCAGCAGCAGCCTGGTAAAGCAGGCAGCAGCAGCCTGGTAAAGCAGGCAGCAACAGCCTGGTAAAGCAGGCAGCAACAGCCTGGTAAAGCAGGCAGCAACAGCCTGGTAAAGCAGGCAGCAACAGCCTGGTAAAGCAGGCAGCAACAGCCTGGTAAAGCAGGCAGCAACAGCCTGGTAAAGCAGGCAGCAACAGCCTGGTAAAGCAGGCAGCAACAGCCTGGTAAAGCAGGCAGCAACAGCCTGGTAAAGCAGGCAGCAACAGCCTGGTAAAGCAGGCAGCAACAGCCTGGTAAAGCAGACAGCAACAGCCTGGTAAAGCAGGCAGCAACAGCCTGGTTAAGCAGGCAGCAACAGCCTGGTAAAGCAGGCAGCAACAGCCTGGTAAAGCAGGCAGCAACAGCCTGGTAAAGCAGGCAGCAACAGCCTGGTAAAGCAGGCAGCAACAGCCTGGTAAAGCAGGCAGCAACAGCCTGGTAAAGCAGACAGCAACAGCCTGGTAAGCAGCAGCAACAGCCTGGTAAGCAGCAGCAACAGCCTGGTTAAGCAGGCAGCAACAGCCTGGTAAGCAGCAGCAACAGCCTGGTAAACAGCAGCAACAGCCTGGTAAGCAGCAGCAACAGCCTGGTAAGCAGACAGCAACAGCCTGGTTAAGCAGACAGCAACAGCCTGGTTAAGCAGACAGCAACAGCCTGGTTAAGCAGACAGCAACAGCCTGGTTAAGCAGACAGCAACAGCCTGGTTAAGCAGACAGCAACAGCCTGGTAACAGCAGCAACAGCCTGGTAACAGCAGCAACAGCCTGGTAAGCAGCAGCAACAGCCTGGTAAGCAGCAGCAACAGCCTGGTTAAGCAGCAGCAACAGCCTGGTACAGCAGCAACAGCCTGGAAGCAGCAACAGCCTGGTTAAGCAGACAGCAACAGCCTGGTTAAGCAGACAGCAACAGCCTGGTAAAGCAGGCAGCAACAGCCTGGTTAAGCAGACAGCAACAGCCTGGTTAAGCAGACAGCAACAGCCTGGTAAAGCAGGCAGCAACAGCCTGGTAAGCAGCAGCAACAGCCTGTTAAGCGCAGCAACAGCCTGGTAAAGCAGGCAGCAACAGCCTGGTAAAGCAGGCTGCAGCAGCCTGGTTAAGCAGGGCAGCAACAGCCTGGTTCAGCAGTGCAGCAGACACCTGGTTAAGCAGTTAAACAGCAACAGCCTGGTAAGCAGCAGCAACGCCTGGTTAACAGACAGCAACACCTGGTAGCAGGCCACAGTAACAGCCTGACAGCCTTCGCACCCTGGGCCCGGTCACACCATCACGCTTACACGCTTTTACCCAAGTCATCACTCCTCACTACTCTCTCCTCCTACCATCCCTCCACCCTCCCCTCCCCATCCTCCCTCCACCCTCCCTCCACCCTCCCTCCACCCTCCTCCTCCTCCATCCATCCCCGACCTCCTAACCAACCCCCACCTGCGTCCCTTTCCCCTCCTTCTCTTTCCCTCTATACTCCTCCTCCATCTCTGTCTGTCTGTCTCTCTCTCTCTCTCTCTCTTTCCCCCCTCTCTTTTCCCTCCCTCTCATTTGCTGCCCTCTCTGGCTTCCCTGCCTCTCTCTCTCCCCTCGCCTCCCTCCTCCCTCGCCTCCCCCTCTTCCCTCGCTTATCCCCATCTCTGTCTCTCCCTCCTCACCCTCCTTGTTCTCCCTCCCTTTTATCTCCCCCTCCCTCCTACCCATCTCTCTCCCAGTTTGGACTTTATTGACGTCTTGTCAGTAAAGAGACCAAAGTGTTCCACATGTGTCTTACTCATCCACATCTCTTTAATTTTATAGATGGCTTAGATCGTTTAGAAAATTATTTAGGTAAACATGTTAGAAAACGAACACTTCATTGTAATGAGTTAGGAGTAATAATGTAATTATATTAGTTGTCCTGTGTTAGGTATCCTACGTTAGGTGTCCTATATTAGATGTCCTATGTTAGGTGTCTTAGGTGTACAAGTGTCCTACGTTAGGTGTCCAGGTGTCCTACGTTAGGTGTCCTTGTGACACGCGTGGTATCTCCTAGTTTTTGCAACCTACCTGTCTCTGAAGGCTAAAATTTACACACAAATGCTTGAGTAAAATTATGCTCACCTAATTCGTCATCTTCGTTGTGGTTGATATTCCTGAACATTGTTGTATGAGTGTTTAAGATGTTGGTATGTAAGGTGCATAAACACTCGGCCTGTCAGGTACAGGATGCTGAAGTTCAGTGTCTATGCATGTCTGAACTTCATTACGTTTGCGTTCCAGATCCTCATTCTTTTTTAATTATAAGGTCAAGGTTGTTACCTAGCTTGGTCGGCTTCACGATTTACTGAGTTAGTCGAATTTATCACATAGTCCACTAACATTGTATGTGTATGTGACTGTTGGTCCACACTACTTCACGAAACCTCTGCTATTATAGCCTTTGCTATTATACCATTTGCTATTATACCATTTGCTATTATACCATTTGCTATAATAGCAAATAGCAACAGCTTGTTTGGGATCAGGAATAAGATATGCTCAACACAGTGTTCGATTTTCAGTAGCTGTCCTTTAAACTGCTCTAAGTCGTATCTGGTGTAAGTTTATATAGAGGAACGATAAGTAAATTAGATTTTCAATTAGCACTGCCAAGGCTTCAACTACATCGTTTGTGTTGTAAAGTAACCCAATACAAATTATCGACTTTAATTAACATACTGACAGTCCCCCCTCCCCTGGTACTGGACCGAGCCCGGGGGCGTTGACCTCCGAAACAACCTCCAGATACACTTATATATATATATATATATATATATATATATATATATATATATATATATATATATATATATAGTAGTGGGCAGGTTATAACTCTAGCTGACCCCTCAAAATACGAAAAAAATATTTTTGTGTTTGCGTTTGTTAACGTATGTGTGGATTTTATAAATATATGTATATATATATATGTGTGTGTGTGGGGGGGGCGTGTATGTTTATACATTTGTGTTGTATTTACCTTGGACAAGCCTACACTTCACCCAGGAATGATTGAGCGTATGACTGTGTGCTGATTCCTCATTACTGAGGTCGGTCGGTCGGCCTGTATCTCTCTCTCACACACACACACAGGGCCAGGATCTGAGTCTCGACCCCTGCAACCACAATTAGGTGAGTACAGAGTTGTCAGGAAGTGGAATAGTCTGGGAAGTGATGTTCTGGAGGCAGGATCCATATACAGCTTTAAGAAGAGGTACGATAAAGCTCATGGAGCAGAAAGGGTGACCTAGTAGCGACCAGTGAAGAGGCGGGGCCAGGGGCTGTGATTCGACCCCTGCACCCACAATTAGGTGAGTGCAACTAGGTGAGTGCACACACACTACACCTACCAACCCACCCACCCACCCACCCACCCACCAACCAACCAGAAGCCCATACCTACCTACCTACCTACCAAGTTACCTACCCACCTACCTACATAAGAAAGAAGGAACACTGCAGCAGGCCTACTGGCCCATGCGAAGCATGTCCAAGTCTCCTACCGGCTTAAGCCAATGACCCAACCTAGTCAGGTCAGGTCACATTCACTTTATTAAGGAGCACGGCATCAGACCTAGTAGCACAAGCTAGTCAGGTCCAACTCACACCCACTCATGTATTTATGTAACCTATTTTTAAAACTACACAACGTTTTAGCTTCTATGACGGTACTCGGGAGTTTTTTCCACTCATCCACAATTATATTACCAAACCAATGCTTTCCTATATCCTTCCTGAATCTGATTTTTTCCAACTTAAAATCATTGCTGCGAGTCCTGTCAATACTAGATATTTTTAGCACGCTATTTACATCCCCTTTATTTATTCCTATTTTCCATTTAAACACCTCAATCATATCATCCCTAATTCTACGCCTTTCTAGAGAGTGCAGATTCAAGGCCCTCAGTCTATCCTCATAGGGAAGATTATTGATACATGGGATCAACTTTGTCATCCTCTTTTGTATGTTTTCCAGAGCATTTATATCCATTCTGTAATACTGTGACCAAAACTGTGCAGCATAATCTAAATGAGGCCTAACCAAGGATATATAGAGTTGAAGAACAACCTGAGGACTCCTATTATTTATGCTTCTTGATATGAAGCCAAGGATTCTGTTCGCTTTATTGCGAACACTTATGCACTGTTCTCTTGGTTTTAGATTACTGCTAACCAGAACTCCCAAATCCTTTTCGCAGTCAGTAATATTAAGATCTACATTACTTAGTTTATATGTGGCATGGTTATTTTCCTGTCCAATGTTTACAACTTTGCATTTGTCTATATTAAACTGCATCTGGCACTTCTCCGACCACTGCATCAGTCTATTCAAATCTTCCTAGAGTGCTCTAATGTCCTCGTCAGAATGAATTCGTCGACCTCTTTAGGTGTCGTCGGCAAACTTGCTTATGTCGCTATTTATTCCCTCTGTGTCGTATGTATAAATTGTGAACAACAAGGGGCCCAACACTGACTCCTGTGGAACACCGCCCGTGACTCTTCCCCATTCTGATTTCTCCCCATTTTTGCAAACTCTCTGTTGCCTATTTGTCAACTATGCTTCTATCCAGGAAAAAATTCTCCTATTCCGTGTGCCTTAATTTTCCTCAATAGTCTCTGATGCGGGACTCTTATCAAAAGCCTTACTGAAGTCCATATACACAATATCATATTCATTACCATGATCTATCTCCTCAAATACCTTAGTGAAAAAAATAATAAATTTGTAAGGCAGAAACGCCCTTTTGTAAAACCGTGCTGAGATTCGTTGATCAATTTATGTTTTTCAAGATGGCTACGAATTGCCTCGGCAATTATTGATTCCATAAATTTTCCCACTATGGAGATCAGGCTTATTGGTCTATAGTTCGAAGCTTAGGACCTGTCACCTGCTTTAAAAATAGGTATCACATTTGCCATTTTCCAATTATCTAGCACTATGCCAGTTTGTAGTGATATGTTGAAAAGATTAGCCAAAGGTTTGCTAAGCTCCTCTTTACATTCCTTTAGAACCCTTGCGTACTGTTCATCAGGGCCTGGGGATTGTTAAGTTTTAATTTCTCTATTTGTCTAAGGACCATGTCACTTGTGACCCTAATAATGCATAGTTTATTATCGTCCTGTTCTACATAATTTATTATTTCTGGAATATCGCTAGTACTGATCTTTGTTGGTTTAGCATGTGGTTTTGATTGTAATAATAATAATAATAATAATAATAATAATAATAATAATAATAATAATAATAATATGCAGTTAATTACAATTATATGCGCAATAAGAAAAGTAGCTAATATACGAAAGGTACAATTTTAAAAGTATTGATTCATTGCTCTTCAGGTTTGTGGAGTGACTGAATAGAGATGATGAAGATACATGAAGTTACTTAGTTACAGTAGAAATATAATAGGACAAGATGAGTAATTAATTTTCTTATGAGAGTTGGAAGAAGAAGAACAATAGCATTTTTTAACAATAGCATTTAGGCAATGCATTCCAGATCTTAGGGCCTTTTATGTGCATTGAGATTTTGCATAGGTTGAGTCAGACACGAGGGATGACAGAGGGTTTTGTGTCTTGTGTTATGCCTGTGTGTTCTGTTGCAGCTATCAAGGAAAAGTTTCAGATTAGGGTTTATGCTGGAATTTAATGTTCTATATATATATAGAAGGCACAGTAGTATAATTGTTAGGATGAGTATTAGTATCCATTTTAAAAATTTTGGATTTGTTGTAAATTGCTCTAGCACACATAACTGCGATAAAACACCTAAATTACTGGGAACGCTTGAAGTTCCTCAACCAGTACTCCCTAGAACGCAGGTGGGAGAGATACATTATAATATACACTTGGAAAATCCTAGAGGGATTAGTACCAAACTTGCACACGAAAATCACTCCCTATGAAAGCAAAAGACTTGGCAGACTATGCAACATCCCCCCAATGAAAAACAGGGGTGCCACTAGCACGATGAGACAACACAATAAGTGTTAGGGCCCAAGACTGTTCAACTGCCTTCCAGCATACATAAGGGGGATTACCAATAGACCCCTGGCTGTATTCAAGAAGTCGCTAGACAGGCACCTAAAGTCAGTACCTGAGTAGCCGGGCTGTGGTTCGTACGTCGGGTTGCGTGCGGCCAGCAGTAACAGCCTGGTTGATCAGGCCCTGATCCACCATGAGGCCTGGTCACAGACCGGGCCGCGGGGGCGTTGACCCCCGAAATCCTCTCCAGGTATACTCCAGTATCTTCCTGTGTAAAAACTGAGAGGAAGTGTCAAAAATTCTACTTACCTACCTACCTAGAGGGTATTCCGGGGATCGACGTCCCCGCGGCCCGGTCTATGACCAGGCCTCCCGGTGGATCAGGGCCTGATCAACGATGCTGTTACTGCTGGCTGCACGTAGTCCAACGTACGAACCACAGCCCGGCTGATCAGGCACTGACTTTAGGTATCTGTCCAGCTCCCTCTTGAAGACAACCAGAGGTCTGTTGGTAATGCCCCTTATGGTTGGTGGGAGGCTGTTGAATAGTCTTGGACCCCAGACACTTATTGTGTTTTATCTTAGTGTACCAGTGGCGCCCCTACTTTTCACTGGGGGTACGTTGCACCGTCTGCCAAGTCTTTTGCTTTCGTATGGAGTGATTTCTGTGTGCATATTAGGGACCAGTCCCTCCAGAATCTTCCAGGTGTAGATTATGATATATCTCTCTCGCCTGCGCTCCAGTGAATATAAGTTTAGTGCTTCCAGGCGTTCCCAGTAGTTAAGGTGTTTGATGGAACTTATACGTGCAGTAAAGGTTCTCTGTACATTCTCTAGATCTGCAATTTCACCTGCCTTGAATGGGGATGTTAATGTACAGCAGTGGTTACACTAGATGCTATGAAGACCTAGGCATCACTTCTCAGGGAATGTAATAATACACGTGTATATGTTTTTTAAGTATATGTTGAAACAGTGATTGAAGACGGGACTCCACGAGCACAGTTCTGCTCCTCTAGCCACGAATATACAGGTAGGCAGTTACATAGATAAGTATTAAGGTGATAAGTGGAATTAGCTTAATGAGTTGAAGGCAAATTGTATACAGTTTCAAAAGTAGATATGATAGTTTTACCTGTAGTCGCTTTTTGAGCTCACCCCCTCCCCCTCGGCCCGGTCCCAGACAAGGCTTCCGGGTTTCAAGACACTCAGGGTTTTTTTTTTTTTTTTGGTAATATCCCTTGTGGGAAAGTGTTGAGTCGTGGTCCCTTTACACTTATTGAGTTCTCTTTCAGTGTAATCTTCGCTTTCCTGCTTTTCACACGATCCATCAGAACTTGGCAAGCATATACACATTCATATACAAACAAGCAAGTAAGCGCCCACGCACACGGCGCGCGCATAAACAAACACGTTTAAGAAGTTAAAATTGAACAGTGTCCGGGAGAACTTTTAAAGATGTGGCTTCTTGTAGTGGCTCCATCACCTTGCAATAAATTCACTTACTGTATGTAAGCAGAAGTTCGTAAGATTTACTTGAAATCTTGTAATGTAAATGATTTAGAAAAGCGACTAGTTGAAGAATGAGACACTTGTGCAATATTTTGGAATCTTCGTCGAGGAAACGTTTCGCCAACCAGTGGCTTCTTCAGTCCAATACAGAGAGAACGGAGAAAGATGAGGAGTTTGAGGCAATCAGTCCCCCAGTGTGGGGTCGATGTGTTTAGTCCATTAAGTACAGGCTGGGGGACTGATTATCTCAAACTCCTCATCTTTCTCCGTTCTTCTCTGTATGGGACTGAAGAAGTCACTGGCTGGCGAAACGTTTTCTCAGTAAAGATCCCCAAATGTTGCACAAGTGTCTCATTCCTCAGTCTGAAATCTTATATGTACATGAGACTGAAAGATCAGCCGTCCTAACAGAGTTTAAGAGTCGTAACGGGTTCACGTTTGAGACGTCGCAGTATGCTGCTGATACCTCTGTAACGCTGCCTACCAGTCTACTACCTCACTCGCTGTTGGGGGTTACAGGTCACCCACCTAGTATTGTGGGGTTGCATGGCACACTAACTCATTATTTCGTGTTACACTCACTAACAGTCTGATTGATCAGAGATCGGATCATGATGAGTGGACGGAGTATAGAGCCTTCTTGCGCTCTGTCTTGCCCCAAGTGTGCGGACTTCCAAATTCAGAGAATCTTCTGAAGTGCAACATACCCACGAATTATATATATATGTGTGTGTGTGTGTGTGTTTCGTTGCTTACGTTGTTTAACCTTCGTTTCCGTTCGTATGGTTCTCATTCCTATTATTATTTTTCACCGGAATTACCTGTTCCTCCTGCATAGTCATTTGCGTCAGACACTTAGTACATGACTGGCGGCGCAAGTGTGGTCGCAGAGTCATGTTGAAAAGCTTGCTAAAAACACTGGGAAGGAACGCCACTGGATTTCACTCTCGACTCCAGGAAGTATGAAGGTTCTCCACTGTACACTATCGTATGTACACCCTATATACTCCGTACACCGATTATAGTGTGTACACCATCTATAACGTTTCAGTAGAATGTACAAGAGCACGTTTAACAGAACTCTGTGATGGACTAATGAAAAGAACCAATGAATTTTTATAAGTTTATATTTAAGACTTTGGGCGAAAACTGGTTGGAAATTATCAAGTTTTTTTTTATTATATAAAGATAAAGAAATGTGCTTAATACAAGCTTTACCAAGTACGTTGATAATGTGCTTAATACAAGCACTACCAAGTATGTTGATAATGTGCTTAATACAAGCACTATCAAGTACGTTGATAATGTGCTTAATACAAGCACTATCAAGTACGTTGATAATGTGCTTAATACAAGCATTACCAAGTACGTTGATAATGTGCTTAATACAAGCACTACCAAGTACGTTGATAATGTGCTTAATACAAGCACTACCAAGTACGTTGATAATGTGCTTAATACAAGCACTATCAAGTACGTTGATAATGTGCTTAATACAAGCACTATCAAGTACGTTGATAATGTGCTTAATACAAGCACTATCAAGTACGTTGATAATGTGCTTAATACAAGCACTACCAAGTACGTTGATAATGTGCTTAATACAAGCACTATCAAGTACGTTGATAATGTTCTTAATACAAGCACTAACAAGTACGTTGATAATGTGCTTAATACAAGCACTATCAAGTACGTTGATAATGTGCTTAATACAAGCTTTACCAAGTACGTTGATAATGTGCTTAATATAAGCACTACCAAGTACGTTGATAATGTGCTTAATACAAGCATTACCAAGTACGTTGATAATGTGCTTAATACAAGCACTACCAAGTACGTTGATAATGTGCTTAATACAAGAACTACCAAGTACGTTGATAATGTGCTTAATACAAGCACTACCAAGTACGTTGATAATGTGCTTAATACAAGCATTACCAAGTACGTTGATAATGTGCTTAATACAAGCACTACCAAGTACGTTGATAATGTGCTTAATACAAGCACTACCAAGTACGTTGATAATGTGCTTAATACAAGCTTTACCAAGTACGTTGATAATGTGCTTAATACAAGCACTACCAAGTACGTTGATAATGTTCTTAATACAAGACTACCAAGTACGTTGATAATGTGCTTAATACAAGCACTACCAAGTACGTTGATAATGTTCTTAATACAAGCTTTACCAAGTACGTTGATAATGTGCTTAATACAAGCACTACCAAGTACGTTGATAATGTTCTTAATACATGCTTTACCAAGTACGTTGATAATGTTCTTAATACAAGCTTTACCAAGTACGTTGATAATGTACTTAATACAAGCACTACCAAGTACGTTGATAATGTGCTTAATACAAGCTTTACCAAGTACGTTGATAATGTTCTTAATACAAGCTTTACCAAGTACGTTGATAATGTGCTTAATACAAGCTTTACCAAGTACGTTGATAATGTACTTAATACAAGCACTACCAAGTACGTTGATAATGTTCTTAATACAAGCATTACCAAGTACGTTGATAATGTGCTTAATACAAGCACTAACAAGTACGTTGATAATTCTGGATCTTTTTAATATAACGTGAAAATGTATGACAGGGAAAATGATGTTACTCAAGATGGTGACGCATTGTAAGTGACGCACTGTCATTGACGCATTGTAAGTGACGCAGCTATTGACGCAGTGCCATTGACGCAGTCACTGACGCAGTGCTGTTGACGCAGTTCCATTGACTCCGTGTCAGTGAAGCAGTGTTATGGGACGGTCTTTTATCAAGACGGTTTCATTGGTACACGTGCGTGGTAGCAAATCTTACGACTGCCTTCAGAAACCTACCCTGGGAGTCATTCAGGACTTGGTATTCAACGAAGGTTAGAACACTGCTAGAGAAAGCGCCCTCAGAAGTTGCTAAAGCACAGAGACTTGCAACAAGAATAGTTGGAGAACAGAGAGTTGAAGTGTGAAGCCAGACTTAAATAATCAGTCCCAGGGGAGACACGATAACGAAGTATAAAGTACGCAGAAGTTTTGATAGAGCAGACCGGGGGGTGGGGGCAGACTGAAAGTCAACACACAAGAACAAGGTGGTAGCTAAGAAGAAAGATGATCCGGAGAGATGTAAGGAAATACTTCTTTATTTTTAGGATACCTGGAATGAGGTTAAGAAGCTAGAGGAGGTAGACTCCATACATAGTTTCAAGAGTAGGTATGATAGGCCCCAGGAGGACAGGAACTAGCATATGGCGGATTATTTTTTTTAGGTTAAGAAGACGAAGTGTCACTGACGTAGCACCAGTGACGTAGTCTCATTGACTTAGCACCAGTGACGTAGTGTCACTGACGTAGCACCAGTGACGTAGTCTCATCGACGTAGCACCAGTGACGTAGTCTCATCGACGTAGCACCAGTGACGTAGTCTCATCGACGTAGCACCAGTGACGTAGTCTCATCGACGTAGCACCAGTGACGTAGTCTCATCGACGTAGCACCAGTGACGTAGTCTCATCGACGTAGCACCAGTGACGTAGTCTCATCGACGTAGCACCAGTGACGTAGTGTCACTGACGTAGCACCAGTGATACAGTCTCTATGGTATATATGTAAGTAGCGAAGCAAGGAAAGATTTCTGTAGCCGTGACCATCAGTGGTGGTGGAGGGGGGGGGGGTCTCCAACCTTGTTAAGGTGTCAGTGGGGGAAAGTTGTTGAGTGGAGAGTAGTGGTGGTGTAGGTAGGGGCCACCCGGACGTCCGCTCTCACAGTGTCATCACCTTGCTCCTGACCTTACTTCTACCCACTAGTATTATCTCCTTGTACACTCCTTCAGTTATCACCTTGCTCCTACCCACTAGTATTATCTCCTTCTACACTCCTTCAGTTATCACCTTGCTCCTACCCACTAGTATTATCTCCTTCTACACTCCTTCAGTTATCACCTTGCTCCTACCCACTAGTATCATCATCTACACTCCTTCAGTTATCACCTTGCTCCTACCCACTAGTATCATCATCTACACTCCTTCAGTTATCAATTTGCTCCTACCCACTAGTATCATCTACACTCCTTCAGTTATCACCTTGCTCCTACCCACTAGTATCATCATCTACACTCCTTCAGTTATCACCTTGCTCCTACCCACTAGTATCATCTACACTCCTTCAGTTATCACCTTGCTCCTACCCACTAGTATCATCATCTACACTCCTTCAGTTATCAATTTGCTCCTACCCACTAGTATCATCTACACTCCTTCAGTCATCACCTTTCTCAGTTCTCTTTATGCACCTTTTAAATCTCCTCCTCTCCTTGACTCCCTACAATTACACTGCTTAGAACGTAGGCGAGAAAGACACATTTATAATCTTCACCTGGAAAATATTAGATGAATTGATACCAAACCTGAAATTACTGTTGATGAACTAAAGAGGCTTGGCACACTGTGCAGGATACCTCCAATGAAAAGCAGGGAAGCGATCAATACATTGAGAGAGAACTCAATAAATGTTAAGGGACCACGACTCTTCAACACCCTCCCTTCATGCAAATTACTCAGAACGGTTGCTGATCAGCCGGGTTGTGGTGGTGCATACGTTGGAGTGCGGACGGTGGACACTAAGAGCTTGATCGATCAGACCAGCAACCATTCTCGCCCGGCTTGGGCGAAACGTTAAATCACTGATAAAAATCTGTCATGGGGTACACATCTCATTGGTATTTAGTCCACCATGTTGGTATTTACATATAATTTCTGTTCCACTTCTGTTAATGATGCCAAGAAACCTTATCTATTTCAGTGTGTCTTTTTATGACGTAAGTGCTTGTCATACCTGTAGATTACGTGTAGTTGCTTCCGGAGGTCACTGCCCTCGCGGCCCGGTGTCAGGCCAGGCCTCCTGGTTGCTGGCCTGATCTATCAAGCTGTTGGTGCCCGCTGACCACAGCTCAGCGTATGCACCGCAGTTCTGTTGCTCAGGAGCTGATTTGAAGAGTTTGTTGAGTTCCCTCTTGAAAGCAACTAGTGGTGTGTTGGTAATCCCCCTTATGCATGAATGTGTTAAAGAGTCGTTGTCCCTTTATACTTATTGAGTTCTGCCAAGCCTCTTGTATTTATATGTAGTTATTTAGGAGTGCAGGTTTGGGAGCAATCTCCCTGGTATCTTGAATCTTTCTCGCGTATGTTCTAAGGAGTACAGTTCAAGGGACTTTAAGCTCTCCCAGTAATTTAGGTACTTGACTGAATTTATACGAACTGTGTGTTGAGTGCTGCTGAGGATGGCTGGATGCTGCTGAGGATGGCTGGATGCTGCTGAGGATGGCTTGTTCCTGGTTTCTCGATGTTTCCTCTCTTTCTTTTCACTTATCAAAATGTCACTCATTTACTATTGAATTTATCATTGTATAACCCCATTCAGGTTTAGCGTATTCTTTGAACAACATAATAATAATAATAATAATTATTATTTATTGGTGTTAATGTATTTTATATTTGGTGACTTTATTTAATTGATTTTACCCTAACGTAAATAGCGTATGTATACATAGGGTAGAGTTATGAGGGCTGGTTGGAAAGTTAAAATGACATGTAGGCAGTACGTGAGGGAATGTGGGGGCAAGAACTTAGGTAACACTGGGTGTAGGACTCTGGGGAATCACTAAATTATGGAGAGTAACCGGCTAGAATATCCCCGGCATCGCTCATGACTGCAAGAATTATGCTGTGCGTTGAGCAGGCATGATTGGTTATGTTCAAGCAGGTACTTGGTAGGCAGGACAGGATGCGATGGTGTAGACGAGGAGAAAGTGAAGGTGGATGATCAGATGTAGGTGAGGAATGGGGAGGAAGAACACCACTAGCTGTTGGAGTAGAACTAGTTGGAAGAGGAGCAGGTGGTTGAACAAGATGGGGAAAAGGAGAAAGATGGGAGAGTAAGAAGTTGGAGAGAGAAATAATAATAATAATAGTTCTCTTTGAAGAAACTGGGCAAGTATCTTCACTAGGTGCCAGATCAACCATGCTCTGATGTATCCAGGTATACTCCAGATATATGTGGGTCAGCGGACCACCAGCAGCAACAACCTGGTTGTCCAGGCAAGCACCAGACACGCCTGGCCCAAAGCCAAGCTCTGTGAGTAGAAAAATTCTCGGAACTCACCAAAGGTGTGAGTTTGTTTTGATTTATGGTGTAAGTCGAGAAGAGTATAACATAAGCTCTGTGTTGTATGCCGGGATAGAGGCGTTTGCTCTATCCATTAAAGACTGTTACAAATTCAAGAAACCTTTATATGAATGATGATTATCTTGATGAATATAACCACCTCATTACTAAACTAGAATGTTGACACACTACCTAAAATATACCTAGTTGGATGAATCTTATTGAAGCTAGCTGGCCCAGTGGCTAACGCGACGGCCTGGAGTATTGAGACTCTCTGACCGCGGGTTCTAACCCCACCCGTGGTATGGTTTGTTTGCAATCGTGTCATTACGATTTCGTGAGTCACTACCTGAGTAATGGTAATGAATATGTCTCTTTTATGCCCATTTATGAATGAAGAAATTCATACTAAGCTGAATCCATCTAGACATAAACAAACTGTATTAAGCTTCCTGGTAAGATAGTATAGGAAGCTGTATCAGTAGGATGTCATTATTGTAATAAATTCCTTTGATTACCACAAGATATCTTATCGGTAAATAGAAAAAAACGGAGACATTTTGGAATTTCAAAATCAGTGGTATTAAACTTGTGCTGTTAAATGGAAACGAAGTTATGTATTCATTGGTTTCTAAAGTTACTCAGAATGTGTAGTGGTTGCTAGTGTCAAAGAAATTTCAATAAAAATTAGACTCATAAACCTAACTAGACTGCTCAGAAAATTCAAACATTACTCATTCACTGGCACCTGAGAGGCCAGTGAGTATTTATTATTATTATTATTATTATTATTATTATTATTATTATTATTATTATTATTGTTGTTGTTGTTGTGGTATTCTGTTGACTAAGTCACTGGTTGGCGAAACGTCTACAAAATAAAGATATCCAGGTGTTGCACATGTGGCTAATTTAGCAACAGCTTATTCTGCTCAAAATGACTTTGTGTTACACAAATAATAAAAATAATAATAATAATAATAATAATAATAATAATAATAATAATAATAATATAATGTACTAAGCCTATCCTGGTAGAGCTAAATAACTGGATTTGTATAAGACAGACTTTAGAGCTAATTTTATGAGGCTCATACTGGAGCCTAGGTTACCCTGGTTGGCTTGCAAAATGGTGCCTCAAGTAAAGAAACAGCCAGCATACAGAGCAACTCCTTATACTGACGACGTTTCGTTCGGTGTTTAGTTTATCAAGTTATGATATAGGTCAACACTGTATATTGTCTCTGCAATGGGTCTTCCTGACGCCTGTTGGTCATGCAAGGCGCAGGCAACAAACTTATGCTACATCAGCGTCCTCATGTTCTTAAATCCGTTCAAATAAATTTATTAATGGTGCTGGACCAGGATTCCTGAAGTGTGAAGAAAATAATACAGGAATATGAACTATTACGTAATACACAGTAAAGCGTATACTGAATGTAAGTAGAAATTTGTAGGATTTGTCTGCCATCTTGTGTTTTCATGAGACAAAAATAAATGGCCAGTGTCCTTGCCATGTTTTCAGTGTCCTTGTGTTGTTGTCCGTGTCCTTGTCATGTTACCTGCGTTCTTGTCATGTCTGCGCCCTTGTCATGATGTCTACGTTCTAGTATTTTTTTCCTGCGTCCTCCAGTTTCAAAGAGACTTCATGCTTAGCTGCTAGGTTAAAGCTGGCGCAGTTATGCAAAATTAATGGGTACATAAACGCGGCTTCTGCAGCTAATTCTGATAACACAGGTATTCACGGTTGCAATATGCCCTAAATTTTAACGATGTTAATGTGCCGTTTTTTCCCCCCTTGCAAGAGTGCTATAAATCTATAAATCAATGTGTTCTCTTTACGTGCTCAAGGGGACACTGTAGTCTGACTGATGTCACTGCTAGACTGAGACTACATAACAGTGTCACTTCTAGACTGAGACTACATAACAGTGTCACTTCTAGACTGAGACTACATAACAGTGTCACTGCTAGACTGAGACTACATAACAGTGTCACTTCTAGACTGAGACTACATAACAGTGTCACTTCTAGACTGAGACTACATAATAATGTCACTGCTAGACTGAGACTACATAATAATGTCACTGCTAGACTGACACTACATAATAATGTCACTGCTAGACTGAGACTACATAATAATGTCATTGCTAGACTGAGACTACATAATAATGTCACTGCTAGACTGAGACTACATAATAATGTCACTGCTAGACTGACACTACATAATAATGTCACTGCTAGACTGACACTACATAATAATGTCACTGCTAGACTAACACTACATAATAATGTCACTGCTAGATGTACTTTGGTTACGAGTATTTTTGGCAATTCAGATCTGTTATATGAAATGTGTAGTGTGAAGGAAGACAGGGACGGACGCGCGCGCGCACACACACACACACACACACACACACACACACACACACACACACACACACACACACACACACACACACACACACCTCTGGAAGGTAGAGTAAGAGCACATGGATACACAAAGGGGTTGGCAACTAGATCTTAAAAGGGTTACCAGGACTGCATCTGGATTACATATCTACAGGTTAGGTTTCATCTGTTGCCAGCAGATTTAGGGCATTGGCGTAAAAAAATTTTGCCTTCATTGTCCACTTATTGAGGAATATAGAGATAGGTAAAAAATCCGTGATATGTCAAGGTATGGAAGAAATTACAGTACAACGCGTGATTACAAATATGAAAAAAATACCACAGTGAAAATAGGAAATAAAACCTGAGTGCTTTCATGTGCTTACCCACACATCTTCAGGAAGATGTGTGGGTAAACAAGAAAGCTCTCAGGTTTTATTTATTGTTTTCACTGTTGTATTTTTTCATGTATGTTATTAATGAAAATAAGACAAACTCGCGAAATATTAGTATCGAACAATACAATTATTTCATAGATCCACGCAGGTTGTATCGTGATATTGATAATAAACCCATTGTTAAATAGATTGTAGAAGTTTTTCTACGTGTCTGGTGGCAGCCACCACCAGCACTCCCTACTTGCTTATAAATGGTTAGAAAACCCACAGGTTGACGAATGAGACACTTGTACAGGTGTGTCATTCATCAACCTGCTTGCCTGTACTGACAGCTGTGAAGTATGAGGCTCACTGTATGTCAGCCACATCTGTCACCTCGGAATCCACATTGCGTTTTTTTTCAGTGAATAGTTCTTGGTATTCCATGTTGTTGTTGATTTTTTGTTATACCAAAGTTTGTCCATATTTTGTTTGTTTAGCGTCGTGGGGGAAGGGGGCGGTAGTTATCAGGGATGTAGTGAGTTTCATGTAGCTAAGAAACACATTATTATAATTATATTCATAGGAAAGCGCTAAACCCGTAGAATTCATACAGCTCCTGGGTAAGGGGAGGCAGTTAGGTTTGACCAAATGAAGGAAAGAGTACCTTTAATTTCTTGAATGAAGAGTCCTTCAGCCCTTCTGTTGTAGTTATTATAATTGTGGGGACGCGCTAAACCCGTGAAGATCATAGAGCAAAGTGCCTGCTGGTAATGTTGCAGTGAATATGTTTAACAATGGTTGTAGAAAGCTCACTGGTAGGATTTTGTATTGTATAAGATTATATTTCATGGAGCACTACACCCGTGTGGGCCATTCAGTGCAAGGTGTGGTGGAGGCTAGTACTCGCGGCACAGTCTCTTGACGAGTCAGGCTGTGAGGGTGGGTAGTGCAACTTAGTTATCACTTAGGTAACTTTTATTCTTGTGATGGACTGAGTTTTTCACATAGTTATTGTTAATAATGTCTGTAATCACAGTTTGAATCAGAAATATTGATAGATAAATTATTTAGTAAATAATTTTGTAATATATAAAATGTCTGTGATATAAAGAGGTATATGAAGGTGCACACACGAAGACAACAACACACATGATGGAAGATCTGTGTATTTCACCTCTCAGCTGAGAAACCTTTTTTTTCAATATACTCTTTGCTGGAAAGGGTCTCGGTTGAAATATACAGATGTACCCACATTTCGGTGTTTCTGTGTGTGGGTATTACCTCTGTAATAACAGATGTTCGTGACAGTTTAGTTCTACATGAAAATATGGAATTATTTACACTGTTGGGATCTGATTGATATCCTTTGTGTTCCCTGTAATTTTTTTTTTTGCGTTTCCGCTCACACAACGACCACTGTATGCACGGTACACTAGACGCTCAGAAGCCGCTAATTAAATGGGATCCATAGCACTTTGATGGATTATCCTCTTTTAAGTTTTTATTTAAAGTTCGTTCTAACATTTGTCAACATGACGCATGTGGCTGATGTTATGTTGTTTATGTGGATGTCGAGAGAGAGAGAGAGAGAGAGAGAGAGAGAGAGAGAGAGAGAGAGAGAGAGGAGAGGCTGGGCATGATGTTTACTATCAGGCTTTTTTGAGTTGCTCTCACAAGGGGGTTTCACTGTCTCCTGACTTCTCTCAGGTAGTTCACTGTCAGCTGTCATCTCTCAGTTCACTGTCATCTGTCTTCTCTCAGGTAGTTCACTGTCAGCTGTCATCTCTCAGTTCACTGTCATCTGTCTTCTCTCAGGTAGTTCACTGTCAGCTGTCATCTCTCAGTTCACTGTCATCTGTCTTCTCTCAGGTGGTTCACTGTCAGCTGTCATCTCTCAGTTGAATGTCAGCTATCTTCTCTCAGGTGGTTCACTGTCAACTATCTTCTCTCAGGTGGTTCACTGTCAGCTATCTTCTCTCAGGTAGTTCACTGTCAGCTGTCTTCTCTCAGGTGGTTCACTGTCAGCTGTCTTCTCTCAGGTGGTTCACTGTCAGCTGTCTTCTCTCAGGTGTGTCTATATCAA
Organism: Cherax destructor; assembly: GCA_009830355.1. NCBI lineage: Eukaryota > Metazoa > Arthropoda > Malacostraca > Decapoda > Parastacidae > Cherax > Cherax destructor. The sequence continues at coordinate 201,765 of WNWK01000008.1, forward strand.
CTAAAACTGTTTTTGACCTGAATTTTCCATACTTAAAAGATATTTAAGACATTTCTCACTTTCTTGAATTGCCTTTTGTTTATTTTCTTCTTTTGTCTGGTATGAACGTTCAAGTTTCTGTTCATCTGTAATTTCTTGGCTTCGATTTTGTTTCCCTTGTTTGAGTCTTGGTGTGTATGAAGCACTCTTGCTTTCTTTATGGGACATGTTTTCTACAGACATTGTATACTTTTTCATTTAGGTTTTCCTTGCATTGATTTGGGTTTAGAGCACCTAGGACAGTATCCTAGTGGATGTCTGATAGTTCCTTGTTTATGTTGTTCCCAGTCAATTATCTGACTGTTGAAATTGAATTTATACTAAATATCCCACCGTGTTGACGATTGTTTATTTTAGGAGTTGTGATAATACTATGTGATGGGTTACGAGAGTTTTTGGAGAGATGTTGGATGGAGTATTGTGATGGAGTGTTATATGGTAGTGATGTGTATTGTGATGTGAGGTTGAGGATGTGAGTGTTGTGATTGAGTGATGTTTGGAGTGATGTATTGTGATGTAGTGTGTATGTGATGGAGTGATTGTATTGGGTGATTGTGAGTGATGTATTGTGATGTGAGTGATGTATTGTGATGTGAGTGATGTATTGTGATGTGAGTGATGTATTGTGATGTGAGTGTTGTATTGTGATGTGAGTGTATGTATTGTGATGTGAGTGTGTTGTGATGTGGTGTTGATAGTGTGTATTTTGTATTGTTGAGTGATTGAGTGATTTTAGTGATGAGTGATGTATTGTGATGTGAGTGATGTATTGTGATGTGAGTGATGTATTGTGATGTGGGGGGGGGGGGGGGGGGGGGGGGGGGGGGGGGGGGGGGGGGGGGGGGGGGGGGGGGGGGGGGGGGGGGGGGGGGGGGGGGGGGGGGGGGGGGGGGGGGGGGGGGGGGGGGGGGGGGGGGGGGGGGGGGGGGGGGGGGGGGGGGGGGGGGGGGGGGGGGGGGGGGGGGGGGGGGGGGGGGGGGGGGGGGGGGGGGGGGGGGGGGGGGGGGGGTTTTTTTTTTTTTTTTTTTTTTTTTTTTTTTTTTTTTTTTTTTTTTTTTTTTTTTTTTTTTTTTTTTTTTTTTTTTTTTTTTTTTTTTTTTTTTTTTTTTTTTTTTTTTTTTTTTTTTTTTTTTTTTTTTTTTTTTTTTTTTTTTTTTTTTTTTTTTTTTTTTTTTTTTTTTTTTTTTTTTTTTTTTTTTTTTTTTTTTTTTTTTTTTTTTTTTTTTTTTTTTTTTTTTTTTTTTTTTTTTTTTTTTTTTTTTTTTTTTTTTTTTCTCTGATGACTTCCTCACTTTTTATTTATAATTCCAGTGATCAGTATATATCGTCTTGTAGTCTCTTAACAGTGTCTTTACAGTGTATTTTGTGTGGTCGTCTTCAAACACTGACATGTATGACTCACTCCGTCCTAATACAACCCGTCCTCAAAATGCATAATTCATTTTCTAACTTGCGTCAGTTTCTAGATGGTGTAAGCAAATAGCAAAATTTAATATTAGTTATTTTAGATTAAGTTAGATTAACGTAAACACTTCCACAGTTTAAGTATAGTTACCCCAGTAATGACGGTTAATATTTAATGTTTTTTGAGGGTCAGCGCCCCCTTCCCCGAGCCCAGACTCAGACCAGACCCAAGTTGAAAGAAAACATTGAAGAAATAAAAGCGATTAAGAAACACACACGAAAGAAAAGATAATGTTTACTGAATGCAAGTTAACGATTGAAAGATTTACTTTTCTAACATGTTTACGGTACAATAAAACACTTCCAGAGTGGAAAATATTTACCAGGGTTCTGTTTCACTCGCTTGGCAAGGCGGTAATACCTCCCTAAGAAGTTATTGTCTACCACTTACTAGGCTAACATATGACAGCTAATCTAACCTAAGCTAAAATAAACACAAGTTTTGTTCTTCAAATTGCAAGGAACGTTCAAGAAACGAGCAAGAAAGGAAAAAGGTTGCCGGCAGCGAGGGGTAGGTAGACAGCAGAGTCGCCTAATTAGTTTGAAAGAACACGCTCTTTTTTGTGCTCCTCGAGGTCGGGCTGCCTGATATATTAAATGGTTGGTAACCTCAGGCTCTGTGTTCAAGTTGGAGGACGAGCTCATGGTAGTGAGTTTATACATACCAGGAACAGTATGGGAGGTGAGCAGTAGCCTTGGATGACTCCTCTAGTTATGCTTGTCCATCCCTCCAACGTTCACCATGACTCTCCTCTACCTACTTCCGGTATTCCTTTATCCATTCTAATACATCTCTTACTCTTGTTTGCGTACTCACCGAGCTGTGCATGCGGCAGTAGAGCTCAAGCTCATGGTCTCGCTTCTTCGCTTTCAGCAGCAACAGCCTGGTTGACCAGGCAAGCACCAGACGAGCCTGGCCCATGGCCGGGCTCAGAGAGTAGATAAACTCTCGAAACTCTTCAAAGGTATATTAAAGGTAAAGGTTCAGCTTGCTGCCATGATTTTTTTAACCATTTGTACTTAACTAATTATGTTTGGAAGGGTTGAATAATAGCTCCTGGCCACGCATCGTAACTGATCACATAACTTTACAGTTCCTGGCTTCCAAGACCTGGTCGTATACAGTATAGGCTCAACTAATACATATATTATAGCTTATTGATTTACATAACTGGCATCACTTTGGTAGCTTTTTCGTGTATCCATAATAAAGATAACCTAAGTATTGCAATTTGTCTAAATCACCGACTAACACACAATTATAGTTTAAGAGGCAGGGCGACCCCCGTGAACACACTGTGGAGAGTACAACGTGGAGAGTACAACTTGGAGAGTACTCATACACATAGGTGTCTAGTAAACTTAAGGCATCAAGATACCTCAACATAAGTCTCTCTCAAATCTGTGCACTGTCATAATAACTTACTGGAGTATGAGATACAGAAAGAAGAGTGGAATAAATCCAGTAAAAATTATAGGAGTGTCATTGGCACAATTAGAGAACATTGGCAACATGCGTGGTCCAAGACTCTTCAACCTTCTTCCAGCAAATATTAGAAATATTACAGGAACAAAGCAGATGTTTTCAAGAGGAAACTGGACCACTGCCTCCAACAAGGGCCGAATCAGGCTGTGATGGCTATTTCGGCCTGCGGGCAACTAGAAACAATAGCCTGATTGATCAGGCAATCAACAAGGAAACCCTGGCCTCAAGCTGGGTTACAAGGGTGGACCAACCCTCAAAATCGGTCACGGGCATGTCACGGGATACTCTCGGTTACTTGATCAAATTTGTCCAGAAATAAAAAAATCCAGATTTATTACAAACTAGTCTCGGAAGTCAGAATAGCTGACGAAGGAAGAATAAGGAACTAAACTTTATAACACGGAGAAAGAGAACAAGGAAGACATGATTACAATGTAAAAAAATATTCAGAGGAGAATCCTGGAAGACTGTGGTGTCGTGATAAGTCGTGTTCTGTGTGGGTAGGAAAACCTACCATCACATATATGATGAGATGATTTCATTTGTGTAGTGAACTGGTGAGCCAGCATAACACTTAATTAAGTCAGTGCAAAAAAGGGCCACAGAGGGAGAGAGGGAGGGAGGATCATTGTATGAAGGTCTGTGTCAGGAGAAATATTCTCATCCTGACAAACAAAATACCAGCTCCTGCACTCAGAGAATTTAACATGGCACAGAGACATACTGTTTGACAGGAAGGAACCAGCAAGGAGGAGGCATTGATGGAGGTTAGTGAATCGCAGAATGTATTTCAATTTGAGGAGTGTTAGGAGGTGGAACTATTTGGACGAGGAAGTGGTGGAAGCATATTTCAAACACAGTTTTAGGAGTAGGTATGGATGAAAGAACATTGGGAACGACTCAGTCGTGGGACATTGGTCACTCCAAATGATACAAAGACCAAAACGTTTCTACTAAAGATGATGCAGTTATGATAGGGACCATGATGCCTAAAATATCGAGACTCTTTGTGAACAATAAGAGGTGAGGATAGAAACAGACTCAGCCCCGCCCTCCCCCCGCAGTGACTGTATACACACCTAATATGTGCTATAAATACTGGAAAGGATAAACTATTATATGGAAATTAATACTGAAGACGGGGCACCACGAGCATGGCTCTGCTTCTGATTGCAAATATATAATCACAAATATGTAATTACAAGTAGGCATCACACACACACACTAGTCACTATATCAGTGGCACTGTTTGAACTGTGTGTGGTCAGGGGGTGTGCACCAGCTCACGTGGGTGCACTACCTCATGTGTGCACACAGTTTACACAAACTCACACACAGTGGTGGGGGAGGAACATGTCAAGCCAACGCCACCACACATTAACTGAAGGTCAGGCGGCCAACTCCGACTGTGAATATGAGATTAAATGACAGTACGGCGACCTTGTTTATTTCACAGACCTCCCTTCCTCATGGCCCACCACCCGGAAAAAAGAGAGCCCTTGAGGAAGTCCTCAGAGGGATTGTGACTCCTATTGTCTGGAGCTCCAAGAGTGGATATGCTGCTCCCTTCTCTGTCTCTTAAGCCCCATATACTCTGCCGTCTCTGGGCTGTCAACCGGCTTGTCTGTCCCACTTTAATGGTATATCCCTGACACCGTTTTGCTGGACGTTGGTTATTGATGTATTGAGTACTGTGTTGTGTGCTGGGCTTTGTAGAAGCTGGTAAGGTCGTCTTTCCCAAGTGGATAGGACTCCGTTGTGTGCTGGACTGTGGTGGGTTGATAAGGTCACCGTCACTTGTATGGCTGATACTCTACGGTGTATTGGAGTGTGGAGATGGAGTTGGTAAGGTAAGATCACCTTCCTGTGTCATGGATGGTGTAATAGCAGGATGTGAAGGCTGGCTCTAGGACCGTCTTGCGTTTTGTATTAATGTACACGCACCAGTGTCTATCATGGGAGGTAGGAGGCATGCATTGTCTCTAAGTATTTTTATCATAATTTCTTTTCGGTAGCTACCGGTGAGTGTTGTGTTTTAATGTCATTGTTGTGGTGGGAGAATGGTTACTATTTTTGTTTTATAATTATGTGAGGATGTTTATGTTTGTTTTAAGTTTTCTATGCAAGTACATATGTTATGCTTCATCTAAGGAGGCCTGGTCTGAGACCTTGCCACGGGGACGCTGATGCTCCCTCACTTAGAATACTGCTCAGTGCTGACGGCCCCGTTCAGGGCAGGAGAAATAGCAGAGCTGGAACAAATCCAGAGATCGTTTACGGCTCACATTGAGCCATTGAAACATCTAAATTATTGGGAACGCCTTCAAGTCTTGAACATGTACTCATTGGAGCGGAGGAGAGAGAGATACATGATAATATATACATGGAAAGTACTTGAGGGCCTGGTCCCAAATCTGCACACTGCCATAACAACATACTGGAGTGAGAGATATGGGAGAAAGTGTAAAATAAACCCAGTGAGGAGCAGGGGTGCGGTGGGGACAATACGGGAGCACTGTATTAACATCCGGGGTCCCAGACTATTCAACATCTTACCAGAAGATATCCGAAACACGGCTGGAACCAGTGTAGAAGCCTTCAAGAGGAAACTGGACAAATATCTTCACCAGGTGCCAGATCAACCAGGCTGTGATGGATATGTGGGGCAGCGGGCCTCCAGCAGCAACAGCCTGGTTGACCAGGCAAGCACCAGACGAGCCTGGCCCATGGCCGGGCTCAGAGAGTAGATACTCTCGAAACTCTTCAAAGGTATAAGGTATTCAAAGGTAAGGTAGTTGCAGATGCTGGTGCATCATGTGTTCCTCCTGCCGTGATAAGAGGAGCCAAGCTGTTGTGTATTAGCTCTCAGATGCTAACTCTCACCTCACACCTGCCTAGTGTTATCCTCTTATTATTTTCTTTGTGTTTCTCCTCGATTCCTTTTTTTGGTTATGAAAAGTAAATGTTGCATGAGGAGTGGCCAAAAAATAAATATTGTAAATGGTAATTCCAAGAATTAAAATGACATAAAACCCTAGTTGTCTGTGCTGGGCTCGCAACTCCGGATGTTGACTTTTATTTGGTTGATGTAATGTCCCTAATTTCGTGGGATTTAGTTACAAAATATGTCCCCAGGTTCTAGTCTCGTAGTAAAACATTTTGTTGCCGTCAGCCTTGCCACCAACCCTGACTATCTTGTGTATCATGACAGTATGTTCTCTGACTCTCCAACGATGAGATATTTAGGTACGTGTATGTAGTCAAGCTTCTTTTGATAAGGGACTCAACTGATTGTAAACATTTGAGCGTTTTCAAGCTTCTCTGTGCTGTTAATTAGGTTATATATTTCAGTATTGGTCCTAAGCTTGTTGTGTACAGTATTATGAAAGGTGTTTGTACTTGGGCTAACCCTGCACCTGATGTTAGTGTTGTGATTGTGTCTGCTAGAGCGTGGTCGCGGCTGTATGTGGGTACTCACCTAGTTGTGGTTGCAGGGGTCGATTCATAGCTCCTGGCCCCGCCTCTTCACTGGCCGCTACTGGGTTTCTCTCCCTTCGCCATGAGCCTTATCATACCTCTTCTTAAAGCTATGAATGGATCCTGCCTCACTACATCGCTTCCCAAGCTATTCCACTTCCTGACCACTCTGTGACTGAAGAAATACTTCCTAACATGTCTTTACACAGCATGAAATTTCATGTGATTTTTCCCCTGTTCATTCCCTGCATTGATTGGGAAAGTTGATGCTCTACATGCACGGGAATATTGTCATGCATTTTCTTAATGATATTTTGCAGACAAGGAGTACTTACCATATTACGGGTGGGGATAGAACCCGCGTTATATACCTAGGTATATACTAGATATATACCTAGTTGAATGAATCTTATTGTAGCCAGCTGGCCCAGTGGCTAACGCGTCGGTCTGAAATTTTATGAGACTGACCGCGGGTTCTAACCCCGCCCGTGGTATGGTTTGTTTGAAATCGTGTCATTACGATTTCGTGAGTCAAGGAGTGCTTCTGTATCTAATGTCCGTTGCTTCCGAATCAGTTGAACCCGTGGATTTTGTCGCGTATTTCCCAAGTACAGTACGTTAAATCGAGGGTTTACTATAACGATAAACACACACTACTTATATTCGTCCCCTCAGAAAGCCTGTTTCACCGTAGAGGTATTACCTCTATAAGTCATAATAAACCGTTCGTTTACAGTAGCTGGTGTACGAATGTCGAGGTTGCGCAGTAAACGTAATGTCATAAATAAGTCAGCATAAAAGTATGAACCTCCTAAGATCTCCAAAGATAATGATAAAAAGTGTTTTTCTCAGCTTTGTGACAAACCTCAGCTGAGTCACATTATCAGTGGTGACGGAACACATGATAACAGCGTAGGTAAACAACTCGTAGGAGGGAAGTGGCTTCATGCAGCTGCAGGGTTTTTTTAATCCAAGGGATCGGAGCTACCATCCTTTATATAAAAATCGGATTACCTCCCATTATCTAAGTGTTGTATCACCCCCATGAATATACTATTCATACAATGTATGTATAAAAGGTTAGTTTTTAAAGCTTGATACTTTGTGACAGTGAAGTCTACCTACCTAGTGTCGACCTGGAGGGTGTTGCGAGGTGTCGACCTGGAGGGTGTTGCGAGGTGTCGACCTGGAGTGTAGTGTCGACCGAGTTGAGGTGTCGACCTGAGTGTTGCAGGTCGACCTGGAGGTGTTGCGGTGACCTGGAGAGTGTGCGAGTGTCGGCCTGAGTGTTGCAGATGCGGCCTGGAGTGTGTTGCAGAAGTGTCGACATGGAGTGTTGGAGTGTGACCTGGAGGGTGTTGCGAGGTGTCGGCCTGGAGGGTGTTGCGAGATGTCGGCCTGGAGGGTCTGCGAGTATGGCCTGGAGGTGTTGAGATGTCGGCTGATGTGCGAGTGTCGACCTGGAGTGTTGGGTGTCGACCTGAGGGTGTTGCGTGTCGACCTGGAGGGTGTTCGTGTCGACCTGAGGGTGTTGCGAGTGTCGCCTCTCGCGACTGGGTCACGAGGGCTGAACCGCTGGTCGGTAACTGACTTTGGAACTATCAGTACTCCTGATCACGAGGATGTTGGAATCCTTCCTTTATGTATGATGTGCGACTGTTGTATAGTCTTGGGCCCCTTACATTTTTGTTGGGTTGTCTTCGAATACTGCAGGTGTCTGTGACGGTGACTTAACCAGCTGTTTAAGATGCACACACACTGACGATTAATGTTTGTTTAATTCATATTAGGCGCTAAATCCATGTGGGTCATTCAGCGCAAATCGTTGTTGAGGCTTGAACCTCCGTCTACTGAGCGCCAAACAGGCGCGCTTCCTGCTTATACTCACCTAGAGTCCACACTCTGAGCTGCTCCATAATGTTTTATTCACTGACATGTAAATAAAATAAAAGTAGAGCAATAAGATATTGTAACGTTTCGCTCACTGGGAGCTTTCTTAGTCCAATTATTGAATTGACAAAGATCATAGCGAGCGAAACGATTTTATAATAAATGACCTAGTGCTGTACTTGTGTCAGATTTACATATTTGTGGGTATTCATCTTTATGCACATTCTTACTGATGTTAAATACTTACCTGTGGAAGACACACATCCCATATGTTAACACACATGTATAGGAAGAGGCAGAATAAGCTACAAGTGCCCTAGCTTGTTTATATAACCTAATTATATATCAATATAAGGATTTTAAATGCTATTCCAGGGCTTTCTAACCCTCTTCCCATATGAGTCACACACACACACACACACACACACACACACACACGAAGACCAGGCAGAACTACAAAGGGATCTGGATAGGCTGCAAGCCTGGTCCAGCAATTGGCTCCTAGAGTTCAACCCCACCAAGTGCAAAATCATGAAGATTGGGGAAGGGCAAAGAAGACCGCAGACGGAGTACAGTCTAGGGGCCAGGGACTACAAACCTCAATCAAGGAAAAAGATCTTGGGGTGAGTATAACACCAGGCACGTCTCCTGAGGCGCACATCAACCAAATAACTGCTGCAGCATACGGGCACCTAGCAAACATAAGAACAGCATTCCGACATCTTAAGGAATCGTTCAGGACCCTGTACACTGTGTACGTTAGGCCCATATTGGAGTATGCAGCACCAGTTTGGAACCCACACCTAGCCAAGCACGTAAAGAAGTTAGAGAAAGTGCAAAGGTTTGCAACAAGACTAGTCCCGGAGCTAAGGGGTATGTCCTACGAGGAGAGGTTAAGGGAAATCGACCTGACGACACTGGAGGACAGGAGAGATAGGGGGGACATGATAACGACATATAAAATACTGAGAGGAATTGACAAGGTGGACAGAGACAGAATGTTCCAGAGATGGGACACAGCAACAAGGGGACACAGTTGGAAGTTGAAGACTCAGATGAATCACAGGGATGTTAGAAGTATTTCTTCAGTCACAAAGTGGTCGGGAAGTGAAATAGTTTGGGAAGCAATGTAATGGAGGCAGGTTCCATTCATAGCTTTAAGAAGAGGTATGATAAAGCTCATGGCGCAGGGAGAGTGACCCAGTAGCGGCCAGTGAAGAGGCGGGGCCAGGAGCTATGACTCGACCCCTGCAACCACAACTAGGTGAGTACACACACACACACACAGGAAGGGGAAGGAATACACCGAATATTTGTTATTAACTATACAAAGACACTGGGGTTGCCAGTCAGCCTCTATGATTGTGAGCTGCAAGATGACGCTGACTTTCCTGAGATGACTAACCTTGTATTACCAAGGAAAATCCAGTAGTCTTGCTGATTTCCGTTGGGATCCCTAAGTTGCGACCCGCAACACCAGGTTGATGTACAGTCATCTATTAACTTCTAGGTGAGCATGAACAACAGGTGAAAAGAAAATTGCTCAAACGTTTAGTCTCGACCTGGATTCAAAGCCATTTCCTTTCAGTAGTGACCCGAACTCTCTATTAATAAGCTAGACATATTCCAGGTTACCTGTGTCCGCAGTGTGTGTATTACAGTGTAGCATCATGTGTGGAAAAAGACACTTACAGTTGAGGACATTAAAGGAAACGTATCACCACGAGTAGGACTAAAGAAGCCACTCGTGCCTTAAGAGGCGCCTGAGTTTGCCTCTCTCCTAAAATCATGTTTATTTTCCCACTATAATCTACCTTGTCCATAATTACTATCGCATTTGCTTTGTCAGCTTTCGTAAGGTGAAGTCCAGGATCTTTCCTCAAAGATTTGTTAAGTTATACCATGAATTAAGGAAAGATCCTGGACTTCACCTTACGAAAGCAAAGCAAATGCGATAGTAATTATGGACAAGGTAGATTATAGGGAAAAATAACTTATAGAAGACAGGGGAACTGACGTGCTCCTTAACGTTTCCTTTAATAAATGTCCTGAACTGTACATAAGTATCTTTTTTTCAACATCTTGTCGGTATCACCAGACTATTTCGTAGTAGTAGCAACTTGATTGACTAGGCAGTCAGCAGGGAGGCCTATCTCAAGCTGCAGTGCAATCCTAGGAGATCCCTCAAAACCAGTCACAGGTACATCAGAACCTGTGTTCTCAGAGAGCCAGGCTGCCTTTGTTCACAGAGTGCCAGGCTGCCTTTGTTCACAGTGCCATTCTGGCTGTGGCACCCGTGCCCTTCATCTAGCGCCTCGCCAAGGTCGTACCAAACCTTGGCTGCCTGCTTGCAACGCCATCTATTATTCAGATTCGTCATTACTCGCGAGGTCAGTGTCATTTTGGTAACTGCGTTCTTCAAATGTTACGTCTACAGTGTCATCATACAGTGCTTAGTGTACGGGCTATACTCACATGGCACTGTATATATACACTGTTAGGTTTGTATTGGAGTATATACTCTGAGAGGTATGCATTTCGTAAAGTGTATGCATTAATAAGTGTATGTGTGTGTATATATTATTGTATATTCATTGATGGATGTGCATGTCTGTATATATATATTATATATATATATATATATATATATATATATATATATATATATATATATATATATGTGTGTGTGTGTGTGTGTGTGTGTGTTTCCTTTCATGTCCATGGGGAAGTGGAATAAGAACCTTTCCTGCGTAAGCCTTGCGTCGTGTTTGTAAAAGTCAACTAAAATGACGGAAGCAATGGGCTAGTAACCCCTTTTCCTGTATAAGTTACTAAAAGGAAAAAGAAGAAAACCGTCAACGTGGGATGTTTGAATGTGTGTGGATGTTGTGCGAATGATAAGAAAGAGATGATTGTAGATGTTATGAATGAGAAGAAGCTGGATGTCCTGGCTTTAAGTGAGAAAAAGCTGAAAGGGGTAGGAGAGTTTCAGTGGGGAGAAATAAATGGGATTAGGTCAGGGGTTTATAATAGACTTAGAGCTAAAGAAGGAGTAGCAATAATGTTGAAGGATAAGTTATAGCAGGAAAAGAGGGAATATAAATGTATAAATTCAAGGATTATGTGGTGTAAAATACAGGTTGGATGTGAAAAGTGGGTTATTGTAAGTGTTTATGCACCTGGAGAAGAGAGAAGTGTAGAGGAGAGAGAGAGATTTTGGGAAATGTTGAGTGAGTGCGTGGGGAGTATTGAACCAAGTGAGAGAGTACTTGTGGTTGGGGATCTTAATGTAAAGTGGGTAAAAATGTTGTGGAGGGAGTAATAGGTAAATTTGGGGTGTCAGGGGTAAATGTAAATGGGAAGCCTTTACTTGAACTATGTCTAGAAAGAGGTTTGGTAATAAGTGATACATATTTTATGAAAAAGAGGATAAATAAGTATACAAGATATGATATAGCACGTAATGAAAGTAGTTTGTTAGATTATGTATTGGTGGATAAAAGGTTGATGGGTAGGCTTCAGGAAGTACATGTTTATAGAGGGGCAATGGATATATCGGATCATTATTTAGTTGTAGCTACAGTTAGAGTAAGAGATAGATGGGACAAAAGGAAAATGGCAACAGCAAGTAAGAGAGAGGTAAAAGTGTATAAACTAAGGGAGGAGGAAGTTAGGGTGAGATATAAGCAACTATTGGCAGAAAGGTGGGATAGTGCAAGTAGGAGTAGTGGGGGGTTGAAGAGGGATGGGATAGTTTTAAAAATGCAGTATTGGAATGTGGGGCAGAAATTTGTGGCTATAGGAGGGTGGGTGCAGTAGGAAAGAGGAGTGAGTGGTGGAATGATGAAGTAAAGGGTGTGATAAAAGAGAAAAAGGTAGCTTATGAGAGGTTTTTATAAAGCAGAAGTGTTATAAGAAGAGCAGAGTATATGTAGAGTAAAAGAAACGTGAAGAGATGGTGAGAGAGTGCAAAAGGAGAAAATAAGAAAAAGTTTTGGAGTGAGATAAACAAGTTAAGAAATCCTAGGGAACAAATGGATTTGTCAGTTAAAAACAGAGTAGGGGAGTTAGTAGATGGGGAACTGGAGGTATTGGGTAGATGGCAGGAATATTTTGAGGAACTTTTAAATGTTGATGAAGAAAGGGAGGCGGTAATTTCATGCACTGGCCAGGGAGGTATAACATCTTTTAGGAGTAAAGAAGAGCAGGATGTGAGTGTGGGGGAGGTGCGTGAGGCATTACGTAGAATGAAAGGGGGTAAAGCAGCTGGAACTAATGGGATCATGACATAAATGTTAAAAGCAGGGGAGGGGGTATAGTGTTGGAGTGGTTGGTATTTTTGTTTAATAAATGTATGAAAGAGGAGAAGGTACCTAGGGATTGGCAGAGAGAGTGTATAGTTCCTTTATATAAAGGGAAGGGGGACAAAAGAGATTGTAAAAGTTATAAGAGAATAAGTTTATTAAGTATACCAGGTAAAGTGTACGGTAGGATTATTATTGAAAGAATTAGAGGTAAGACAGAGATTAGGATTGCAGATGAGCAAAGAGGCTTTAGAGTGGGTAGGGGATGTGTAGATCGTGTTTACATTGAAGCATATATGTGAACAGTATTTAGATAAAGGTAGGGAAGTTTTCATTGCATCTATGGATTTAGAAAAAGCATATGATAGAGTGGATAGAGGAGCAATGTGGCAGATGTTGCAAATGTATGGAATAGGTAGTAAGTTACTAAATGCTGTAAAGAGTTTTTATGAGGATAGTTAGGCTCAGGTTTAGGGTGTGTAGGAGAGAGGGAGATTACTTCCCGGTAAAAGTAGGTCTTAGACAGGGATGTGTAATGTTACCATGGTTGTTTAATATATTTATAGATGGGGTTGTAAAAGAAGTAAATGCTAGGGTGTTGGGGAGAGGGGTGGGATTAAATTATGGGGAATCAAGTACAAAATGGGAGTTGACACAATTACATTTTGCTGATGATACTGTGCTTTTGGAAGATTCTAAAGAAAAGTTGCAAAGGTTAGTGGACGAGTTTGGGAAGGTGTGTAAAGGTAGAAAGTTGAGAGTGAACATAGATAAGAGTAAGGTGATGAGGGTATCAAATGATTTAGATAAAGAAAACTTGGATATCACATTGGAGAGAGGGATTATGGAAGAAGTGAATGTTTTCAGATATTTGGGAGTTGATTTGTCAGCGGATGGGTTTATAAAGAATGAAGTTAACCATAGAATTGATGAAGGAAAAAAGGTGAGTGGTGCGTTGAGGTATCTGTGGATACAAAAAACCTTATCCATGGAGGCAAAGAAGGAATGTATGAAAGTATAGTGGTACCAACACAATTATATGGGTGTGAAGCATGCAGAAAATTCGGAGTGTGGAAATTAGGAGGAGGTGTGGAGTTACTAAAAGTATTTTTCAGAGGGCTGAAGAGGGGTTGTTGAGGTGGTTTGGTCATTTAGAGAGAATGGAACAGAGTAGAATGACTTGGAGAGCGTATAAATCTGTAGGGGAAGGAAGAAGGGGTAGAGGTCGTTCTCGAAAAGGTTGGAGGGAAAAGGTAAAGGAGGTTTTTTGGGCGAGGGGCTTGGACTTCCAGCAAGCATGTGTGAGCGTGTTACATAGGAGTGAATGGAGACGAATGGTTTCTGGGACCTGACGAGCTGTTGGAGTGTGAGCAGGATAATATTTTGTGAAGGGACTCAGGGAAACTGGTTAGCCAGACTTGAGTCCTGGAAATGGGAAGTACAATGCCTGCACTTTAAAGGAGGGGTTTGGGTTATTGGCAGTTTGGAGAAACATCTAAACTGTCGTATCTGAGCTCCTCTGCAACAGTGATTATGTATGAGTGATGGTGAAAGTGTTGAATGTTGAAAGTATGTTTCTTTCTTTTTGGGTGGGAAACGGCCGATGTATATATATATATATATATATATATATATATATATATATATATATATATATATATATATATATATATATATATATATATATGAAATCATGAAACAAGTAATTTTGAATCATTAACGAAACTGGGGCTGGCCGAGACTCGATCCGTGTCACCTTGTCCCGCCCCGTGGGAAGCCAGACAACGTTCGCGATGCTCTTACCTCTGGACCACCAGTCCTACAAACAACATGAGTCTAGCGAAGTAGGACATACGTGGTCATGGTAAGCTCAGAGCTGATTTCAATCTACTCCCGTTTGAATACCAGCCTCCACGAGCAGTGTGTATATTAATGAAATCACGAAACAATATTAGTGTAGAAGTTAAATGCAAATTTAAGAACATAGTGTAGTCGATAAACTTAAAGAGAGCGAGATAGATAATGCGGTGGTAGTAACTTAAGAGTCAGTGACTGAGAACAGTTAGGAAGGTGGGCAGGGATAGACTGTTGCTTGTATAATGTTCCTCTGAAGGTGTTCTCTGTGTGTAGAGGAGAGGGGGTTACTAGCTCGTTGCAGCATTCATTGCGTGTAGAGGAGAGGGGGTTACTAGCTCGTTGCAGCGTTCATTGTGTGTAGAGGAGAGGGGGTTACTAGCTCGTTGCAGCATTCATTGCGTGTAGAGGAGAGGGGGTTACTAGCTCGTTGCAGCATTCATTGCGTGTAGATGAGAGGGGGTTACTAGCTCGTTGCAGCATTCATTGCGTGTAGAGGAGAGGGGGTTACTAGCTCGTTGCAGCATTCATTGCGTGTAGAGGAGAGGTGGTTACTAGCTCGTTGCAGCATTCATTGCGTGTAGAGGAGAGGGGGTTACTAGCTCGTTGCAGCGTTCATTGCGTGTAGAGGAGAGGGGGTTACTAGCTCGTTGCAGCGTTCATTGTGTGTAGAGGAGAGGGGGTTACTAGCTCGTTGCAGCGTTCATTGCGTGTAGAGGAGAGGGGGTTACTAGCTCGTTGCAGCATTCATTGCGTGTAGAGGAGAGGGGGTTACTAGCTCGTTGCAGTGTCGTGTCAGTATCATATATACACTTGTGTAGTGTATCTTTCCTTTTATACAGCTGGTCCCTTTGCGTGTGACGTCACGGTACCCGCTGACGTCAGAGGATCAGCGCATGTGCACAGCCTCTCATAGGCACTCTCCCTCACTAACGTTAGACCTACAGGCGAGACAGACGGGTGGCTGGACTCTCCTTCACTTACTGTAAATATACCGTAACCATCCAACAAGGAGTATCTTTGACCTCCTATATATCTCTCCCAAGACCCACGCGACAGCAGCGTTCATTGCGTGTAGAGGAGAGGGGGTTACTAGCTCGTTGCAGCGTTCATTGCGTGTAGAGGAGAGGGGGTTACTAGCTCGTTGCAGCGTTCATTGCGTGTAGAGGAGAGGGGGTTACTAGCTCGTTGCAGCGTTCATTGCGTGTAGAGGAGAGGGGGTTACTAGCTCGTTGCAGCGTTCATTGCTTGTAGAGGAGAGGGTTACTAGCTCGTTGCAGCGTTCATTGCGTGTAGAGGAGGGGTTACTAGCTCGTTGCAGCGTTCATTGCGTGTAGAGGAGAGGGTTACTAGCTCGTTGCAGCGTTCATTGCGTGTAGAGGAGAGGGTTAGTAGCTCGTTGCAGCGTTCATTGCGTGTAGAGGAGAGGGGGTTACTAGCTCGTTGCAGCGTTCATTGTGTGTAGAGGAGAGGGGATTACTAGCTCGTTGCAGCGTTCATTGCGTGTAGAGGAGAGGGGGTTACTAGCTCGTTGCAGTGTTCATTGCGTGTAGAGGAGAGGGGGTTATTAGCTCGTTGCAGCGTTCATTGCGTGTAGAGGAGAGGGGTTTACTAGCTCGTTGCAGCGTTCATTGCGTGTAGATGAGAGGGTTACTAGCTCGTTGCAGCGTTCATTGCGTGTAGAGGAGAGGGTTACTAGCTCGTTGCAGCGTTCATTGCGTGTAGAGGAGAGGGGGTTACTAGCTCGTTGCAGCGTTCATTGCGTGTAGAGGAGAGGGGGTTACTAGCTCGTTGCAGCGTTCATTGCGTGTAGAGGAGAGGGTTACTAGCTCGTTGCAGTGTTCATTGCGTGTAGAGGAGAGGGGGTTATTAGCTCGTTGCAGCGTTCATTGCTTGTAGAGGAGAGGGGTTACTAGCTCGTTGCAGCGTTCATTGCGTGTAGATGAGAGGGTTACTAGCTCGTTGCAGCGTTCATTGTGTGTAGAGGAGAGGGGTTACTAGCTCGTTGCAGCGTTTATTGTGTGTAGAGGAGAGGGTTACTAGCTCGTTGCAGCGTTCATTGCGTGTAGAGAGAGGGTTACTAGCTCGTTGCAGCGTTCATTGTGTGTGAGGGGAGGGTTACTAGCTCGTTGCAGCGTTCATTGCGTGTAGAGGAGAGGGGTTACTAGCTCGTTGCAGCGTTCATTTGTGTAGAGGAGAGGGGTTACTAGCTCGTTGCAACGTTCATTGCGTGTAGAGGAGGGGTTACTAGCTCGTTGCAGCGTTCATTGCGTGTAGAAGAGAGGGGTTACTAGCTCGTTGCAGCGTTCATTGTGTGTAGAGGAGAGGGGGTTACTAGCTCGTTGCAGCGTTCATTGTGTGTAGAGGAGAGGGGGTTACTAGCTCGTTGCAGCGTTCATTGTGTGTAGAGGAGAGGGGGTTACTAGCTCGTTGCAGCGTTCATTGTGTGTAGAGGAGAGGGTTACTAGCTCGTTGCAGTGTTCATTGTGTGTAGAGGAGAGGGGGTTACTAGCTCGTTGCAGCGTTCATTGCGTGTAGAGGAGAGGGGGTTACTAGCTCGTTGCAGCGTTCATTGTGTGTAGAGGAGAGGGGGTTACTAGCTCGTTGCAGCGTTCATTGTGTGTAGAGGAGAGGGGGTTACTAGCTCGTTGCAGTGTTCATTGTGTGTAGAGGAGAGGGGGTTACTAGCTCGTTGCAGCGTTCATTGTGTGTAGAGGAGGGGGTTACTAGCTCGTTGCAGCGTTCATTGTGTGTAGAGGAGAGGGGGTTACTAGCTCGTTGCAGCGTTCACTCACTAACATGTTTAACAAGTGAAACACAGCAGAGCAGACTAACTAAATTGTTGCAGGCAAAAATTGCTACACACTTTTTTCCATTTATATTGTTGGAATATTCTTGCAGGCCATGACACCCTTTGTAATCCTTGATGTAAAACTGTGTAATTGTTTTAACCCTCAGCCGACATCCAACACACTTTCCAAGGTTAATAAAATTTACTCTAAATAGTTTTTTAATATGAAGTGTAAAGTGAGTTTTTTTAGCACCTTTCAAATATAAGGAAAAGTGTCAACAAAACACTGACCATCTTCAAGAAGGAAACTAGTCAGTTTTTCTAAGCATTTGGTGTTTCAGCCTGGCTGTGTTGATTAAATTGATCTGCTGGCTGTTAGTATGAGTAGCCTGACTGGGCTATCAGCTAGGAGACCTGGTCTGAGACCAGACCGTGTGGGCGATGACCTCAGTAATCACCAACAGGTGGACAACAGGTGATAACATACATACTAACGTTTCATACTATCGTGGAGTACATACTGTGAGAGAAGCACTGTGGGAGTGAACCCTGGCCATTCCTCCAGGAGACCTGCAGGCTGTGTATACGAAATAATACAAATTCACAAACTAAATTTTGAAGTTGTGACTCGATATTGGCCCAGGAGGAACCGAAATGTCGTCTAATGATTTATTTCCAATATTTGAGTTAGAAGGTTCCATCCACGGTAAAGTTACTTTCATTCTTCTATCATACCTAACCTATTCTTATCCATCATATTCTTACCTTGCAATAATCGCAACAGTGAATTTACACACTGCCCAAAAAGTATGACATAACGTGTCATGTGGTTGGGAAGGTGACATAACGTGTCATGTGGTTGGGAAGGTGACATAACGTGTCATGTGGTTGGGAAGGTGACATAACGTGTCATGTGGTTGGGAAGGTGACATAACGTGTCATGTGGTTGGGAAGGTGACATAACGTGTCATGTGGTTGGGAAGGTGACATAACGTGTCATGTGGTTGGGAAGGTGACATAACGTGTCATGTGGTTGGGAAGGTGACATAACGTGTCATGTGGTTGGGAAGGTGACATAACGTGTCATGTGTTGGGAAGGTGACATAACGTGTCATGTGTTGGGAAGGTGACATAACGTGTCATGTGGTTGGGAAGGTGACATAACGTGTCATGTGGTTGGGAAGGTGACATAACGTGTCATGTGGTTGGGAAGGTGACATAACGTGTCATGTGGTTGGGAAGGTGACATAGCGTGTCATGTGGTTGGGAAGGTGACATAACGTGTCATGTGGTTGGAAAGGTAACATTAACGTGTCATGTGGTTGGGAAGGTGACATAACGTGTCATGTGGTTGGGAAGGTGACATTAACGTGTCATGTGGTTGGGAAGGTGACATAACGTGTCATGTGGTTGGGAAGGTGACATAACGTGTCATGTGGTTGGGAAGGTGACATTAACGTGTCATGTGGTTGGGAAGGTGACATAACGTGTCATGTGGTTGGGAAGGTGACATAACGTGTCATGTGGTTGGGAAGGTGACATTAACGTGTCATGTGGTTGGGAAGGTGACATAACGTGTCATGTGGTTGGGAAGGTGACATTAACGTGTCATGTGGTTGGGAAGGTGACATAACGTGTCATGTGGTTGGGAAGGTGACATTAACGTGTCATGTGGTTGGGAAGGTGACATAACGTGTCATGTGGTTGGGAAGGTGACATAACGTGTCATGTGGTTGGGAAGGTGACATTAACGTGTCATGTGGTTGGGAAGGTAATATTAACGTGTCATGTGGTTGGGAAGGTGACATTAACGTGTCATGTGGTTGGGAAGGTGACATTAACGTGTCATGTGGTTGGGAAGGTGACATAACGTGTCATGTGGTTGGGAAGGTGACATTAACGTGTCATGTGGTTGGGAAGGTTATATTAACGTGTCATGTGGTTGGGAAGGTGACATTAACGTGTCATGTGGTTGGGAAGGTGACATTAACGTGTCATGTGGTTGGGAAGGTGACATTCCCACTCCCATATCCTCACCACGTTTTGTTGAATGGTATACACAGTTATTACTATCTAACATGAAATCAGCCTCACTAATCTACTCATTTTGAAATGGTAAACACAGTTTTGTACATATCTAAATGAAAATAATATGATCACTATGACTTATAAGAATGTCAAGAAAGAGCTACATTGCATTTGGCTCTTATTTCAGTTAGTAACAATATTTATATCAAGTTTCGAGCATCGAGTTGGCAGTGTAGGTATGCTATCGACTGGTAGGTTCATTCCGACTGACATTTGTACCACCCCAGCCCCACAGGACCATTGGGAAGGTGTCCCCTCAGCCGTGTGTGTGGGAATAGTTCTCAAGGGCGCCTTTTGTTGATGCCTGGGAGATGGGAGAGGTGGGACTGCTGATGGGAAGCATCATAGAGAATGATTTTTTATAGGCATTTTTAGTAGGATGGGAGAATCGACTATTCCAGGATAGATGACGTTTTCTAGTAGGAAGAAACTCCTAGGTGAACCCCCTTGTATGTGTTATATCAGCCTCTCCAGATAGGACGAGCGTCATTTGTATGTAATAATGTATGTAATACTTGGTTGTGTTTTGTTAGTCAGGAAACAAAACAGTCTCCTGACATTGGTTGACGTCAGATGGTGACCCATTAAGGAGCTAAACATCCGCTGACCTTCAGGAGCTAAATTTTCACCCCATTTACAAAATAAAGTCTCACTATATGTTAGATTTCTAGGATAGTTCAATTTAGTGCAGGGGCGAAGCCAGTCAAGATGAGTTCCGAAACTAGGGATGTTGCTAGCCCTCCTCTATCTTAAATTATAAGGTGCAGAGTGTAGTTAGATTTATGAAAAGACACCTACAATGTCCCTACAATTTTTTATTGAAACAAAAATAAAATGTAACAAATTTTCAAATTTATGTTGCCGATCACAACACTGAAGTAATTAAAGTTTTAAGACTGGGAGATTTAATATATATATATATATATATATATATATATATATATATATATATATATATATATATATATACATACACTTTAATTTCCAAATGGGGATTAACTCTTACTGTATATACACATAGGGTACATAAGTCTCCGTATATATATATATATATATATATATATATATATATATATATATATTAGGGTCCACCTCTGGTGTAAATTGTGGTACCCATAGCCTCGGAGAAGTGGATAAAAGGCTTTAAGGAAGAATATTTGGATTTCTTCCTGAAGCCATTTGAATATTCCACTTCCCTACCAACCCATCTTTTCATTGTTTTTTACAAATAGGTATATTTTATTACATAATACGTACAGAAGATTTAAGAGATACATTGTTGATATAATATATATATATATATATATATATATATATATATATATATACACACACACACACAGTAGAACCTCGGTACTCGAACGCTTTGTTTGGTAAAAAAATTCGCTCGGTAGTCGACCGTTTGCTCGGCACTCGATCAAACAAACACGACACAGCTTCAGATCTGTGCGCTCAGTCCAAAACTCCGCTGAACTTCACTGTAAACTATTTCGCATTTTTGGGTGTTTTTTTTATATTGTATAAATAAGTCACCATTGAGCCTAAGAAGATTAGTGATAACAGTCAACCAAAAAGAAAATTGGTTAGAGTGTGTTTGCCTTGATGTAAACACCGCCTCCGCTCTCCATATAATATGCCTTTTATTTATTTCAGCGTCTTTATTGTGCTTCTAGGTTATCTATTGTGTTTCTGATATAAAGTTGGAATAAATGTGATAGATAGATAACCTTTATTACTAATATTAGCGTTATTACACAACATAGTATTAGCTTCACTGCTAGTATCCGGCTATCAAGACGACTCATCAGATACTGAATGTTCCTTCTGCTGGCCCCTCCCTCTCTCTCTTATTGCTCCTCCCACTCCGGGTTCCTCTTATATTACGCTTGCTTTCCATTTTGATTTTTATTCACACAAAAAATAGAAGATTTACCGTTATGCAGACTACTGCATTATTGAAAACAATGTATAAATAATATCAGCGCATTTGTGAAAGCATATTAGACCCACCAGTTGACGTGTATTGGACGAGTGACATTATTTACTCTTGAGCATCAGCAAAAATCGAATATTTTCGCTACTTTGAGCTCAATTTCAAGGTACTTTTTATATGTAAACCATTCAAAATAATCTCTATTTCTGTAATATATCTTTCATTCTATCAAATGAGACCAAGAAAAACGAGAATATAATCATAAATCCCATACGAAAATACACCGCAAAGTCGCTGTAAGTGTATTTTTGGGGGTCTGAAACTGATTAATCAAATTTACATTATTTCTTATGGAAAAAATCGTTATATATATATATATATATATATATATATATATATATATATATATATATATATACATACATAAGATTTTCACAGTTCATATTATCGTGACACAAACATAAATGGACACAGCAGAAGGGTAAATTCGTAAGAGGAAAATCACAGTAATATGGCAACAACAGCCTCATAAACTGTTTTACACAAATAGAACCTAAGTTTAGCTGCTATTCAAGAGGTATTCGTCCGGCTTTATGGCCACCATATTGATTGACAATCAATAATGTCATCACAATTGTTTCTTGACAGTTTCAACTGCCAAAGATAAACTGACATATAGTCTATCTCAATATTGTTTTTCTCTTACTCTTCCCAGAGTGCTGAAAGATGGTTCTGCTTCTACAACCGTAATTGGAAGAGTGCAAAATATTATCAGTGCAATGGACACATTTAAAAATAAAGCGTCTGTCTAGATTTGCAAATAAATACTTGTTAAATGCTGTAATTTCTTCACTAGATGCTCGTACACATCTACGCTGTATTTACTGTATATCATATCCAGCTTAACCAGCTTATTCTTTTATATCATCGACACTACAGGGCATTGCAACAAATCATTGAAATCTGACTCCATCTCTCGCTGCCTTCTATCACCTTGCCTTGTTTCCAGTAAGATAATCCAGACGAACATGAAAAGCATTAGTCTTGAATTTGTTTTACATACAGCAGGCATGTGTGTGAGCGTCTTAGATACGAGTGGAGACAAATGGTTTTTGGAACTTGACGAGCTGTTGGAGTGTGAGCAAAGTAATATTTTGTGAAGGGATTCAGGGTAACCGGTTAGCCGGACTTGAGTCCTGGAGGTGCAAAGTACAGTGTCTGCACTCTACAAGAGGAGTTTGGGATATTTTCTGTTTAGAGAGACATCTAAACTGTCGTATCTGTGCGCTCTTGGCAAGACAGTGCTAGTGTAAATGATGGTGAAAATGTATCTTTTTTGGGTCATCTTGCTTCGGTAGGAGACGGCCAACATGTTAAAAAAAAATATTAACTGTCATTTTCTCCCTCATTCTATATTTTCGTCTTTTTCGTGACACCGAGGCTGTTATGCCAATGTTTTCAGGAGTCAGCTTCCATTCTCGTACGATTACGTCCTATCTATATCTTAAAGAAACAAGATCCCCCTATCAACCTTTCTAAATTTTTAACCTTTATTGAGTATCTGGCTTGAAGACTTGTGCTTCTTTAGTCAGATGGTCTTAAATATTTCAGCCAAACTTAAGCCCTAAGAACACGCTCAAAGTATTTCTTATAAATAAGAATTACAGGTAATTCTGTACGAGCCTCAGGGGATTAGTTAAGTCCATTAGCATGTCATTTGTTTTATTTTTGTTGTTGTTGATTAGCAGTAAGCGGTTTGACACACTCAACCCTGGTTGACCAACGTCTGCCCTTTTATGTACACCTATTATAAATTAGTTGGGACCAGAGGTTGTTCCCTAGATTAGGAAACAACCTCTGGTCTCTGCTCGTAACTAGGCTGCCCTAGAAGGTACGAGCCACAGTGTAACAACTCTGCCCATTCCTCACTAACTGCATCCATGACTCCCAGCACGTTTCTCTCTCCAGAGTGCTGGTGACCCCAATACGCATTTGTAGCCCCAACACTTGTTTTTTTTTGCAATGCTGCTGGCCGCAATACGTTTCCATCCTTATACTACTGGTGGCTCCAGGACGTTTCCCTCCTTATACTGTTGGTAGCCCCAGTATGTTTCCCTCATTATAATGCTGGTGACTCCAGCACGTCTAGACACATTAGAGACTGGGCTAGTTTAATTGTTCTGGAGATCACCTCCGAGTCCCAGGCTCAGAACTGGCCTCTTCAACTGGAAAAGAATATTACAGGAATAAGAACTGTTAAGAAATCCTTTTGGGGGTCCAGCTTTTAGGTTTTTCTGTGCCCGTTAACCTTTTTTGAGGCTTAATTCCTAGGCCTTTTGTGCATCCATATGGTCATGGCTACCGTCCGCAGGATGGATATGGAGTGGTGAGTAGTAGTAGTAGTAATAATAGTAGTAGTGCTGATTCGTATGGTATGGTTCTTGAGTGTACCTTTAAAGAAGCATCAGGGCTGGACATCCACAACATTCGTTGCAGTTAACATAAGAAAGAAGGAACACTGCAGCAGGCCTACTGGCCCATGCGAGGCAGGTCCAAGACTCCAACAGGCTTAAGCCAATGCCCCGACCCAGCCAGGTCAGGTTACATTCACTTAAGGAAGGAGCACGGCATCTGACCTAGTAGCACAAGCTAGTCAGGACCAACTCACACCCAACTGCACCCACTCATATAATTATCTAGCCGACCACCTGGAGCTACCGTCTCAAGATAGTTAGGTCACTACCACTTAAGGAATTAGTACGGCAACTGACCTGGTAGTACAAGCTATTCAGGTCCAAACTCACACCCACTCACACCCACTCATGTATTTATCTAACCTATTTTTAAAACTACACAACGTTTTAGCATCTATGACGGTACTCGGGAGTTTGTTCCACTCATCCACAACTCTATTACCAAACCAGTGCTTTCCTATACCCTTCCTGAATCTGAACTTTTCCAACTTGAAACCATTGCTGCGAGTCCTGTCTTGGCTGGATATTTTCAGCACGCTATTTACATCCCCTTTATTTATTCCTGTTTTCCAGTTATACACCTCAATCATATCCCCCTAATTCTACGTCTTTCTAGAGAGTGCAGATTCAGGGCCTCAGTCTATCCTCATAGGGAAGATTTCTGATAATGGGATCAACTTTGTCATCCTCCTTGTACGTTTTCCAGGCATTTATATCCATTCTGTAATACGGTGACCAGAATGTGCAGCATAATCTAAATGAGGCCTAACCAAAGATATATAGAGTTGAAGAACAACCTGAGGACTTCTATTATTTATACTTCTTGATATGAAGCCAAGGATTCTGTTAGCTTTATTGCAACACTTATGCACTGTTGTCTTGGTTTCAGATTACTGCTAACCAGAACTCCTAAATCCTTCTCGCAATCACAAGTAATAAGATAAGTGATTACATGTTATTCATTTATATGTGCATTGTTATTATGCCACTTCTCCGACCACTGCATCAGTCTATTCAAATCATCCTGGAGTGCTCTAATGTCCTCATTTAAATGAATTGGACGGCCTATTTTGGTGTCATCAGCAAATTTACTTATGTTGTAGTAAGATAGTTGAGGTCAGTGAATCACTGACAGGCTTAACTTGCTCTTTGTGATATTTGATCTGCACAAGAATGGTCACTTGGTTTCCACTTCTTGACCGGAAGCGGAGACGTTACACTCTCTCCTCTTATCCTTCCTTCTGTTTCCGGTGCCTACTCTTGTAAAGATGGTTTTTACGTCTATGTTGGCCTCTGGTTGAGATTTTCTCGGAGCATCTTCAAAGCCTCTTTGAGCCCCTCAAGTTCTGAATACAAACATACAAATCTTTCTTGCCGACACCCACTGAGACGAGCATCATAATATTCTCTCTCGTGGGAAGTCACAAATTGCATTTATATATAAATACAAATGCACAATATAAAATCATATACAAAATGCAAAGTCACATAAAAATGCAAAGACATACAAAATACCAAATGACAAACTATAAACTCACAAGTGTTTCTTTTTTGAGGTTCCTGAAGTCTTTTCTGAACCTTACATAGACTGTCCAAGTCATACGATTTATGTGCTCTGGCGATATATTCGTGGTGATGTTTACTTCATTAACCTTTCATTTGTCGATGTTTGTAAATTTGTTTTCCAGGTCTATACTCCTTTGGTCTTCCTTCTCATTTGAATTGTAAGACCTTGCGCTTTCTTGGATTGAACTTCAGCCACTTTTCTGACCAGTGGAACCTGTCTCTTTAGAGACAGGTTCCACCGGTTCCTTTCCCGTTTGAATTTTCAGTAGTTTCACATGGTGGTAAATAAATGGAAAGGAGTAGAGGAGGTTGTGGAGGCGTGTGTCTTCATGAGGTTGTAGGTCAGGCATGGTCACTGTCACTCTGGTCTGGACCCGGCTCTCACCGTAACTCAGGCCTGATCTCTACTCTCTCCGACCCTGGCCTGACCTCTGCTTTCAGTGTGACCTACCTTGACCATTAATCTATATAGAACCTTTATCGCTGGTGATCCTTAGCTGACCTACATGACCTGAGTCAGCCTGGGGTCAAGCCACCTAGTGTAGCGTTGACCCACTCACAGTAGCCCTGGCCCAGTCTAGCTTGACAAATAGAGAATGCCATAACCTGACCACAATGATGTCAACCTGATCCATAAAGAGCTCAGATGGAGCTCCCTCCATCACTCTCCTTCACCTCTTCATGGGAAGGGAGGGATGGAAGGGCAGGGGGAGCAGTGACCTGGTTTCCCTTGCCGGGAGTATCGACCGCCCTTGTTTCGGTCAGTGCTCTTGGTAACACACGGACCCTGTAGCCTTCACCTCTCCCGCTAGAGAGAGAGGAGGGAGGAAGGAGGTAGAGAAACAGGGAGAGAGAGAGAGATAACTATATTATGCCTACGGCCCATGAGAGGCGGATCCTACTGACATCCAATTATTTTTCACTCACGCATCTAACTATATATTTTTAACCTACTTGCCCTCATAACGAGAGAGAGAGAGAGAGAGAGAGAGAGAGAGAGAGAGAGAGAGAGAGAGAGAGGGGGAAGTGTGTTAAGTGGCGATAGCAGTGGTGGATTTCATAGCTGGAAAATTCTTATTTTGAACCGAGGTCAGTAATGAAAAGAAGTCATGTTGAGTGTTGTGGAGGTGAGTGTTACTTGGAGTGAAGTGTTATAATGTGCTAATATGGCTGGTTGTGTAAGCCTCGAGAAGAGTTGTCGTGTTTTAGTAGCAGAGTTAAGAGCGGTAGAGCAGAATAAGAAAAGGAAAATTTGTTTGGATAATATAAAATAGATTTCAAGGATACTTGCCTTTAGCAAGGGAGACATTTTACCTGTATAGAAGAAGAGATTGTTGGCATTAACGAATGGAAAATAGTTTTCAGGAGAGGGAGAAAGATGAAATTGAAAAGACTGAAGTAGCAGGACTGAAAAACCGAAATGGCTGTGCTGTTTGCCAGGACGTGTGAGCAGTGGTCGACGGGGGGAGAGCTGGAACAATTGCCTCTACAAGGAAACTTAAGGATATCCTCAATTTCGAAGATTTAGAAATTAGATACACGCAGAGAGTATTCTGTGACAGGGACACAAAGGCGAGACAGTGGGTGTGTTTGCCAGGGGCTATCATGATTGATAATAGTTAACGGGTTAGATAACATCATAGCATGTAATGGGAACAACCCCATTATCTTCCTCAGTGCTGAGGTAAATGATGCTGGGAGCTGTAAGAGACTTGCTTGCCAAGTATGTATCTGTTAATTAGATCAAATTGAGGGGTCTTGATCATAAGTAGCATTTTTGCCTGAATAGGAGTGGGCAGGGAATTGATGTCTATGGGAATTGATGTAAATTGCTGACTAGACAAGTACTGCAAAGAACTTATAATTCCATTCATTGATAACTGACATAATATATATGACAGACAACATATATATGTTCTTATGAAAAGTATGAAGTGCATCTTTCTGAGAGAGGTTATAGTGTTAGCCAGATCAGTTAAGGGGGACAGTGCTGAATTATGTAAGATACATGATAGAGGTATGGGTGTGTGAGGGGAAATGAAGGCGTTGCAGTACAAAGGGATAGAAAAGCAAGAATTGTCCAGACAATTTAAGAAAATATTAAAAAAAAAGATAGCTAATAAGGCAGTTACTGGTAAGATACTGATGAAAAATAAAAGAAATTGACAGACAGAATGAGAAGAGAGGCATGACGGAAACTGCCTTAATGTCCGCTATACAAATAGCCAGAGTCTAAGAAATGAAACAAACAAACTTAAACTAATTGAATGTGCAGGAAACAATAATATTACTGTGGCTGAAACCTGGTTCAACCTGAAAACTAGGCACATGCCTCCTGCATGACACTTAGAGGGATACACATTATTACACACTGAAAGAATCACCAGCAAAGGGACTCAAATTGTGATGTATGTTTGGAAAAATTTAAATGGCTTCGTAAGAAAAAAAAGGTGACATGGGGGGACATGATAACAACATATAAGGTACTGAGAGGAATTGACAGAAGTGGACAGAGACAGATGTTCAGAGATGGGACACAGCAACAAGGGGACACAGTTGAAGTTGAAGACTCAATGAATCACAGAATGTCAGGAAAAATTTCTGTAGTCAAACCTGGTTCACTAAAAGGAAGTGAGACATAGTTTATACACTGAAGTGGAGCAGGGACCCCAATTGACATAGCTTTGGAAGAAGATATTAAAGCTATGAGCGAGGGAGAGTGACCCAGTAGCGGCCAGTGAAGACGACCAGACTATACCACCCTGCAACCACAACAGGTATACACACACACACACACACACACACACACACACACACACACACACACACAATCTGGAAACAGTTTTCGAAGGCCGTGAAAAGATTATCATAAGTGTGATGTACAGATCCCCAAACCTAGATAGTGACCATGGTAAAGTTCTCTGGAACTTAGTAAACCATTTGGCAGTGTCTTTAATAAATCAGTACAAGCGGACACTGTGCCGGATATGTAATAAATGATAGGTGTAATACTTCTTTACAAAGAGGGAGATACTGTAGCTCATTAACTGCTAATTACAGAACATTCAGTCTGGCCTCAATTGAGGGAAAGTTGATGGAATCAGGAATTATGGATGCAGTTCGAAACTGCCTTGAATGGCATAATTTGACGAATGATTCTCATCATTGTTTTACAAAGGGTCTTCTTGTCTGAGAAATTTACGTAACTTCTACAAACAGTTGTGACTGTGTTATGTTGTAGGAGACGGAAGTTGTGGCTCGGGAAGGCTTAAAGTACAGGGGGAAATTTTTTTTTTTTTTTTTTTTTTAGATTTTGCCGTGAATGGGTGGGGATTTTTATTTGCATTGTCACTCATTTTGTGAGTAAACTCCGTGAGGTAAGTTAGTTATTAGTGAGTGTGTCCAACATTACAATAGAGCTGCGATACTTCCATTAAAGTTTCCTCTTCAGATTGTAGATTACTGGCGACTGTTGGTCAGTTTTATTTGTCAGGAAACATGTATAGTGAGAAAGATGGAAGTATAGGAGACAGTGATGACTTAAGATTCGTATGGGTTACTTGCTGAAGTGGCTGGTTGTTGTGGAAACTCCCAGAGTTAAGACGATGTAAGGTGTACTCACCTATTTGTACTCACCTATTTGTGGTTGCAGGGGTCGGTTCATAGCTCCTGGCCCCGCCTCTTCACTGATTGCTACTAGGTCCTCTCTCTCCCTGCTCCATGAGCTTTATCAAACCTAGTCTTAAAACTATGTATGGTTCCTGCCTCCAGGTGTGTGTGTGTGGGGGGGGAGGAGGGTAAACACACTACTGCATTATATCTTGTAGTCTCAGAATGTAGCACAGTTCAGGGAGACTGAATTAATACCATTTAATATAAGTACTTTGTAACTAAGATTGGTAGCAATTTGCATAAATATGCAGGAGTTATTGTAGTTACGAAAAGGTGTAAAAAAAACAGTGACGTAGAGATACAATATAACCAGAGATACAGTATAACTAGAAATACAGTATAACTAGAGATACAGTATAACTGAGTTATTGTAACAATATCTTCTTATCATTCGTTCCCATTGGTCTATTCCTTTCCTCTCTCTCTCTCCACCTATTCTCACACCACCTCTCCCTCAACGTCTCCCCTCGTTCTCTAACTGATCCCCCTTACCTCCTGTTTACTTCCCCCCGCCCCCCATCCCCTGCCACACATCCACGTAAAGCACACCTGCCGGCCAGTCCTCCCCCTCCCCCCACCTCCACACAACACTTCCCTTCTCCCCACACAACTGTATTTCTGACCTTCCA
The DNA here is from genome assembly GCA_009830355.1 of Cherax destructor. Lineage (NCBI taxonomy): Eukaryota > Metazoa > Arthropoda > Malacostraca > Decapoda > Parastacidae > Cherax > Cherax destructor. The sequence goes on from WNWK01000008.1 coordinate 231,432, forward strand.
TCCTTCCTCCCCCTCTTTCTCTGTCCCTCTCAGTCCCTTTCAGTCTCTCCCGCTCTCTGTTTCCCCTGTTTCTTTATCTCCCCTCTCTGTTTCTCTGCCCCAATTCCTCCCTTCTTCCTCCCCCCCCTCTCCAATTAACAAGCACCAACTGTCTGGCTGATCAGGCTGTCAGTCAGTCAGGACTGGTCAAAGACTGAGCCGCGGGATACAGTGTTCACCTGAAGCACCTCAAGGTAGATTCACGATGTAGACCTGTCACTCAAAAAAGGTAGAATCAAAATGTAGACCTGTCATTCAAAAAGGTAGACTCAAAATGTAGGTATATCATTAAAAGTGAAAATTCAGATTGTTTTTTCTCTTACAGTATTAGAAGACTGATTCAAGATGTAGGCCTATCTTTAAAGCGTAGATTTTAGATGTAGAACTATCATTAGAAGGTAGACTCAATATTTAGGTCTATCATTGGGCCTACTCCAGAATTTGCATTGTCATAACGTACCGGAGTGAGAGATACGAGAGGAAGTGTAAAATATAGCCAGTAAAAAGCAGAGACGCTGTGGGCACAATTAGAGTGCATTGTATCAACATACCTGGACCTCGACTATTCAACCTGCTACCAGAACAGGTATAAAAGTGTTCAAGAAGAAACTGTATGACCGCCTAATTCCTCATTTCCAAGGCGCTGTATGGCTCTTACGAAGATATGTGGCGAACATGAAGATATGTGATGAACATCGTAATGTCGTGTGAGCATTATGATATGGTGTGAACATGATGATGTGTGAGCATGATGTGTGGGGGTAGAAGAAGACTGTGGTATCCAAGGTGGTGAACATGATGTGTGGGGGTAGAAGAAGACTGTGGTATCCAAGGTGGTGAACATGAGTGCGTGAGTCACATGTTTGCCGCCCGCGGGGGCGTCTTTGCCCAGCTTGCAGCGGTCAGCAGGAGGATTGCAAGTTTATTGATTATTTTGTGTGTGCTCAACTAGTTGTTCCCTCTTAGTTGTGGTCGCGGGGGTCGAGTCTCAATTATTGGTCCCTTCCTTGGTTGCAGACTAGCGATTTTCTCGTGAAAGATGCCGTACTACCTCTTCAAACTGTGTATGGTGGAGAATAAGTCACAGTACCGTGGTCGCAGTAATTCACAATTAACCCAAACTTTGGGGAGAAAGCTTTAGACCATGTTTCGGTCCTTATTGACTTTGCCGATGGTCCGGAACAGGCTTAAACGTCGTCTACAGTCTCATCTTCAAAGTGTGAATTATTTGTGACCTGTGTAAAGTGTTTACCTTCCTCACGAGGACCCCTCTGGCTCATTTGGGTCCACAAACTCTTATCCCCTGACTCCCGTCTCTCAGTCTGTCCCTGTCTGAGCGCTTACGTCCCCTGAGTATCACGTCTGTCATCATGTCTTCCCTTATTATTCTATCTTCTCAAGTCCTCAGATTGATTTGTTTAGTCTCCCTTAGGTGCGTCCTTTAAGGTTTGATATTCTTGTGAATCTCAGGACTTTTAGTTTCTGCACAGTCAGTCAGTCAGTCAGTCAGTCAGTCAGTCAGTCAATGAATCGGTCACTAAACATTATTTCATACCACACTACACATTGCATATACATGTACATGTTAGTTAGTATTTAGGTACAGTGTGTCTCGTGGTTAGTGAACTAAAAATCGAGCCTTCGTTAGTCATTGCCTTGAATGACCCACACAGGTTTAGCGCTTCACGTAAAATAAATATACATGTTTGGTTAGGTGCACAGCTCGCGCATGCGTACATGTGTGTGTGTGTGTGTGTGTGCTAGTGGCATGTGTGAGTGTGTGTTTTGTGTGTGTGTCTTGTTTGTGTTGTGTGTGTATGTGTGTCTTGTGTGTTGTGTGTGTGTGTGTGTGCTAGTGGCATGTGTGTGTGTGTTTTGTGTGTGTGTCTTGTTTGTGTTGTATGTGTGTTGTGTGTGTTTGTGTGTGTTGTGTGTCTTGTGTTGTGTTTTGTGTGTGTGTGTGTGTGTGTGTGTTTGTGTGTTGTGTTTGTTTGGTTTTTGTGTGTGTGTGTGTATGTGTGTGTGTGTGTGTGTGTGTGTGTGTGTGTGTGTGTGTGTGTGTTGCCTGTTGTGTGTGTATTGTGTATTGTGTGTGCGTGTGTGTGTTGTGTGTACTCACCTAATTGTACTCACCTAATTGTGGTTGCAGGGGTCGAGACTCAGCTCAAAACACAACCACTAATGAATGGCCTCTGGAGGTGCCGGGGATCGAACCCGCGGCCTCTGTGTGTGTGCATGTGTATGTCTGTCAGTCAGTCAAATATGTCAGCATTTAAGAAGCTTCAGTAAATACTCATCAATAATGACATACATGCGTCACTAAACTCTGGCCTACTTATAACTATGTGGTATTCACACTCCTGGCGTGATTACCTGCATTTCTGCTTCAACTTCCCCAGGTCACCCCCTTCCCTCTCCCCCACCTCCCTCTCCCCCCTCCCTTGTGCCTGTTGATATTTCATAAAAATCTGTGTTAGCGTGCATGATTGCTTGGCGTGGGGGAGGGGGACGTTTGGAGGTGGTGAGGGTGTTGTGGGGTGGATGTGTGTTGGTGGTAGGGAGGGGGGGTAACAGGGGCGGTGGATGGAGGGAAGGGGGTGTTAGAGTGGGGGGTAGGGGGTGGTGTGGTCATGACCCAGACAGGTGTGGTCTTGACCCAGTGATACACTAACAATGACCTACTTATACCTGCTCAGGTGCCACTGACTCTCCTCCTCCTCCTCCCTCACTGTCCCTCGCTACGCTTATACTCTTATTATTTACTCTCTTACTCTTTTCCTCCTTCCTTTTGTTTTATCTGTCTTCCTCGTTACTCTCTTCTTTTTTTCTGTCTTCGTTATTCTTCTTACTCTTCCAATTTTACCTTCTTTCTCCTGTCTTTTCACCCTTCATTCTTTTCTGTGTTCCTCTTCCATTCTCTCTCTTTGTATCTTCTCTTCCCCCTCCTCTCTTTTTTTCCCCTCTTCCCTTTTTCCCTCCAACTTTCTCTCTCTCTCTCTCTCTCTCTCTCTCTCTCTCTCTCTCTCTCTCTCTCTCTCTCTCTCTCTCTCTCTCTCTCTCTTCTTCCTCCTCCCACCCTTTCCTTTATCTTTATGTTCTCCTTCCCCATCCTTCCTCTTTCCCCTCTTTCTCTTCTCTTGTTTCTGCCCCTATTCCCATCTTCCATCTTTCCTAAGAATGATTGTAATCTTTCTTGTTTGGTAATTTGTATTTATATATAGTTTGTGTGTGTATGTATTTTTTGGGGAACACTGTGAGTTTAAATTAGAAACATTACTGTCTGGTCATTGTCTCCTAGGTGTCGTCTCGTAGCTGGGATCTCCTAGGTGTCGTCTCGTAGCTGGGATCTCCTAGGTGTCGTCTCGTAGCTGGGATCTCCTAGGTGTCGTCTCGTCGCTGGGATCTCCTAGGTGTCGTCTCATAGCTGGGGTATCCTAGGTACCGTCTCGTAGCTAGTGTCTCGTAGGTGTTGTCTCTTAGCTGGGGTCTCCTAGATGTCGTCTCATAGCTGGGGTATCCTAGGTACCGTCTCGTAGCTAGTGTCTCGTAGGTGTTGTCTCTTAGCTGGGGTCTCCTAGATGTCGTTTCGTAGCTGGGGTCTCCTAGGTGTCGTCCTACTGGGGTTTCTTTGGTTGTGTGCAATGGTGCTCTCATGTCGCTCGTGTGGGGTTGTGAGTTTTTCGCCTCTGTACCTGGAGGTCTCTGGTGTTAAGGTGTGCAACTGGTGAATCTGCATGATTTGTGTGGCACGGTGTGAGTTTGAACGCCAATTGTTTGTACCAGGAGGTCATTGTCTGCTAAGTGTGACGTCAGTCTCGACTGTAAAAAAGTGACCGGGTTGCAGAGTCAGTGTTTGTGTTGCTTGACTGGGTTGCAGAGTCAGTGTTTGTGTTGCTTGACTGGGTTGCAGAGTCAGTGTTTGTGTTGCTTGACTGGGTTGCAGAGTCAGTGTTTGTGTTGCTTGACTGGGTTGCAGAGTCAGTGTTTGTGTTGCTTGACTGGGTTGCAGAGTCAGTGTTTGTGTTGCTTGACTGAGTTGCAGAGTCAGTGTTTGTGTTGCTTGACTGGGTTGCAGAGTCAGTGTTTGTGTTGCTTGACTGGGTTGCAGAGTCAGTGTTTGTGTTGCTTGACTGGGTTGCAGAGTCAGTGTTTGTGTTGCTTGACTGGGTTGCAGAGTCAGTGTTTGTGTTGCTTGACTGGGTTACAGAGTCAGTGTTTGTGTTGCTTGACTGGGTTGCAGAGTCAGTGTTTGTGTTGCTTGCCTCTAAACATACTAGAACTTATTTGAATCAGATAGACAAAAGGAACATGGAAAAAGCTTGATTCAAATTGCAGCATTCACCAGATGAGATCACTTAAGTGCCAACTGCTTATTGAAGACGATTTCTACAATGATATATGATTTAAAAATTGATTAAATCTCTCCTCGTTCGAACATTGGCTCCACCAGGTTCCGTGTACAATAATTAGGTACTCCTTTAAGAAGGTACCTGGATTTTATTCTTCCTCTAGGATTTTCCATTTATAACTTGAGAATGTATAATACAGTTGGCTTCATATTTACAGTTCTGGTTTATTGTAATTGTGTAAGGTTAGTGCCACTGTTAGCTTGTGTAGGTGCCTTCTGGTTACTTTTATATAGCGCATTCCTGATTTTGGTTTCTGTGCGATAGCTTGAGAAAGCTTCTTCTGATCGGCTTCAAATTTTTTGCACTGATGTGTTCTACTTAGAAGAAGGTCGGGATTATTGTGAAGGTGTGGGCGCTATTTTATCAATTTTATTTTTAAAATGATGTGGTATTTTGCTGGAATTAATCTGAGTCTGCCTCATCTAATTGTCTTCGGTTTTTAATAGTTGATTCATCTTATGGTCAAGATTGTCCCTGTTAAGTTAGGCTGTGTAGGAAGATTTGCCAATTTACTAACAGTTAATAAACTTGGAATTAGTAGATTTTTAGCATTAACTGGAGAATATCTTTCCTGGTTGATGGTGGATTCTGGTCCAAGGAAAGTTCGTAATGATTTTGGTCTGTGTGAGTTTTAACCTGCAAGTTTTATTAAACAATAACTGGAGAATGTCTTTTGCGATTGGCTTCAAACCCGAAATGCTAGTGTATTTTAGAGGAATGTTTATATTGAGTCTGGGCGTTGCAGATGCCGATTTGCCAATTTTATTGAATAGTGAAAATTTGAAATATCGGTTTTCATGCAATAATTTGTAAATGCTTCGTCTGATCGACTACAAACCTTCAATACTGGTGTACTTTGCACGCTGCTGGTGTTGCATACTCTGATTGCTCTGACATTCCGATGAATTTGAGTTGTTTTTCCCATTCCTCGGATCAAATCTTGTTACCCTCCACACCTCCCATTTACTAGACGCTCTATTACCCATACTGTTCCCCATGAATATACTACTACTACTACTAATACATAATTATATAGAGGTCTTGGAAGTCAGTTGAAAGCTTCATGACACCTGTGTTATGTGGGTTCTCCCCATATATGTCCTCTAATATTCACTCACAGATACCTCTTACACGTGTTGTGTGTGTGGTGTCTATTGTGTGTGTGTTTGTGTGTACTCACTCAAATGTTTGCAGGGGAATCGATGTGATGAGCTCCTAACTCTTGTTAGTTACCATTTTGTCCTAGGCACATGTCAATTAGACACTAGGCCTGTTGTATATATGTGTGTGTGTGTGTGTAAGAAACACTTCGAAATGTTTCTGCCCCACCGGGAATTGAACCCGGGCCCTCCGTGCGTGAAGCAAGAGCGCTAGCCACCATGCCATCGGGGCGTGCAGTGTCTGTGCGCGTGCGTGCGTGTGGGTGTGTGTATATGCACGCGTGCTTACGCACACACAGGCTCAGCTCCTGTCCCCGCCTCTTAGTCTATAATCAACTGGTGTTGCCAGTTCCAGGCTTCCTAGCCATATAATAGTGTACCATCGTGTGTACTGAGCATGATTCATCATGTATATTCTACATGATGTATTGTGTACTCTGCATAATGTGTCATGTGTCCTCTGCATTATGTATCACACAATCAGTCATTGTATTCCTCGAGGCAAATCCAATACTCGCCTCCTGAAATATTTATTCCCAAGGTGAACAGTGAAGTGGGTGAGAGTTGCCAGGAACCCAGCTAGGCACAATGCATGTTAGAGGGAATCACCAACAACCTGGCTGGTCAGAGACCGAGACCAGAATAGTGGACGGAAGATCTAGCCTACCAGAACTGAGTGACCTAACACGGGTTCAGCACTTCTTGAGATACAACAAGAGTGTGGGCTCCTGGCACCACATTAAGGGGTAATGTGTAACCTGGTGTATAATAAGAAGCTGAGTAACGTGAAGAACTAGAGCAGTGTGTGTGTACTCTGCTACATATTGAATGAGGAGTTAGGGAGAACTGTTACAAGGTGACGCAGGAGACGACCAGGTACCCTGACGTACCTGTGGAGCTCTTACAATGTAACACAGGAGATAACCAGGTGCCCTTACGCACCTGTGGAGCTCTTACAAGGTACTACGGGCTCTAAAGCACCTGTGGAGCTCTTACAAGGTACTAGGTGCCCTAACACATCTGTGGATCTCTTACAAGGTACGAGGTATTGTTACAAAGTAGCAGAACATGACCAGGTGCTGAAGTGTTGTGAAGAGGAGCAGTGACAAGGTTGCAAGGGAGGGTCTGGTGTCCCTCGCACTTTCACAAGCACCAGTACACTTGTTTTCACACTTCACCCACACACTTCATGATTGATTGATTGTGGCTATTACTGGAGGTGAGTGAGTGTTGTGTACTGGGTACTGCCAGTGCTCGCTACCCTCTGTGTGCAATCTGTGTTTATCTCCCTACTCTCACATACCTCTCTGTCTGTCTCTGTCTCTCCGTGAAGGATGGTGCATTTCGATATGAGCATATTAAAAGGTCGAACACCTTTCACCCATCCCTTTAACTTCCTCTTCCTTTCCCTTCCCTCTCACTTTCTTTTACACCACCCTCTTACTCTCCTCTCCCTCTTGCTCTTCTCTCCCCCTCCCGCTTACTCTTCTCTCCCTCTCCCTCTTACTCTCCTCTCCAACACACTTCGATATTGATTGTCCCACTGCGCTACTTTCTCAAGGGCTCCAGCGACTCTGTCTGCCACCGAAGGAGGGGGGGACGACGACTAGAAGGAAAAAGTGAGACTTGAGAGAGGTGGAGTATTTGTGTGTCTGGAGGGAAGAAGCGAGGGAGATAGCAGATAATGTACCGTACACCTGGAAGATACTGGAGGGCCTGCTTCCTCCACACCATAACAACGTATTACTGTCACAGATATAGGAGGAAGTGTAAAAGATATACCCGGGGAAAAAAGCAGGGACGTCGTGGGTACAATACGAGAGCATTGTACCAACATGTGTGATCCAAGACTATTCAACCTAATACCAGCATATATCAGAATATTCTCGGAATAAGTGTGGAAGTTTTCGAGGGGAACTGGATCACTGCCTCCGTTAAGTGCCAGATAACCAGGCTGTGGTGGCTATGTGGGCCAGCGGACCTCCATCAGCAACAGCCTGGTTGAGCAGGCACTCATCCGAAAACAGCTTGGCCCCAAGCCGGGCTACAAAGGTAGAAAACTCTCTGAACCAGTCACAGGTATAGCAGAGAAAGAGAGAGAGAGAGAGAGAGCAGTATTTAAATATATAATAAGAGGGACCTGAGAGAGATTTCTGGATTAAGGGGATAAAGAGGGTGTAAGACAGCAAGAGAGGGGAGAGGTGCAGGGATAATTTTAAAGTCAGCGAATGAGGGAGAGAACAAGGGAAGGGAGAGTAAGAAATGGGCTAGAGAGTGAGGAAGGAAGGCAAGTCGCGAGAAGTCAGAAATATGCAAGAAAGATGTGAAAGGATGGGAAGGAAAGTGTGAAACTGGCGAGAGACTGAGGGAGGGAGGGATGCGAGAGAAACAAGAAATAGTCAAGAGAAATAATGAAAGAGGAAGAGAAGGGAAGGAGAATGAAAAAGGAGTAAGAGATGGATGGTTTAATATGCATTTTTGCAATATATTTTTTTTGTCTTTACAGGTAAGTACCTGGATGAGAGATACACAGAGAGAGATCTAAGGTAAGTCACCTGATGAAGAGAATACAGGAGAGATACTAAGGTAAGTCACCTGAGTGAGAGAAATACAGAGAGTGAGGAAGGAAGGCACCTGGAAGTGAGAAATATCAAGAAAGATAGGAAAGGATGGAAGGAAAGTGTGAAACTAGAGAGACTGAGGAGAGGATCGAGAGAAGAGAAATATCAAGAGAAATAATGAAAGAGGAAGAGAAGGAAGGAGAATGAAAGGGTAAGACTGGATGGTTTAATATGCATTTTTACAATATATTTTTTTTGTCTTTACAGGTAAGTCACCTGGATGAGAGATATACAGAGAGAGATACTAAGGTAAGTCACCTGGATGAGAGAAATACAGAGAGAGATACTAAGGTAAGTCACCTGGATGAGAGATATACAGAGAGAGATACTAAGGTAAGTCACCTGGATGAGAGATATACAGAGAGAGATACTAAGGTAAGTCACCTGGATAAAAGATACACAGAGGGAGAGAGATACTAAGGTAAGTCACCTGGATGAGAGATCTACAGAGAGATATACTAAGGTAAGTCACCTGGATAAGAGATACACAGAGAGAGATACTAAGGTAAGTCACCTGGATGAGAGTTACACAGAGGGAGATACAAAAGTAAGTCACCTGGATGAGAGATATACAGAGAGAGATAATAAGGTAATTCACCTGGATGAGAGATATACAGAGAGAGATACTAAGGTAAGTCACCTGGATGAGAGATACACAGAGGGAGAAACTAAGGTAAGTCACCTGGATGAGAGATACACAGAGGGAGATACTAAGGTAAGTCACCTGGATGAGAGATACAGAGAGAGTGAGATACTAAGGTAATTCACCTGGATGAGAGATATACAGAGAGAGAGATACTAAGGTAATTCACCTGGATGAGAGATATACAGAGAGAGAGATACTAAGGTAAGTCACCTGGATGAGAGATACACAGAGAGAGATACTAAGGTGTTTAAGATACATAAGACCCCGAGAGATTAACTTCTAGGTGTTTATACCATGGTATATACACCTCAATGTATGCAGTATACCATGAGAGATACATTTCTTGGTACATATACCATGAGGGATACACCTCTCGGTGTATATACCCAGAGAGGTATACCTCACTGTAAATACACCATGAGAGATACAGCTTTCTCTGTATATACGCTAAAAATACAGATTTTAATGTATGTACCCTGAGAGATATAACTATTAGTGTATGTATCCCAAGAGATACAGATTTCAATGTATGTACCCTGACAGATATATAACCATCAGTATATATACCCTAAGTGATGCAAGCCAAATTACAAATTTGGAACAATACAACGCAGAGTAGCGTGAATTTAGAGCGTGAAGATAACTCTGGTCACAACTACTAAACCACCATGACAGAAGTACCGAGGCTTTGCTAAAACAAAACAAATCGCAGGTGTGGTTACACGGTTTTCGCAAAGGTATTTGACAAAAGTGATCATCGGGTGATTACACAAAGATTGAGGACGATAGGTATAATTGGGAAAATAGACAAAGGGATATGCATTTTTTGGATAAATAGAACAAAAAGAGCAATACCAAACAGAGCAAAATCCATCATTGGCAAAGTTTCGCATCATCATTGTGGATAATCCAAAATAAGCTTGAATATCACCTCGGTAGAAGACTTGGAAAAATTGCAAGAAGATAAAAATAGTTTTCCATTTGGGTAGTGAAGAACAACGTGACTTTCACTGGTGACAAGTTCCTTAGGTATGAAAAAATGAAGAACTCAAATGGAACACTGTATACAAAACACAAGGCGACCTCCAAATAGAACGAAAAGAACATGTGAAGGATCTGCGTGTAACCATGTCAGTTGACATTTCTTTCCAAAGAAGACAGTAAGGCACTATCACGAAAATCAGAAAAATGATGAGGTGCCATTGGGGACACCTTTCAGATAACTTGTGTTTTCTCGCTTAATGCATTTCACAATGTTGATGGCTTGACTCAGGGCAGGAGAGATATCACAGATGGTACAATGCTGAAATCGTTTACGGCTCTTACACAGCTAATATAGCATTTAAATCACTGGGAACTACTTGAGAGACTAGTAAGAGATATGAAAGAAAATGTAAAATAAACTAGTGAAAAGCATGGGCAGCGTGGACACAAGAAAACGTTGTATCAACATCCTTGGGCCCAGATTATTCAACAATTTGCCAGAAGATATCAGAAATATTGATAAGACAAGTATTGAAGTCTTCTTGATAAGTCCCTCGTTAAGTGCCGGATCATCCAGGCTGTGATGGATATGTTGGCTAGAGGGCGGGCCAGAAGCAACAGCCTGGTTGATTAGGCAAGCACCAGACAAGACTGACTCGGGCCGGGCTTCGGGAGTAAGAAAACTCTGGAAACCCGTCAAAGGTAGCAAACACGTGCGGTGTAAAAATATCATTTCATGTGAAATTTTCATCCTATTTTTTAGTGACATAGAGCAAAGATTTTTTATGTTTTGGTCAAGTGGAGCTCCATTAGCTTCTTACAGAAAAGCAGTGCTGAGCTGAGTGACAACCAGGCAGTATCACAGCAGTCTCAGCTTGACCTTTCTTTCCCCTAACAGCTCTTCCTGTGTCGTAATTTAAGGAGGTGGACGTCTTCCTGTTGTCGTCGGTAACTTTGACACAATTTTGAGTGTAGCATAGAGTTTGTGTTCCTTGTTCTGAAACCTGAATCTTGCTACTGTAATGGAACGCAGCTTTTTTTCTTGATGCCTTGTACTAATAGTTACATCCTGCTAGTTGACATGGGTAGGCATGTCTTTGAAAAGGAATTAATTTTTTTTCTCTCTCGGGTTCTTACATGACCTCGATGAATGTATGTATTAAAAATTTATATGTAGTGAGAGTTAGCGTGTCCTGGAATAACTTAGAGGGAAGGGCCTTGTAACATCATGTGCTATCTTGGCCTCTTTGTTAGTAAGGTTGATTATTAAAGGTTTCTTGAGAGAGTAGACCACTGGGGAGGGTAGAAGGGAGTGATGAAATGGGAGGAGGGGTTAGGTGGTGAAGAGGTGTGTTGAAAGGGGAGGAGAGGGGTAAGGGAAGTAAGGGGGTTGGGGAAGGGAAGGAGGAAGTTCTTCCAGCTGCATAATGTTGCAGCCCTGAAGAGGTTACTGGGTTGTAGTGACAATGACTGCGCAGCGGAAGTGCTGGTAACAGCCAGCAGATGAAGTGGCAGTGGTGGCAGCAGCGATGGTAGTAGTGATAGTAGTCCTAGCGGTAACAGCATTAATAACAGTGGCAGACACGCTGATATCTTTCCCCTCTCTAAACATAAGAATAGAGGATTACTTAGTGTACCAGCATCACTGACGCTGCAGACAGTATTCTTCCACTCGTCTATAATAATAATGAAAACCCAGTGCTTTCCTACGCACTTTCTAAATCTATTTTTTTTTTTGACTTGAATCCATTGCATTGAATTGTATCTCGGTTTTTCTTTTTAGAATTTTCTTTGTATCCACTCTATTTAGTCCTTTTTTTCAGTTTGTACAGTTAAATCATGGCTATCTTTCCTACTTCTTTTCCTCCCTAATTCTACGCCTTACCAAGAGTGCAACTTCGGTGCTGTTAAGATTTCTTATAGTGTTATTAACTTGATCGTTCCTTTCTCTTATTTGCTATTGAATTTGGGTCCATTCTGTAATACAGAGATGAGAACTGCGACGCATGATATATATGAGTCTTTAATACCAACAATATATACTTGGGATTTCTATTATTTATACTTCATGATACGAAACAGAAAATTTGTTAACTTTGTGGTCAATATTTGTGCATTTTTTTCGCATTTGATTAAATTAACATCTATATTATTTAGTTTATAGGTCCTGTAGTTATTTTCTTTTCCCAAGGTTAGTTTACATTTCTCAAGGTTTCATTTCAAGTGTCACATCTGCGACTGTCTCATCAACAAATCTAAATCATCGTGTCGCACCCTGGTGTCCCCGGAAATCATTATTCCATCTAATTTTTGTGTCATCGGCATCGCGCTTGCGCCCTTATTTATTCCTTATCTTTATAATTTATATCGAGTGAAAATAATGATCCGGGTACTTGGCCCAGTGGAACGCAACCTGATCTATAAGAGAATTTCTCTGTTTTTGCTACTTTCTAGTTGCATCTGTATGTCCGGGACACTCTGAATGTCTTAATGAAGTCCATATAAATGATGTCGCAATCTTTATCATGGTCCACCACTTTAAATTCCATTGTGATTTTTTTTTTTTTTTTTTTTTTGGTAAACCGCGTTGAGATTCAGTGATTAAATTATGTCTTTCAAGGTGACTTTGAATTGTATCTTCTCATTATTGAGGTTAATCTGTTTCAGCTGTGATTATAAAAGACCTCATGACTCACGAAGACGTAATAACGCGATTGTAAGCAAACCACAGAACAGGTGGGGTTTGAACCTGGCCTGGAGTTCTATGACTCACTCGCCATGGGTTCGAAACCCCACCCGTTCCGTGGTTTATAAAAGACCTCTTTCACGTTTTGTAAATATTTATCACCTTGGTCATCTTACACATCTCCAGCAGGATACTTGACGGTAGGGACTTACTCAACATATTACTTTATGGTTTAGCTAGTTTTCTTTATATTTCTTGACAACACTTGAAAGCAACTTGTCAGGGCCCGGTGACTTGTTTGGCTTTAATCTGTGTTCTTGACTGAGAGCCATGTGGCTAGTGACTATCTTGTAGAACTTAATTTCATCATGTCTTCTATAATTATTGATTACCTACTTGGAGGGCATTCCGGGGATCGAGGTCCCCGGGGCCCTGTCTATGACCAGGCCTCCCGGTGGATCAGGGCCTGATCAACGAGGCTGTTACTGCTGGCTGCACGTAGTCCAACGTACGAACCACAGCCCAGCTGATCTGGCACTGACTTTATGTATCTGTTCAGCTCCCTCTTGAAGACAACCAGGGGTCTACTGGTAATGCCCCTTATGGCTGGTGGGAGGCTGCTGAACAGTCTTGGGCCCCGGACACTTATTGTGTTTTCTCTTAGTGTACCAGTGGCGCCCTACTTTTCACTGGGGTATGTTGCACCGTCTGCCAAGTCTTTTGCTTTCGTATGGAGTGATTTCTGTGTGCATATTAGGGACCAGTCCCTCCAGAATCTTCCAGGTGTTGATTATGATATATCTCTCTCGCCTGCGCTCCAGTGAATATACGTTTAGTGCTTCTAGGCGTTCCCAGTAGTTAAGGTGTTTGATGGAACTTATACGTGCAGTAAAGGTTCTCTGTACATTCTCTAGATCTGCAATTTCACCTGCCTTGAATGGGGATGGTAATGTACAGCAGTATTCCTAGCCTAGAGAGAACAAGTGATTTAAAAAGGATCATCATTGGCTTAACATCTCTTGTCTTGAATATTCTCATTATCCATCCTATCAGTTTCCTCGCAGATGTGATAGTGGCATTGTTCTGGTCCTTGAAGGTGAGGTCTTCGGACATTACCACTCCCAGGTCCTTCACATTACTTTTCCGCTCTATTGTGTGAGTAGAGTTTGTAGTATACTCAGTCCTAGCTATTATTTCCTCCAGTTTTCCATAACGGAGTAGTTGGAATTTGTCTTCATTGAACATCATATTGTTCTCCGTTGCCCATTGAAAAACTTGATTTATATCTTCTTGGAGATTTGCCGTGTCCTCAATGGATGACACTCTTATGCAGATCCTAGTATCATCTGCAAAGGATGATACAGTGCTATGGTTTACATCTCTGTCTATGTCTGATATGAGGATGAGGAACAGGATAGGTGCGAATACTGTGCCTTGTGGAACAGAGCTCTTCACTATGGCAGCATCCGATTTAACTCTGTTTACCACTACCCTTTGTGTTCGATTGGTTAGAAAGTTGAAGATCCATCTGCCTACTTTGCCAGTTATCACTTTAGCACGCATTTTGTGTGTTATTACATCATGATCGCACTTGTCAAAGGCTTTGCAAAATCTGTGTATACTACATCTGCATTCTGTTTGTTTTCCAGAGCATCTAAGACCATATCATAGTGGTTCAGTAGTTGCAAGAGGCAGGAGCGACCTGCTCTGAAACCATGTTGCCCTGGGTTGTGCAATTTTTGGGAGTCCAGGTGGTTTGCTATCCTGCTTCTTAGAAGTCTTTCAAAGATTTTTATGATATAGGACGTTAAAGCTATTGGTCTATAGTTCTTAGCGACTGCTTTGCTGCCACCTTTGTTTTTAGTGACTGTGGAATCTCACTTGTGTCTTAGCTTCTTCTCCATAGCATACTTAGGGACCGTGAGAGGGGTTTCTTGCAGTTCTTAATGAACACAGAGTTCCACGAGTCTGGGCCTGGGGCTGAGTACATGAGCATGTCGTCGATGGCTTTCTCAAAGTCTAGAGGAGTTAGGGTTATGTCAGAAATTTGGCATACATTGACAGCGTTTTGAGGCTCATTCATGAAAATAATGTTTGGATTGTCTATCTTTAGACGGATTAGTGGTTCGCTGAACACAAGAGTCATATTGAGATTACAGTATCTCACTCATTTCTTTGTTGTCATCTGTGTAGGATCCGTCTTGTCTGAGCAAGGGCCCTATACTAGAAGTGGTTTTTGCCTTGTTTTTGGCATATGAAAAGAAATATTTCGAATTTCTTTCAATTTCACTAATCGCTTTTAGCTCCTCTTGACTCTCCTGGATCCTGTATGAATCCTTTAACTGTAGCTCAATATTTTCCACTTCCCTGGTTAGCGCTTCCTTCCGTGACTCAGTCCGGCATTCTTGAGGAGCTCACTGATTACTGGGATTTTATTTGTATCTTCTGATGTAAAAACAAAGAGAAAGGAGACAAATCATCATTTTTTTTTTCTTCATCACTTTTTTTTTGTTTCTGGACACTCCTTTTTCTTCGTCCTGCGTTCGTCTCATCTTCCTTGTCATCATACACCTTACCTGGAGTATACCTGGAGAGGGTTTCGGGGGTCAACGCCCCCGCGGCCCGGACTGAGACCAGGCCTCGTGGTGGATCAGGGTATGATCAACCAGGCTGTTACTGCTGGCCGCACGCAGATCAGGTACTGACTTTAGGTGCCTGTCCAGCGCCTTCTTGAAGACAGCCAAGGGTCTATTGGTAATCCCCCTTATGTATGCTGGGAGGCACTTGAACGAACAGTCTTGGGCCCCTGACACTTACTGTGTTGTCTCTCAGTGTACTCGTGGCGCCCCTGGATATTTCTCCTCGTGCACCTTGTGGATCCTCCCTCCATACTGTGCTCTCACACTCGTGTACTTGTTCGTGTTTTTGTGTTAATGTCTTTGTGTGAGTGCGTCCGAGGCTTCCGCCTTTATAATCTATGTGACGTCCTTTGAAAAATATATATGTGGGAGTGAGGAAGTAACTGTGGAACAGCGGTAGAGGTTTTTCAAGAGGAAACTGGACAGCTTCCTGCCACAAGTGGCAGATCAGCCAGGTTGTGATGGGTTTGGAGGCTTGTGGGGTGGCTGGTAACAACAGCCTGGTCACGAGGTTAATTAAAAAATATGTTGGATAAAGAATGAAATCAGAATACCACCGCCACCACCACCGTCGCCGCCGTCTCCACCATCATCACCACCACCGTCACCACCGACGCCGCCGCCACCGCCACCACCATCATCGCCACCGCCACCACCATCATCGCCACCGCCACCACCATCATCGCCACCGCCACCACCACCATCACCACCACCACTGTTGCTGCTGCTCACTTGTGAAGTAAGTCAGGACAGCTACACCTGCCTAGTGTGGACCAGTAGGCTTCTTTTAAGGAGGTATCTTGATATTGGTGAAGGGCTCTTGATGCAAGGAATTCGAGCTACCTTAAGACAAAGGAGAAGTACAGGTCTCCTTGCTCAGGCAATGTGTGACCCCCTACAGATTTAGGGCTTTTAATGTAATACTGCAGTGCTTCATTATTTTCCCTTATGTCCGTGAACACGTGTCCGTGAGCACGTGTCCGTGAGCACGTGTCCGTGAACACGTGTCCGTGAGCACGTGTCCGTGAGCACGTGTCCGTGAACACGGAGAGTGTTTGACATCGAGACTGTGGGAATGTTCACCTTGGGTCACTTAATTAGTGGGTGATGTCAGTGGGGGAGGTCAAGACATGACCTTGGTTGGGGGTGAAAACATGATGCTATACACAAATAACTCACAGCAGAAACAAGGTTATGATGACGTTTCGGTGCGACTAAGACCAATGACAAGGCACAGGTAACACATGACAGTGAGGCAGTAAAACATGACTCTGGTTGATGGGGGAAGACAATGCCCTGGCTGTTATCACAACTGGGGGAAGACAATGCCCTGGCTGTTATCACAACTGGGGGAAGACAATGCCCTGGCTGTTATCACAACTGGGGGAAGACAATGCCCTGGCTGTTATCACAACTGGGGGAAGACAATGCCCTGGCTGTTATCACAACTGGGGGAAGACAATGCCCTGGCTGTTATCACAACTGGGGGAAGACAATGCCCTGGCTGTTATCACAACTGGGGAAGACAATGCCCTGGCTGTTATCACAACTGGGGGAAGACAATGCCCTGGCTGTTATCACAACTGGGGGGGGGGAGACAATGCCCTGGCTGTTATCACAACTGGGGGAGACAATGCCCTGGCTGTTATCACAACTGGGGGGGGAAGACAATGCCCTGGCTGTTATCACAACTGGGGGGGAAGACAATGCCCTGGCTGTTATCACAGCTGGAAGACAATGCCCTGGCTGTTATCACAACTGGAGACAATGCCCTGGCTGTTATCACAACTGGGGAGACAATGCCCTGGCTGTTATCACAACTGGGGGAGAGGACAATGCCCTGGCTGTTATCACAACTGGGGAAGACAATGCCCTGGCTGTTATCACAACTGGGGAAGACAATGCCCTGGCTGTTATCACAACTGTGGGGGAAGACAATGCCCTGGCTGTTATCACAGCTGGAAGCGATACAGAGGTCGCTAACTACCCACATATTCTAGAGTCCACAGAGCATATAAACTATTGGAAACGCCTCAGAGTACTTGGAATGTACTCTCTGGGGCGAAGGAAAGAGAGAGGTACTTAATATATACATTGGAGATACCTCAGGACCTAGTTCCAGATCTATGCACAACGACGTAAGGTGTAGGAAATGAAATACAGATCCAGTAAAAACAGTTGCCTGGAAATTGCTACTAGTCTCACCACAGCTGCCTGGAAGTTGCTGCTAGTCTCACCACAGCTGCCTGGAAGTTGCTGCTAGTCTCACCACAGCTGCCTGGAAGTTGCTGCTAGTCTCACCACAGCTACCTCGAAGTTGCTGCTTGTCTCACCACAGCTGCCTGGAAGTTGCTGCTTGTCTCACCACAGCTACCTCGAAGTTGCTGCTTGTCTCACCACAGCTGCCTGGAAGTTGCTGCTTGTCTCACCACAGCTACCTGGAAGTTGCTGCTTGTCTCACCACAGCTACCTGGAAGTTCCTGCTTGTCTCACCACAGCTGCCTGGAAGTTGCTGCTTGTCTCACCACAGCTGCCTGGAAGTTGCTGCTTGTCTCACCACAGCTGCCTGGAAGTTGCTGCTAGTCTCACCACAGCTGCCTGGAAGTTGCTGCTAGTCTCACCACAGCTGCCTGGAAGTTGCTGCTAGTCTCACCACAGCTGCCTGGAAGTTGCTGCTTGTCTCACCACAGCTGCCTGGAAGTTGCTGCTAGTCTCACCACAGCTGCCTAGAAGTTGCTGCTAGTCTCACCACAGCTGCCTAGAAGTTGCTACTAGTCTCACCACAGCTACCTGGAAGTTCCTGCTTGTCTCACCACAGCTGCCTGGAAGTTGCTGCTTGTCTCACCACAGCTGCCTGGAAGTTGCTGCTAGTCTCACCACAGCTGCCTGGAAGTTGCTGCTAGTCTCACCACAGCTGCCTGGAAGTTGCTACTAGTCTCACCACAGCTGCCTGGAAGTCGCTGCTTGTCTCACCACAGCTGCCTGGAAGTTGCTGCTAGTCTCACCACAGCTGCCTAGAAGTTGCTGCTAGTCTCACCACAGCTGCCTGGAAGTTGCTGCTTGTCTCACCACAGCTGCCTGGAAGTTGCTGCTAGTCTCACCACAGCTGCCTGGAAGTTGCTGCTTGTCTCACCACAGCTGCCTGGAAGTTGCTGCTAGTCTCACCACAGCTGCCTGGAAGTTGCTGCTAGTCTCACCACAGCTGTCTAGAAGTTGCTGCTAGTCTCACCACAGCTGCCTGGAAGTTGCTGCTAGTCTCACCACAGCTGCCTGGAAGTTGCTGCTAGTCTCACCACAGCTGCCTGGAAGTTGCTGCTTGTCTCACCACAGCTGCCTGGAACAACACGTGCTTGGAGGCTGTCTCCAGTTTTATCCATTACCATCTAAGTGCTATTTTTGCTGGCCACCCAACTCGCCAGACCCATGTTTGAAGAAGGTAGGCGGAGCATGTCAGCTTATAAGGGAACTTGAGGCTTTCAGGGCCGTATTTCAGTCCTCCTCACCCCCATATTCTTCCTCAACCTTTTTAAGCTTAGTCTCGTATTTTATGTTGAATTTTCATTTTATAGAAAATGTGCATACGGTGAGGGGCTTAATCAGTTTTGTTCTACACTAATGCTTTTAACTCTAAAAATATTTTAATTTTAGTTGAAAAATCGAAATTTCCCGAAAATTATAAGGAAAAAATACTAAAATATCGTGAAAATATTTGAGGCTTCTTAGCCTTGGAGAAGAGAGCACAGGCTCTTAAGGTTTCTCATTAAGGCTGTTTTAGTTTTGTCTACCATCTGTATGTTGTGATAACAAGAAATCAGGTGGGTAATGCCTCTGACCTGCACTACTGAGAGGTCAAAGAAGCCAAACGAACTGTTATTTAGTTCTATGATCATAAGAGGCATTATTGTTCCTCTAAATAACTTTATTGTCTTGCTACACTTGGGGTTCACTGTAATGTCTTACTCATTTTCATTAATTTCTGTTAATGCAGACTTGAGATTTTACACCAAAAAGTGAATTCAACAAATTGTGTAAATAAGGAGTCAGGTGTGCAAGAACAAAGTAGCGGGCAGACACGTTACCCTGTTAGTACACTGTTGAGGATACAGAAGTAAATAGTACGGGAACTGCTCTCTAGTTCTCTAGTCGAAACCTGCCTCAGATGTTACGCTAAATAACCAAGTGTGGTTCACGTTGGACACTTGAGTGAGATGCAGCAACAAGTGTTTGTGCAAGTGACAAGATGAGCCCAATGGGTTGATACCAGTTTTAGGGGTATCATAATTTTACGGTGGGTGCCACACTGGTTGCTGTCTCGCCCAGATAAACTGATTAAGTGAGTGTAATACCGGGCAGCATGTAGGAGTGAAGAGCGAGTCTCCCTTAACCAGACGGAAGCTGTAGGAGTGGATTTATTTATTATATTTATTTATGTAAAGTGTCCAGCTAGTGTGGGGTCATTAAGGAGTGGTGGAGGCTCGATCCTCCTGTTCACGAAGCACACTGCCAGGGTTATCATTCGAAGGACCAAATATAGAAGAGGAGAGCTTGTCCTCAACACACAGGAAATGCCAGTGAAGTTTTCCCCACCTCTTTGTTACTTCACCATACAAAACATTGTCAAAATATGTCTATCACTTCTTCTTAAATATGATTTATTATATCTTAAGTGAACTTTATCACATTATTGAGTGATATTGATCACTTTAAAGTGAACTTGATCATCTTCGTACAGTTATGTTTGCCAGCTGCCCTCTGTTTGTGGGGGAAACACCAGAATAATACTTAGCGTCGCTATATTTGTTTATCAGTAGATCAGTTTAGCTTTGTAGGGTTTGTGTGTGTATGTGTGTGTATGTGTGTGTGTGTGTGTGTGTGTGTATGTGTGTGTGTGTGTGTGTGTATGTGTGTGTGTGTGTGTGTAATATGTCGTCAAGGTAGCAAGGGCGTTTTTGCACGCATTTCATTATTATTATTATGCCTCGTATGGGTGAGTAAGCTTACATTTGCGGGTAGGCATACTACACTGACCTTTATGTTCCAACAACACTGTGACTATTTAACCTTATCCTAAACACATGATTAACCACTCAGGAGACCAGATATCCGTCTACTACCAGTCATCCGACTGAACACCCAAGTGCTAACCATCGTCTGAACACCCAAGTGCTAACCATCGTCTGAACACCCAAGTGCTAACCATCGTCTGAACACCCAAGTGCTAACCATCGTCTGAACAACCCAAGTCCAAGTCTAACCATCGTCTGAACACCCAAGGAACTGCTGTAACCCTATCGTCTGAACACGCCAAGTGCTAAGCAACCCTGAACCATCGTCTGAACACCCAAGTGCTAACCATCGTCTGAACAATTCCCCAAGTGTAACCATCGTCTGAACACCCAGAATGCTAACCCATCGCTCTGAACACCCAAGTGCTAACCATCGTCTGAACACCCAAGTGCTAACCATCGTCTGAACACCCAAGTGCTAACCATCGTCTGAACACCCAAGTGCTAACCATCGTCTGAACACCCAAGTGCTAACCATCGTCTGAACACCCAAGTGCTAACCATCGCTGACACCCAAGTGCTAACCATCGCTGACACCCAAGTGCTAACCATCGTCTGAACACCCAAGTGCTAACCATCGTCTGAACACCCAAGTGCTAACCATCGTCTGAACACCCAAGTGCTAACCATCGTCTGAACACCCAAGTGCTAACCATCGTCTGAACACCCAAGTGCTAACCATCGTCTGAACACCCAAGTGCTAACCATCGTCTGAACACCCAATGCTAACCATCGTCTGACACCATGCTAACCATCGTCTGAACACCCAATGCATCCATCGCTGACCCAAGTCACCAGCTGCTGCTACTAAATAACCACTTACTAACCATGTGATCAGCTATCCACCTGCTGACCATCAAGCTAGACACACACACACACACACACACACACACACACACACACCAGCAAAACAAGAAAGTTGAAACTTTTCCTCCTCAAGTCTTATCACACAACCATAATTTAAGGACCAGCTCTCCTAAGTATTAACCTTAAGGACTGCTCTCTTAAGTGTTAACTTCTTCATGAACCTTATACGAATGTAAACATAAGTTCTCATTGAACTGTTGATTTGTTGAAACCTTGAACTTAGTAAATACATCATGGGGGGGGGCCTTCATGCTATTGAAGGGCTCTTGATCTGAGCAATTGGAGCCACCCTTATTTGTATCAGATTCCCCTAATTCTCTACCTCATTTCCCAGGAGTAGTATCAGCCCTACTAGTTTAGCGCTTTTTTATGGATATATAATAGTGAATGAAGAATGTGTTCAGGAGACCACCTGGGGGACGCTGGTTCGAGCCCACACCACCTGTTGTTTGCACCAGAGATCACTTGGGGGACGCTGGTTCAAGCTCACACCACCTGTTTGCACCAGCTGTTACACTGAAGATATGAGATGTGAATCAGTATCCTGCAGCCTTCACTACCCTAACCCATGATATCAGAGGGCGAAACGTTGTCCCAGTAAAGTTTTATATTTTTCTTTAGTGAATCTTTTTCAACATTGTGAGCTAAACGCTCAGTTGTATTCATTTACAATTATATATTTTTATTTTTGTTTTGAATTTCTACCACCTACAATTTTAATCCATTCGGACGAGGCTGTTTTGACGGCGCGGCGGCGGCGGACCTTGGCCTTTTAACGTTCATTCCTGGGCCATTTAGCTGTTGGAGTTGAAGGCTCTCACCAATGAGCTAGGTGGTACCCAGTCACCTCAGCCAGAGTCCTGTTGGTCTTGGGATATTTTTACTCCCCTTTCCCCTTCCTTCGCTCCTCTCTCCCCTCCTTCCCTCTCCCCTTTCTTCACTTCCCTCTCCCCTCCTTCACTCCCTCTCCCCCTCCTTTGCTCCCTTCTCCCCCTCCTTCGCTTCCCTCTCCCATCCTTCGCTCCCTTCTCCCCTCCGCTCCTCTTTCCCTCTCCTTCATTCCCATTTCTTCGCTCCCCTCTTCCCCTCCTTCGCTCCCCTCTCCCCTCCTTCGCTCCCTTCTCCCCTCCGCTCCTCTTTCCCCCTCATTCACTCCCATCTCCCATTTCTTCGCTCCCCTCTAACCCTCCTTCACTCCCCTCCAACCTCCTTCGCCCCCTCTTCCCCTCCATCACTTCCCTCATACTCTTTTGCATCATTTCCCCTCCTCTCCCCTCACCGCACAATCTACAGTGTAAGTGGCTCCCCTTCCTATTTCCTCCCTTGACTCCAACAATGGGTGTAGTGGCAGTAGGCATGGCGTGTCTCCCCACCCCATGAAGAATTCACACCACTTCATAATGTATTGAAACATCCCCCATCCACACCCACTTCAGTGTTCCCTCCCACCCACCTCACTAACTGTTCCCACCCACCTCACTAACTGTTCCCAACCACGTCACTAACTGTTCCCACCCACGTCACTAAGTGTTCCCACCCACCTCACTAACTGTTCCCACCCACCTCACTAACTGTTCCCAACCACGTCACTAACTGTTCCCACCCACGTCACTAAGTGTTCCCACCCACCTCACTAACTGTTCCCAACCACGTCACTAAGTGTTCCCACCCACCTCACTGGATGTTCCCATCCACCTCACTAGATGTTCCCACCCACCTCACTAAGTGTTCCCACCCACCTCACTAAGTGTTCCCACCCACCTCACTAAATGTTCCCACCCACCTCACTGGATGTTCCCACCCACCTCACTAGATGTTCCCGCCCACCTTACTAAGTGTTCCCACCCACCTCACTGGATGTTCCCACCCACCTCACTGGATGTTCCCACCCACCTCACTAGATGTTCCCACCCACCTCACTGGATGTTCCCACCCACCTCACTGGATGTTCCCACCCACCTCACTGGATGTTCCCACCCACCTCACTGGATGTTCCCACCCACCTTACTAAGTGTTCCCACCCACCTCACTAGGTGTTCCCACTCACCTCACTAGGTGTTCCCACTCACCTCACTAGGTGTTCCCACCCACCTCACTAGGTGTTCCCACCCACTCACTAGATGTTCCCGCCCCCTTACTAAGTGTTCCCACCCACCTCACTGGTGTTCCCCACTCCCACCTTCACTAGGTTTCCCACCCACTCACTGGATGTTCCCACCCACCTCACTAGGTGTTCCCACCCACCTCACTAGGTGTTCCCACTCACCTCACTAGGTGTTCCCACCCACCTCACTAGGTGTTCCCACCCATCTCACTAGGTGTTCCCACCCACCTCACTAGGTATTCCCATCCACCTCACTAGGTGTTCCCACCCACCTCACTAGGTGTTCCCACCCACCTCACTAGGTGTTCCCACCCACCTCACTAGGTGTTCCCACCCACCTCACTAGGTGTTCCCACCCACCTCACTAGGTGTTCCCACCCACCTCACTAGGTGTTCCTACCCACCTCACTAGGTTTTCCCACCCACCTCATTTCCATGTAATAAAAAATCAGGGCTGGGGAAAATAATCTCTCAAATTTCCAATTTGAGCCAAAATTTGTTGTATGATTTTTTTAGGTAAATTTCGAGTTGGAAACTTGATAGTGTTAAAATTGCAGGGTGTTGTATCCCCCGGCGTGGTATCCCTGGGTATGGTATACCTCGGTGTGGTATCTCTTGGCGTGGTATACCTCTGCGTGGTATCCCTGGGTGTGGTATCCCTTGGCATGTTATCCCTCTGTTTGGAGTCCCTTTGGTGTGGTATCCCTTGGTATGGTATCCCTCGGTGTGGTATCCCTGGGTATGGTATCCCTCGGTGTGGTATCTCTTGGCGTGGTATCCCTGGGTGTGGTATCCCTTGGCATGTTATCCCTCTGGAGTCCCTTTGGTGTGGTATCCCTCGGTTTGGGGTTCCCTTGGTGTATAATCCCTCGGTTTTGGATCCCTCAGTTTGAGATCTCTTGGGCGTGGAATCTCTTATCTACTGACTGTCAGCTTATGCTCAGGTTACATAAGTACGACACATGTACAACCGTTAGATATCTTTATTCCTAAACGTTTCGCCTACACGTACGAACTCAGCGGGAGCAGTGGAGATGTAAAGACGATATAAACAGTCCATCACCATCGAAGTAGTAGCTTTAAGGTAGTCAGTCCCTCAGCCTGTTAGATATTTTTTTTTTTTTTTTTTTTTTGAGTTATTATGCTTGAGTAGATAGTGGTGTAAGGGCTTGGGTTAGATATGGCGAGGGCTTAGCATGATGTAACCCTGAAGGATGCGATTATCACTCCTGTTATTGCTTTCCCTGTTTTTTCCTTCCTGTGTTTATCAGTATTTTATTATCTTCAGCTATTCACTCTCCTTTTCTGTTCTGTCCCGATCCAGGCACACAGTTAATTATTTTTCCGTCCACTGTTACAATGGTTAGTGTCTCATAATCCTGCCCTGTGCAGTTTCTGTTGACCAGGCAAGCTCCGGAGCTTGGCCAGGGGCCGGGATTTAGGGCGCCTTCCGATTCTCTGAAAATTTGCGCCCAGCTATACGTCATCTTCTCTAGTCGTTTTAATGATAGCTCTACTCTTGTGTTCATTTGCCGTGCATCTCTCTTCAGACGCCTTGCCATCGGCCTCCTGGATAATCTGCGATCTGCCTATTTCCTCCTATTACTTCTTCCTCCAAGTTGTCTTTTGTTAACATTTTGTTTGTCGCTACGCTAAGTCCTGGTCATTTTTTTTACGCTTCCCTACTTTTTTGTCGTCCCTTCTCCATTTTTCATTACAGTTGCTGCCTCTTTTTCCCTTCTCTCGTGTCTTCCTTCAGCTTCCTCGTGTCTTCCTTCAGACCTTGAACTTTTTCTTCAACTATAAGTGCTATTTTTCCCCCCAGTTCCTTGATTTCCTCCAGTAATTCTGTTTGCCTAACCTTCACGGAGAGCATTTAATTGTCTTTTCCAGTCGTCTTCCAGTTTCCGTCTAGACCCAGCCAATGTTAAGTCTTGCAGTGGCTAGCCTCATCCTGATTCCTCTTCACATTCTCCTCATTTTAAATCTCTGTAAGGTACAATAACTTACTCTGTTTTTAGCTTATGCTGGTATTTAGTCCCTGCCCTTGTGTGTGTGTGTGTGTGTGTGTGTGTGTGTGTGTGTGTGTGTGTGTGTGCGTGTGTCGTGCGTGCATGCATTCTACAGGTGTGTGATGACTGAATGCTTGGTTGTGATCCACTGTTATCCTCTCTACGTCTCACCCACCACAATATGGACTCAAAGATTGCATGTACAACACTTCTGCCTGCTGGCAATACCTCTTGTCACATCACAGCGTGTTCCATTTTTTCTCTTTTTTTTGTGCTGTGTCAGGGATAGTCATTTATTTCTATAAAAAGGCCCTTGATGTGTCGGAGACGGGGAAGGTCATTCGAACAGAATGAATAAATAAGCTTGTTTGATTGTTACATGGAAGAATGCGGCGTGAGACTACACTGCCACATTTGAAAATCGATCAGAATTCCTAACAGGTAAATCATAGGTATTTTAAAATGGCAAAAGTGCTGGCAAATATGACAAGAGAATAAGAAGCAAACCTTTATTCAAAGACAATGTTTCGCTCAGTGACTATCGAGCGAAACAGTTATCTTGGAATTAAGGGATGGTGTCTATTTTTTAAATCAGAGAGAGACAATTTTGGTGTTGTAGTTGTTGGTTCATTGTGTTAGTTTGTGGCCCCCTGGTCAAGCCGTTATCATGGATGACGTGGACAGTCACTCGTCTAGTTAGCTTTACGATGGGCTTAAACAAGCGGTAAAACTAATTGGATTATGCTTATAAGACTTGAGGTCATAATAATTATAAGGTCTTATGTTTTCTCAGTGATTATGAGTGGTTCGTGAGGTGTTAGGACGGTCTCAGCACCCTCAGATGGCCAGGCATGGCAACCTTATGTTGTTGTGGCCTTGATGCCTCAAGTGTTGCCAGGCAGTGGTCACATACTGCTCCTACACCTCCTCCAGCTGGCTGTACCTCACTCCTCCAGCTGGCTGTACCTCACTCCTCCTCCAGCTGGCTGTCTTTCAGTCTTCCAGCTGGCTCTCCCTCACTCTTTCAGCTGGCTCTCTTATTGCTTCATCTTGCTCTCCCTTATTTATCTAGCTGATGCTCCCTCCTCCACTTTCCTCTCCTTCACACCTTGTGGGGAATTTTTTTTACCTTCAGTCTTGGAAATATAATTCTTACTCATCTTATAGTTGCAGTTTGGGTTGTGGCAGCAGCTGTCCACGCCCGCCTTCAGCACCATTATTCCCTTTGATTGCAAGAATTAATTTATGCCTTTAGAGATTTTTCCTAAGTACTATTTTCGGTATTTCAAATTATCTCACGTTTCAATATTGAATGAGAACTCTCCTGTTTTTGGGTATAAACCATCCACTAACGATCTTATTAAATGTTGTACATGTAGTCTCTAACACAACCTAACAGGATGTTGCAACTCCTTTGAAGGTCGACTTACCTGTAACTCTTTTTTTTTTTGTATCGTTCGGATTATATATACTTACATATAGAGACTGATACGGGTATCTTCGAACACGATGTTCGTTGCCCATAAATTCATATTCACTCGAATCTCTTGTTCATTGTTTGTGTCTTATTGTCAGTTCACAGAACTCTGCTCTGCACTGCACTCGGGGGGTCATTCCACCGTCAGATCATTTAAATCGCGGTCCTCTGTCCGATTATCACCGACGTTGTTGGTTGTTTGTCTACTGGTTTCAAAGCCCGGGTCATTTACATGGCCCTACAGATGTTATATCGTGGTAAATTAACTACCACGAGCGACTCATGTAACAGGCGAGTCCCTCAAGGCAAGGAGTCTCTTTTAACCAGTACTTTTAAGTTCACCAACTCCTAGGACGTCTCATCCAATCTCGGTCGATGAATTTGCTGACCTATCAACATTTTCATTATTGCAAGAGTACCAACGTGTTGCATTGGCATCCATGATTAATAACTAATACTCTTATTAATACAGGGTGTCGATGTGTAGTTATAATTAATACTTACGAGTTATGCATTATAACTTATAATTTGTTTACACTTCAAAGCATTATTGTAGCAGCACATTGTACGTGATCATTACCAGAAGATGGTTTTGGTCCTAGTCCTTCGTAGCAATAATATATTGTAACGATTCTTCACAGCTGGGTTATTTTTTTTAAAGTAGCTAATTGAGGCGTACCACCATGACGTAGTTGAGTTCAGTACCATGGCGTACCGTACATACCACCACGATGTACGGTATGTATCACCACCAGCTAGTACTGTGAGGATGGGTTGTAGTAGAGCACCGTAGGCTTGCAGTAAAGTGCTTCCTGGAGCATAGAAAACGGATGCAGAGTCAACAGCCTGGAACTCATCCAGAGCTCATTACATTGTTAATTGTAATGTGAACTTTGTAATAATGTGCTTCTTCGTACACCCTATCACACCTCCCGTTCTTTCTCTTAACTCTACTCTCCCTACTCCTTACCCCCTCTTCCCCGTGTCTCACCCTTCTGTTTCTTCCCTACTCTTCTCACTCCACTGAGAGAGATGTATTGGTTTTGACTTGTCTTCAGACATCGCTGATGTCACACTTATGATACCGTTAACATAGCTCTCTCAGCGTTGTATATCTCAGAAACTTTGGACTACTAGTTCTGCTTTAATCTTATCTTGTGAAGTTATAAGTGCAGTTATTGTGACCTTCATAATGTTTCTGAGATCATCTGGGAACATTAGCACTTCACTTGAGTGTTCCATCTGTGTAATACTGTGAACTGTCTTGTCTTACCATAAATTAAAATTGCTAGAGTTGGTTCTTCAGGTTCTAAGGTCTCCACAGATAGAGCTTATGTTAACATGTGATTGGTTAATGGGGTTTAAAGTTTATCAACTACACGAGGGTCATTAAGGTCCACGTAACCTGTTCATCAGTCAAGAATAATCTCTAACATAGCATATATATACACCTGACGGTGTATATATCTTTGTTTACATCTTGAAAAACTTATAAATTTCACCAGGTTTGCACAAGGTAAATACAGGAACATACACAGTCTTGATGAAATACGTCCACTGATAACTGGTAGAAACGATTCAATATAGATAATGCATAAGTCTCTATTCAATAGTGACTGTGCTGCCCACTACACTGCAAATGACACAATAACAAAGAACGTGAGAAAGAAACAAAGCTAAAATGTTGGTTGCAGAGAACGACGAAATCAGGAACCAGTTAGAAGTTAGAACGTAAATGCTTTTTTTTACTTATAGAAAAATATATCTAAGATGTATTTGTGTTACCTCAAAGGTCCATTTGTGTTACCATAAAGTTCAAAGGTCCAACACTTTCAGTTGTTGTTGTTGTTGGGAAGGTAACAACTGGAACTCTGGAAATAAAATTAATAATGAAACTTCCGTAGAGTTGGTGGAGGCTCCACCCCCTCTTTCACCAAACCCCTTCCCCCTCACCCTCATCCCCTCCATCACCCCACCCCACTCCCTCCACCCCTCCCCTCTCCCTTCACGCTACCATCACCACATCCTCCCTTCCACACCTTCCCTCCACCCCTCCCCTCCTTCACCCCTCCCCTCCTTCACCCCACACCTTCGCCCCACCCCTCTCCCCTCCACGCTTAGTTCACACCACCTCTTTCTCTCCTGTTTCCAATTCCCTCTCCAAATTCCTCTTACCTTCTGCCCCCTCCTCATTCTTCCCTCATACCTCCCCTCCCCCGTGTACCTCCCTCCCCGTCACCTTCCCTCCCTCTTCTCTCCCACTCTCTTAGCCTTTCCTTATTCCCCTTCTTATTCCTCATCATCCCTCCCACTTCTTCCTCTCCCTCCTTCCCTTCGCTTCCTCAACGGACTGCTGTGAGTCGCATCCAGGGTAAATGTATTGGAAAACCGCAGTCCTGCTAGTGTCGCATCCTGTGTAAAGATAACATTCAGTTCTGTGTAAGATAACACTACTTCTCTATAAGATAACACTCTACCTTTCTTTAAGATAACATTGTACTTCTCTGTAAAGTAACACTACTTCTCTGTAAGACAGCACTCTATCTCTCTTTAAGATAACAAACTGAGAACTACCTGTAAAACTGGACCGTTTTTAGGAGGAGACTCGTATACTGGCGATGAACAGTATGAGTCGATGTTCAGTAATCCACTAAATGACAGCAAGGTAGAGAATGCAGAAACATTTTTCACTCCAGCAGAAGGCCGCGCAGGCCAACTAACTGACATTAGTACTAATCCCATGGATGTCGAGAAAGAAATGGATAACATTCCCACTCACTCAGCACCTGACCAGATTCATGGAATACCCTATTTATAAAAAAGTTCAAAGTATCACTAGCACGAGCCTTCAGTATTCTTTGGAGGAAGAGCTTAGATCTAGGTGAAATACCGGAGGGCTTAAAGAGTGCAGATATAGCTCTTTTGCATAAGGGAGGTAGTAGAGCACTAGCTAAAAATTACAGACCAGTAGCCCTCACTTCTCACATCATAAAAATCTTCGAAAGAGTGATGAGACGTCAGATTAAAAATTTCGTGGAATAGTACCATCGGCAGGACGATCATGCCTGTCACAGCTGCTGAACCATTATGACAGAATTACGGAGGAGTTGGAAGGTGACCAAAACGCATATGTGATATACACAGATTTTGCAAAGGCGTTTGACAAATGCGACCCATGGGGTGATAGCACACAAAATGAAGGCCATAGGCATTACGGGGAAGGTAGGCACTTGGATTTTCGGGTTCCTAACACACAGAACACAAAAAGTGTAGTAAACAGAGCAAAATTCAGTCGAGGTCAAAAGTTCAGTTCCCCAAGGCACTGTCCTGGCACCTCTGCTGTTCATCCTCATAGCAGACAGATAAAAATACCCGTCACAGTTCTGTATCATTTGCAAAAAAACTAAAATAAGCATGAAAGTCACTACGGTAGAAGACGTTGAAAAATTACAGGAAGACATAAGTAGTGTTTTTCCCTGGCAGTGGAGAACAACATGACGTTCAGTGGTGATAAGTTCCAGCTGCTAGGTATGGAAAGAATGAAGAACTCAAAAGAAACATTGTATACAAAACTCAAGAGGATCATTAAATAGAACGAAAGGAACACGTGAAAGATTTGGGAATAACTATGCCAGCTGATCTTTCTTTCAAAGAACATAATAAGACAAAGGTCACGACAGCCAGGAGAATGACGAAGTGGGTATTGTAAACTTTCGAAACAAGGGAAATAATTCCGATGGTGACACTTTTCAAATCGCCAGTGCTCCCTCATTTGGAATATTGCTCAGTGTTGACAGCCCCGTTCAGGGCAGGAGAAATGTCGGAGCTTGAACAAATAAAGAGATCATTTACGGCCCGCATAGAGCTAATAAAGCATTTAAATTACTGGGAACGCCTTAAAGTTTTGAATATGTACTCACTGGAGCGGAGGGGAGAGAGATACATGATAATATATACCTGGAAAGCACTCGAGTGCCTGGTCCCAAATCTTCACACTGCCATAACAACATACTGGAGCGAGAGATACGGAAAGAAGTGCAAAATAAACCCAGTGAAAAGCAGGGGTGCAGTGGTCAAATAAGGGAACACTGTATCAATATTTGGGGCCCCAGATTATTCAACATCTTACCAGAATATATTAGAAACACTGCTGGAAAAAGTGCAGATGTATTCAAGAGGAAACTGGACAAGTATCTTAACCTGGTGCCAGATCAACCAGGCTGTGATGGCTGAGTGGGGCAGCGGGCCTCCAGCAGCAACAGCCTGATTGACCAGGCTAGTACCAGACGAGACTGAGCCTTGGCCGGGCTCCGGGATTAGAAAGACTCTCGAATCTCATCAAAGGTAAAGGTATATCAACTTCCATGTAAGACAACATTTCTTCTCTGTAAGATAACACTACTTCTCTTTAAGATAACACTACTTCTGTGTAAGATAACTTCTGCACCTGTGGAATGTCATATCCTAAGTGAGATAACACACTCGTCCTGGGTTAAGTACTGGCTGGTGTTTGCTGGAAGTGTTCAAGTGTTGGGGAGTAGGTATCCATGTACCTAATGTTGATAAAAAGAAGTCTTCAATCTGCATCTCTCAGCTCCCGTCTTTCCTCCCCTGCCTCTCCCCCCCCCGCCCCACCGGGTGGGGACACCCGCCAGGAAGATAATCTCATGCATTGACTCCTGAACCACAGGTTTATTAACCTGCCCATTAGTATTTTCAAGCATGGAAGGTGTTGGGGGTGGGTGGAGTGTGATTGTATCCTGGCAACTGGGGGTGGGTGGACTGTGATTGTATCCTGGCAACTGGGGGTGGGTGGATGTGATTGTATCCTGGCAACTGGGGGTGGGTGGACTGTGATTGTATCCTGGCAACTGGGGGTGGGTGGAGGGTGATTGTATTCTGGGCAGCTGGGGGTGGTGGAGGGTGATTGTATTCTGGCAGCTGGGGGTGGTGGAGTGTGATTGTATTCTGGGCAGCTAGGGTGGTGGAGGGTGATTGTATTCTGGCAGCTGGGTGGTGGAGGGTGTTATTTTATTCTGTCAGCTCGGGTGGTGGAGGGTGATTGTATTCTGGGCAGCTGGGGGTGGTGGAGGGTGATTGTATTCTGTCAGCTAGGGTGGTGGAGGGTGATTGTATTCTGGCAGCTGGGGGTGGTGGAGGGTGATTGTATTCTGTCAGCTAGGGTGGTGGAGGGTGATTGTATTCTGGCAGCTGGGGGTGGTGGAGGGTGATTGTATTCTGTCAGCTAGGGTGGTGGAGGGTGATTGTATTCTGGCAGCTGGGGTGGTGGAGGGTGATTGTATTCTGTCAGCTAGGGTGGTGGAGGGTGATTGTATTCTGGGCAGCTGGGGGTGGTGGAGGGTGATTGTATTCTGCCAGCTAGGGTGGTGGAGGGTGATTGTATTCTGGGCAGCTGGGGGTGGTGGAGGGTGATTGTATTCTGTCAGCTAGGGTGGTGGAGGGTGATTATATTCTGTCAGCTAGGGTGGTGGAGGGTGATTGTATTCTGGGCAGCTGGGGTGGTGGAGGGTGATTGTATTCTGTCAGCTAGGGTGGTGGAGGGTGATTGTATTCTGGCAGCTGGGGGTGTGGAGGGTGATTGTATTCTGTCAGCTAGGGTGGTGGAGGGTGATTGTATTCTGGCAGCTGGGGTGGTGGAGGGTGATTGTTTTCTGTCAGCTAGGGTGGTGGAGGGTGATTGTATTCTGGGCAGCTGGGGATGGTGGAGGGTGATTGTATTCTGCCAGCTAGGGTGGTGGAGGGTGATTGTATTCTGGGCAGCTGGGGGTGGTGGAGGGTGATTGTATTCTGTCAGCTAGGGTGGTGGAGGGTGATTGCATTCTGGGCAACTGGGGGTGGTGGAGGGTGATTGTATTCTGAGCAGCTGGGAGTGGTGGAGGGTGATTGTATTCTGGGCAACTGGGGGTGGTGGAGGGTGATTGCATCTTGGCAACTCATAATCACCCAAGGAGGGGGAAGTTGAGTGATTGTTGCTTCCTTGTGTTGTCACCTTAGGAAGGGAAGTTGGATGAGGATTGGTAGTACTTGAGGCTACAACCTGAGTTACCTGCTACTGAAGGGAAGTTGTATGAGGATTGGTAGTACCTGAGGCTACAACCTGAGGTACCTGCTACTGAAGGGAAGTTGGATGAGGATTGGTAGTACTTGAGGCTACAACCTGAGGTACCTGCTACTGAAGGGAAGTTGTATGAGGATTGGTAGTACCTGAGGCTACAACCTGAGGTACCTGCTACTGAAGGGAAGTTGGATGAGGATTGGTAGTACTTGAGGCTACAACCTGAGGTACCTGCTACTGAAGGGAAGTTGTATGAGGATTGGTAGTACCTGAGGCTACAACCTGAGGTACCTGCTACTGAAGGGAAGTTGTATGAGGATTGGTAGTACCTGAGGCTACAACCTGAGGTACCTGCTACTGAAGGGAAGTTGTATGAGGATTGGTAGTACTTGAGGCTACAACCTGAGGTACCTGCTACTGAAGGGAAGT
Organism: Cherax destructor; assembly: GCA_009830355.1. Lineage (NCBI taxonomy): Eukaryota > Metazoa > Arthropoda > Malacostraca > Decapoda > Parastacidae > Cherax > Cherax destructor. The sequence continues at coordinate 264,647 of WNWK01000008.1, forward strand.
TGTATGAGGATTGATAGTATCTGAGGCTACAACCTGAGGTACCTGCTACTGAAGGGAAGTTGTATGAGGATTGGTAGTACCTGAGGCTACAACCTGAGGTACCTGCTACTGAAGGGAAGTTGATGAGGATTGGTAGTACCTGAGGCTACAACCTGAGGTACCTGCTACTGAAGGAAGTTGTATGAGGATTGGTAGTACCTGAGGCTACAACCTGAGGTACCTGCTACTGAAGGGAAGTTGTATGAGGATTGGTAGTACCTGAGGCTACAACCTGAGGTACCTGCTACTGAAGGGAAGTTGTATGAGGATTGGTAGTACCTGAGGCTACAACCTGAGGTACCTGCTACTGAAGGGAAGTTGTATGAGGATTGGTAGTACCTGAGGCTACAACCTGAGGTACCTGGTACTGAAGGGAAGTTGTATGAGGATTGGTAGTACCTGAGGCTACAACCTGAGGTACCTGCTACTGAAGGGAAGTTGTATGAGGATTGGTAATACCTGAGGCTACAACCTGAGGTACCTGCTACTGAAGGGAAGTTGTATGAGGATTGGTAGTACCTGAGGCTACAACCTGAGGTACCTGCTACTGAAGGGGAAATTGTATGAGGATTGGTAGTACCTGAGGCTACAACCTGAGGTACCTGCTACTGAAGGGAAGTTGTATGAGGATTGGTAGTACCTGAGGCTACAACCTGAGGTACCTGCTACTGAATGAAGGCTTATGTTTGGAACCGTGGCTGCACTCTCTGCTGATGGTGTTGCTGCTGTTGCTGCTGCTGTTCTTGTTGCTGTTACTGCTGTCATTGTTGCTGCTACTGCTGTTCTTGTTTCTTCTACTGTTGTTCTTGCTGTTTGTGCTACTGCTGTTCTTGTTTTTTCTACTGTTATTCTTGCTGTTTGTGCTACTGCTGCTGATGCTATTGCTGCTTCTGTTCTTGTTGCTCCTGCTGTTCCTGTTGCTACTTTTCCCTTTGTTGCTCCTGCTGTTCTCGTTGTTGCTTTTGTTGTCACTGCTGTTATTTTTGTTGTTGCTGCTGCTATTTTTTCTTATGTCGCTGTAGTTCTTCTTGCTACTGCTTCTGTATCTTGTACGTTGTAATCATGTCTCTTTTAGCATAAGAAAGGAGGAGCACTGCAGCAGGCCTACCGGGCCTTGCTGAACAGGTTCAACTCACACCCACCCACACCCATTTATGTACTTGTTTAACGTATATTTAAAGCTACTCAAGATTCTCACCTTAATGACAGTACTCAAGTTTGTACCACTCATCCACAACTCTATTGCCAAGCTAATGCTTTCCTGTATCCCTTCTAAATGTATTTTTTCCAACTTGAACCCATTGCTGCGAGTCCTGTTTTGATTGGATATTGTCAGCACATTATTTATATCCCCTTTATTTATTCCTGTATTCAGCTTGTACACTTCAGTCATATTTGGTCAGTTTAGTCTCTTATCAGTTCCCTCAGCTCCGTCACAGTTACTAACCTCTGGACCTTCTCGAATTTCTCGACATATTTGACCAGGTGTGGGCTCTGTGCTTGTGCTGCGTGGGTACTGAGTTGTATGCAACGTGTTCCGTTTGCTAGGGTCGAGTCTCAGCTCCTGGTCCCGCCTCCTAGACTAATTTGATCTGTCAGGATAATTCAACATCCGTTAGCCGTGATGCAGAGTTTAAGCCCTGCTAGAAGCCCTAAATGAGGGGTAGTTAAGCCCTGCTAGAAGCCCTAAGTGAGGGGTAGTCAGTCATACACATACTCTCAGGCAGACAGGACAAGACTGCAGACTGGGCTTCCTACTACCTATTCTCAATATACCACTTTACTGTCTCAGTGATTATCATTTACCACCTGTACTCCACTTAAGGACACTTCCCAACAGATCAGTATTCCCTGTTTCTGGCCCTAGCTTACCTGCCATATCTTACGTACCTTGCAGCACTGTATCTAGTATCCAGGATACGTGCTTCTCTTTCCGATGACTGCACCACTTGTGATGTGAAGTGACGGCTCCACGAATTCCGTATCCACTTATCAGTGTGTGAAAGTAGTAGGTATAATTATACTGACAGTGTGGATGAAAGGACACTTGTGACATGTTTATTGGAAATGTACCCGTCCTTGGACCTTGGTCACTCCACATGGTATCATTGGGAGTAACCATGGTCCCAGGACCGAAACGTCTCCAATGAAGATGTCGTAAGTATACACTTGAGTTCCTTCATTCATCAAAGTGTACAGGTTAGACGTAGCTACATCAGCAGGGGCCCCTGCACCTGGTGTCTCTTCTTTCACTTTAACCAGTCTTATAACTTTTTTTTTTAATTTATATTGGTTGTGTCACTGTGATTTTTTTATCTATTCGTCAACATATGTTAGTGAATTAGGAACGATGACTTCCTGTTCCCCATCGTAAGTCACTGTATGTAATTAACTATTTGATTTTGTAAGGGGTGGGGTGAGCTCTAGCTCTAGGCCCCGCCTCAGCATTTTTGGACGACTGACATGAGTCACTTTGTGATTATCTCATGTCTTAGTCTCCGGATTAATGAATGTAGTTTGGGTTGTTTTCTTTGAAGAAGTTTGTTACCGACTTCTGGCAACCAACCCTCTGTGGAGTTACCCTGCGACTCGTCAGTGCTACAACAGCTGTTGTTCTGTAAGGCTGTTCCTGCAAGTGTGCTCCGTGAGTAAATGCGGTTTCGCCAAATTCTCCCTTCAGTTCATGATTACTGCTGAAATTCATGATGGATGTTACACCTAGGAAGCGTGCAGGTATTGTAGCTCTTGGAAAACATGATGATTTGAGTATCAGACAGATCACAGAAAATTTGAGCCTAACAAAATCACCTCAAGTCGGTACCTGATCAGCCAGGCTGTGGTTCGTACGTTGGACTGCATGCGGCCAGCAGTAACAGCCTGGTTGATCAGGCCCTGATCCACCATGAGGCCTGGTCACAGACCGGGCCTCGGGGGCGTTGACCCCCCCGGAACTCTCTCCAGGTAAACACTCTCTGCCAGTCCCTAGGTACCTTACCCTCTTCCATACATTTATTAAATAATAGCACCAACCACTCCAAAACTATATCCCCACCTGCTTTTAACATTTCTATCTTTATCCCATCAATCCCAGCTGCTTTACCCCCTTTCATTCTACCCACTGCCTCACGAACTTCCCCCACACTCACAACTGGCTCTTCCACACTCCTACAAGATGTTATTCCTCCTTGCCCTATACACGAAATCACAGCTTCCCTGTCTTCATCAACATTTAAGAATTCCTCAAAATATTCCCTCCATCTTCCCGTTACCTCTAACTCTCCATTTAATAACTCTCCTCTCATATATATATATATATATATATATATATATATATATATATATAATAATGTGTGTGCTCGATTAGGTAAAACTTCCGATTTTGGCTTAAATAGCAACGCTCTTCTTGCCATATAAGACATGTGAAATTTGTTATGCAATAATTTCTCAAAATCATTCTGAACCTAACGAAAAAATATATTTCATTGTGTTTGTTTATTATTAAATTAATGTTAACGTACCTAAAATATATTTAGTTGGGTTAGGCTAAATTAAATTGCGCTTGTTGTAATAAGGTTAGGTAGGTTTTCAAAGTTTCTCTTGGTACAAAATTATAAATTCTTACATTAACATAAATGAAAAAAATATATCTTCAAACGTATAAGAGAAAATTTTAGAAAGAACTCAATTTTAAATGAGTTCTTCCTAATTGACCAGTTTTACCTAATCAGGCACGACATATATATATATATATATATATATATATATATATATATATATATATATATATATATATATATATATATATATATATATATATATATATATATATATATCTTTAAGTTCAGGTGTGTAGGTGCGCATGTGATCAGTGTAAGTCAACGTGCACGTATGCGTGTATGTGATAGCCGAGCGTGTGTGGGTGTGCACGTGATTGTTACGCGTGTATATGTGCGTGTACGAGGTTGTTCTGACACTTAACACACGATCAACAGATACTCTTGTGGTTGTCAAGGGTTTAAGCGTCCAACAGTCAGGCTGGTGGTGCTAGCTGCATCAGCAGCCTCATTCACCAGGGCATTAACCAGGTCGTGTGGGGATTGTGGGAGGTGATGACCCTGGAACCATCAACAGGTACTATACAAGTAGATCTCCCCCAAACTAATTTTACTGACTTGGATCGTCTTGTAAGGCATGCTAGTGTGTTAGGTTTAAAGTCTATCGACTACACGCCAGTTATAACTGCAGATCACTTGTACACAACTTCAAGGATTCTTTATCCTCCAAAGCAGATATTAAAGTATACATAGGGAAGGATTAAAGTATATGAAAAACTAAAGTGTAATCAAGACTTGTCAGGGGTAAGTAATAACACCCACCTGGAGACAGAAACACAGGAGGTTCATTGATCCTTCTTGGGTCTTCTGCTGAAGAGCACCCTACAAGGCGGTCCAGATATACTGATCAATTAACCTCCTGTGTTTCTGTCTCCAGGCGGGTTCTTATTGAACTTTAAAGTATATATATACTAATAAATATGTAGCAAAGTGTGTGTACACTGAACCATACACACACACACACACACATATATACACATCGACCGTTTCCCACCAAGGCAGGGTGGCCCGAAAAAAAAAAAAACTTTCATCATTTACTCCATCACTGTCTTGCCAGAGGGGTGCTTACACTACAGTTATAAAACTGCAACATTATCACCCCTCCTTCAGAGTGCAGGCACTGTACTTCCCATCTCCAGGACTCAAGTCCGGCCTGCCAGTTTCCCTGAATCCCTTCATAAATGTTACCTTGCTCACACTCCAACAGCACGTCAAGTCCTAAAACCCATTCATCTCCATTCGCTCCTAACACCCTCACGCACGCTTGCTGGAAGTCCAAGCCCCTCGCACACAAAACCTCCTTTACCCCTTCCCTCCAACCTTTCCTAGGCGACCCCTACCCCGCCTTCCCTCCAACCTTTCCTAGGCGACCCCTACCCCGCCTTCCCTCCAACCTTTCCTAGGCGACCCCTACCTTGGTAAAGTACCTACAGAACGTACATCAGCGATGAAAATTTGAAGTCTATCGAATGAGGCTTTCTCTTGTTTTTAGCGTAAAAAAACGAAAAGACGGAAAGAAAAAAATCAGGTAACCACCTTAAAGGCCTACCTTTGGTGATTGATAATAATAATTAATAATAATAATAATGTTTTATTCCTGCTGTAACTGAAGCACAATGGATTTCACAGGTGACCTCTGACCTTATTATCCAGGTCATGCTCTTAGGGTTCACTGAATACATCAACTGACCATTGTATTTCACTCCACATAAATAATAATAAACTTGGGTTCAAATATCAATTAGACGTAATCACTGCTGTAAAACACGGCATCACTGCTCCAAAACACGCATCACTGCTCAAAACACGTAATCACTGCTCTAAAACACGTCATCACTGCTCTAAAACACGTAATCACTGCTCCAAAACACGTCATCACTGCTCTAAAAAACGTCATCAATGTTCTAAAACACGTCATCACTGCTCTAAAACACGTCATCACTGCTCTAAAACACGTCATCACTGCTCTAAAACACGTCACCACTGCTCTAAAATACGTCACCACTGCTCTAAAACACGTCATCACTACAGTAATATAAAACACGTCACCACTACAAATATAAAACACGTCACACTGACTATAACGTCATATGTATAAAACACGTCATCACTAAGTATATAAAACACGTCACACTACAGTCAATATAAAACACGTCACCACTATAGTAATATAAAACACGTCACCACTATAGTAATATAAAACACGTCACCACTACAGTAATATAAAACACGTCACCACTACAGTAATATTAAGCACGTCACCACTACAGTAATATAAAACACGTCACCACTATAGTAATATAAAACACGTCACCACTATAGTAATATTAAACACGTCACCACTACAGTAATATAAAACACGTATCCACTACAGTAATATTAAACACGTCACCACTACAGTAATATTAAACACGTCACCACTACAGTAATATTAAACACGTCACCACTACAGTAATATTAAACACGTCACCACTACAGTAATATTAAACACGTCACCACTACAGTAATATTAAACACGTCACCACTACAGTAATATTAACACGTCACCACTACAGTAATATTAAACACGTCACCACTACAGTAATATTAAACACGTCACCACTACAGTAATATTAAACACGTCACCACTACAGTAATATTAAACACGTCACCACTACAGTAATATTAAACACGTCACCACTACAGTAATATTAAACACGTCACCACTACAGTAATATAACACGTCACCACACAGTAATATTAAACACGTCACCACTACAGTAATATTAAACACGTCACCACTACAGTAATATTAAACACGTCACCACTACAGTAATATTAAACACGTCACCACTACAGTAATATTAAACACGTCACCACTACAGTAATATTAAACACGTCACCACTACAGTAATATTAAACACGTCACCACTACAGTAATATTAAACACGTCACCACTACAGTAATATTAAACACGTCACCACTACAGTAATATTAAACACGTCACCACTACAGTAATATTAAACACGTCACCACTACAGTAATATTAAACACGTCACCACTACAGTAATATTAAACACGTCACCACTACAGTAATATTAAACACGTCACCACTACAGTAATATTAAACACGTCACCACTACAGTAATATTAAACACGTCACCACTACAGTAATATTAAACACGTCACCACTACAGTAATTTAAACACGTCACCACTACAGTAATATTAAACACGTCACCACTACAGTAATATTAAACACGTCACCACTACAGTAATATTAAACACGTCACCACTACAGTAATATTAAACACGTCACCACTACAGTAATATTAAACACGTCACCACTACAGTAATATTAAACACGTCACCACTACAGTAATATTAAACACGTCACCACTACAGTAATATTAAACACGTCACCACTACGGTAATATTAAACACGTCACCACTACAGTAATATTAAACACGTCATCGTGCACTACAGTAATATTAAACACGTCACACTGGTAATATTAAACAGTCACCACTAGTAATATTAAACAGTCACACTAGTAATATTAAGTCACCACTAAGTGACAGGTGAGCAGTCACCACTGGATGACATGGCAGAGTCACCAGCTGTACAGTATTTAAGTCACCAGCTGGTACAGGTGGCACTAGTAATATTAACAGTCACCACTGGAATTTAACAGTACACAGTATAACAGTACCACTACGTTATTAAAGTCACCACTGAGATCGACCACAGGTAATATTAAAGTCATACGTATATAAAAGTCACCACTGTAATATTAAACAGTCACCACTCGTAAGTATTACACGTCACCACTAGTATTAAACACGTCACCACTCAGTAATATTAAACACGTCACCACTCAGAATATTAAACACGTCACCACTACAGTATATTAAACACGTCACACTACAGGTAATATTAAACACGTCACCACACATAATATTAAACACGTCACCACTCAGTAATATTAAGCACGTACCACTACGTAATATAACACGTCACCACTACGTAATATTAAACACGTGCACTAGTAATATAAACGTCACCAGCTGAGTATATAAACGGTACCACCATAGTCCACAGTATAAACACGTCACCAGCTGGTGACAGTTAACAGTCAGCTTACAGTTATAAACAGTCACCAGCTGGTGACAGGTATAGTCAGCCACGTACAGTATAGTCACGCAGCTGGGTGACAGGTGACGTAGTCCGCTGGGTGCAGGTGCAGTAGTCACTGGACGGTTAGATACCAGCTGGGGTGACAGGTATCAGCAGTAGTCACCAGCTGGGGTGACAGGTATCAGCAGTAGTCACCAGCTGGGATGACAGGTGGTAGTAGTCACCAGCTGGGGTGACAGGTGGCAGTAGTCACCAGCTGGGATGACAGGTGGTAGTAGTCACCAGCTGGGTTGACAGGTGGCAGTAGTCACCAGCTTGGGTGACAGGATGCAGTAGTCACAGCTGGGTGACAGGTCAGGCAGTAGTCACCAGCTGGGAGGTCAGGTACAGCGGAGGTGGCAGTGTCACCAGCTGGGTGACAGGTGGCAGTATCACCAGCTGGGTGACAGGTATCAGTAGTCACCAGCTGGGTTAGTATCCCCGGTCAGGCAGTAGTCACCAGCTGGGGACAGGTACGCAGTAGTCACCAGCTGGGCAGCATGGTAGTCCCAGCTGGGTGACAGTGCAGTAGTCACCAGCTGGGTGACAGGTGCAGTAGTCACAGCTGGACAGGTGGTAGTCACCAGCTGGGGTGACAGATGCAGTAGTCACCAGCGGTGCAGGGATCAGCAGTGTCTGGGGTGGCAGGTATCAACAGTAGTCAACTGCTGGGGTGGCAGGTATCAGCAGTAGTCAGCTGCTGGGGTGGCAGGTATCAGCAGTAGTCAGCTGCTGGGGTGGCAGGTATCAGCAGTAGTCAGCAGCTATACTCTTCAATAAAGTCGAGGGGTCAGGGTTGTAGATGTGCTGGGGGAACCTCGCTTACACTCCTATTATTGTTTTTTTATTATATTTGAAGCGCTAAACACGTGAGAGGCCATGCAACGCCTCAACAATGGGAAGTAATCAGGCTCGATCTAAAGAAATGAAGGATAGCTCCAGTTCCTTGAATCAAGAGCTTTTCAATGGCATCAGCTCCAGCTCATGGCTCTTCTTAATTGATCTTGGACTCTGTCATACCTATTCCTAAAGCTGTGGTTGATAGTTTACAACCCTCGAGAACAGTTGGATGAGTACACCCAGGCAACGTGTCTATCGGGCGAATAACAGATGGAGCCGCCACTGTGTACACTGAATAACCCACACGGGTTTAGCGCTCGATGCAAAAATTAATAAATAATGCTACCACTTGAATGTTAGATACGTTATAATTGCTGCTTCATGACGCTGACTTTCACTCAATAACAGCGAAAATCAGGAGTATATATTGACTCGCTAATGAAGATTTATATATATATATATATATATATATATATATATATATATAAATTGTGGGACCATATATAAACAAAGTGTTTCGTACATTGCTCTCATAACTTGAGTTTCTACACATGATTCATGTTTTATAATAATAATAGCAACAACAACAGGGACTGGAAATAAAGAATACTAAACATAATAAGAGGATGAAGCTTTTAATCTAACTTTACATTAAATAAAATATATCCTTGTTACTATGTAGTTTCTCCTTCAGAAAAGTGGGTTTTTAGTATTCAAAAATTTCCCCCTATCAGAATGTTATTTCAATTCGCATAAATACGATAAAGCCCCTAAACTACTGGTTGAAGTCCCTTGATTTGTATTCCCTGGAATTCAGGCGAGAAAGATACATGATACACTTGGAAAATCCTAGAGGGACTAGTCCCAAATTTGCACACAAAAAATCACTCCCTATGTGTCAGGGGAACGCCTTCCACTTGAACAATAAAATATAATGAAAAATGAAGATTTCTCCCCACCATAAGAATGTAAGATTTCACCCCACCATAAGATTGTAAGATTTCCCCTCCATAAGAATGTAAGATTTCCCCCACCATAAGAATGTAAGATTTCCCCCTCCATAAGAATGTAAGATTTCCCCCACCATAAGAATGTAAGATTTCCCCCCTCCATAAGAATGTAAGATTTCCCCCACCATAGGAATGTAAGATTTCCCCACCATAAGAATGTAAGATTTCCCCACCATAAGAACGTAAGATTTCCCCACCATAAGAATGTAAGATTTCCCCACCATAAGAATGTAAGATTTCTCCACCATAAGAATGTAAGATTCCCCCCACCATAAGAATGTAAGATTTCCCCACCATAAGAATGTAAGATTTCCCCACCATAAGAATGTAAGATTTCCCCCACCATAAGAATGTAAGATTTCCTCCATAAGAATGTAAGATTTCCCACTCCATAGAATGTAAGATTCCCCACCATAGTATGTAAGATTTCCCCACCATAAGAATGTAAGATTCCCCACCATAAGACTGTAGATTTCCCCTCCATAGGAATGTAAGATTTCCTCCACCATAAGAATGTAAGATTTCTTCCTCCATAGGAATGTAAAGATTTCCCCCACCATAAGAATGTAAGATTTCCCCCACCATAAGAATGTAAGATTTCCCCCTCCATAAGAATGTAAGATTTCCCAAACAATAAGAATGTAAGATTTCCCCTCCATAAGAATGTAAGATTTCCCCCCTTCATTAGAATGTAAGATTTACCCCCACCATAGGAATGTAAGATTTCCCTCACCATAGGAATGTAAGATTTCCCCCACCATAGGAATGTAAGATTTTTCTCCCACCATAGGAATGTAAGATTTCCCACCACCATAGGAATGTAATGGTTCCCCAACAAAATCCTCTTCAAAAGAATAGTTTTTCCTTCCCTGAAAAAAAATGTATTTTTCCAAAATCAAAATACATTTGCCCTCCCACACAGTAAAAGTTTGTTCCCCTCCACCACAAGAGTATCATGTGACAAAGCCAGCCAGCTGTACATATTTATTCTTGTGTCACTTACCTACCGTTAGAATAAACATCATAACTTGTGTGTTGAAGACAGATTGTTGCCGATACGGTTAAATCTTTTTGTAGTCAGGTTGTAGAGGTGCCTAGCAGCTCGTAGTGTGTGTGTGTGTGCACTCACCTATATGTTGTTGCAGGGGTCGATTAACAGCTCCTGTGTGTTTGTACGCTCACCTCTTTGTAGTTATAAGGGTCGAGTCTCAGTTCCTGGTCCTGCTTAATTAATATACTCCCTGCTAGCCTCGTGAGCCTTGTTATACCTATTTATGAAGCAACTTCGTCGTCCAGAGCATTTCACTTCCTGACCACTCTGACGCTGAAAAAATACTTCCTGACATGTGACTCACGTGTGCCTCTTGAGCAGTCTGTGTCCACCCTCTCAAACCCTCTTAATATTTTGTATGATATTATATATCTTCTTGTTCCTCTGTTATCTAATGTCGCCAGTTAGTTCCTTTAGTTTCTCATCATAGTTCATTCCCCTGAGCTATGGAACTAGTCTCGTTACAAACCTCTACACTTTCCCTAGTTTTTTTTTATCGGCTTTACGAGGTGTGGATTTCAAGTTTGTGCTACATATTCTAAGAAGAGCCTGACATGCGGTATGTCGTATATAGAATGATACGTTGTTGAGATTCCTGAAAGCTAATGTTACATTCGTCAAGAACAGAGATTTTGTCTTCTAAGCATTTTGTCTAGTTTATTGTGCAATTCGTATACATACTGTGGAGGATAGCGCAAGAACGTATGGATACACACAAAGCTTAGAAACTAGGCTCTTAACAGGAGTACATCTGGATTTATATCTACAATTTGCCTTGTCTAATGCAAGCAAATTTAAGATTTTTTTTAATATGTTCTTAATATTGTCTTATTTTTGTTAAGCACATTGTGTTTAAGAAAGTGACCATGAGGCTGACTACAGAGAACCTTTACTGCACATATCAGTTCCATCAAACACCTTAACTATTGGGAACGCCTGGAAGCACATGACTTGTACTCACTGGAGCGCAGGCGAGAGAAATGCATCATAATCTACACCTGGAGAATCCTAGAGGGACTGGTCCCTAATCTGCACACAGAAATCACATACCCACAGTGAAAAGTAGGGGCGCCATTAGTACACTAAGAGAAAACACCATAAGTGTCCGGGGCCCAAGACTGTTCAACAGCCTCCCACCAACCATAAGGGAAATTACCAATAGACCCCTGGTTATCTTCAAGAGGGAGCTGGACAGGTACCTAAATTCAGTGCTGGATCAGCCAGACTGTGGTTCGTACGCTGGACTACATGCGGTCAGCAGTAATAGCATAGTTGATCAGGCCCTAACCACCGGGAGACCTGGTCGTGGACCAGGCCGCGGGGGCGTTGATCCCCGGAATAACCTCCAGGTAGACATACTTTATAGTATTTAGTTTGATCATGTTATGTCCATATGACAATCTGCCAGAGGTGCAGCGAGCATAACTGCTGTGGTTATTTTGTTGATTTGCTCCTCAGGTGATATATGCGGCACTGTGCTCACCTCTTACGTTTTTCTGCTTGAAGATTTCTTACATATCAACCCCCTGAGCAGCGGTGCCTCTCACCTTCCCCCCTCCCTTTCCCCTCACACCTTCACATTTCCACCTCTTTCGCCCCCCATTCCACTGCACCCTTCCTCTCTCCCTCCCCACCTCCCATGCGGCCTTGATCTTTGCAGGCAATAATAGGCAGCGGACGCTGTGTACAGCAAAATGGACGTTGCTGGTGGGACCTGGTGGCGTTATGATCGCTCCGTTACCTGCCCACATACTCTCCTGACCTCCCGCCCTAATGACCTGTCGCCCTCCTGACCTCCCGCTGTCTTGTCCTACCCTCCCGCCCGCCCGCGCTAAAATATTTGAATCAGGTGAAAGCACAAACCGAATAAAATTATATTAAGGAAATTGGATATAGCAACAATTTTCATATATAAACTCAGTTAAGTTTGTGGCTCTCATGTGAATATGTGGGGTTGTAACTCCGTGAGGAGGTAACATAACCCCAATGAAAAGTAGGGATGCCCAAGATTATTCAACAGCCTCCCAGAATACCTAAGAGAACTGGATGGATACCTAACGTCAGTACCCGATCACCGGGGCTGTGGTTCGTATGTTGGTTTGCGTGCGGCCAGTAGTAACAGCCTTGTCGATCAGGCCCTGATCCATCGAGAGGCTTGGTCTAGGACCGGGCTGCGGGGCTTGTTGACTCCCGGAACGACCTCCAGGTAGAGTTGCAGTTCGTCCAAGTACAAACCTAGCAAATACACTAACATCTTGGCAGTTTGTTGATTAATAGTGCTCTTAGAAATAAAATATTAATCATATAACCACCTTTCTAGTATTAATAATGTAATGTAGTATCTTTTTTTATCTTCCTATTTGGAATTATCATTTAAAAAGAGTTTTATGCAGGTGATAAATAAAGGGGTAATATTTTGAAAAAAATATGTGAACTTAGGTGGTTACCAAAGGTTAGGGACGTTTCTTCACACGCCTTTGTAATTAATTTAACTGCGTTCAGAGATCGAATATTCAAGTGGTCTGTGATGGGTATTTGCTAAGTGGATTGTAATTAGCTCTGCCAGGTATAATTAGGAAGCTCATTCCTTACCTCTGGTATAACAAACTGAAACAGCGGTTATCTCACTTAAATAATAGTGATCCATATGAAGTGGATCACTATGCCATCCTATCAACATGTTCCTTTAGTATATGACTGGTATACAGTACCGACTAGTTGATGAATTAGAGTCGACACTTGTGCAACATCTATGTTGTAGATGTTTCGCCCTCCAGTGCCTTATATTAACGAAGACCATAGAAGAGGGAGGGAGGGAGGGCTAGGGGATTGATTAATGCCTCTTCTATTGTTTTCCATTAATGTATCATGTAGAACATAACACAGGGGGTATTAAGGAGTGGATGTAGACCATGACACACTAGGGGGTGTTAAGGAGTGGATGTAGAACATAACACTAGGGGTGTTAAGGAGTGGATGTAGAACATAACACTAGGGGTGTTAAGGAGTGAATGTAGAACATGACACACTAGGGGTAAGGAGTGGATGTAGAACATAACACTAGGGAGTGTTAAGGAGTGAATGTAGAACATGACACACTAGGGGATAAGGAGTAGATGTAGAACATAACACTAGGGGGTGTTAAGGAGTGAATGTAGAACATGACACACTAGGGGGTAAGGAGTGGATGTAGAACATGACACACTAGGGGGTGTTAAGGAGTGGATGTAGAACATGACACACTAGGGGGTGTTAAGGAGTGGATGTAGAACATAACACTAGATGTTAAGGAGTGGATGCAGAACATAACACACTAGGGGAAACTAGACGATGTAGAGCACTGGGTCCGCGGTCATAAGTGCAAAACATGGCTTGAGGAAGAACGGTGTGACCCCGAGGTTTACCAGCCCTCCGCTCCTCCCACGCCCCCCTCCGCTCCTCCCACGCCCTCCTCCGCTGGCCCTCATACACTTCCCTCCCACTAACACCCGCCCTCCAACGCCCACCCACCTGCCAAAGTACGCTACGTTTGACCTTTTAATATCTATTGTCTTTGTCACCATAAATAGGTACTGTGTTGTGTATACAGATTTCAGGCGCCTCCTGGCTTCTTAGGCACAGCTATACATAAGTACATTTATCATATATAGTGTAAATTACGTAGCATAACACAAAAAAGTCAGATAAAGTGACTGTACTTGACAGTACAAGCTTACTTGTCAAGCTTACTTGTCAAGCTTACTTGTTAAGCTTACTTGTTAAGCTTGTAACTATATTTGTTACTATTGTTAAGCTTACTTTTAATTTTACTTGTTAAGTTATGCTCATTAACTTCTTGTAAACTACTTTTTTAACTGTAACTTTACTTGTTAATACACTTGTAAGTTACTTGTAATACTTGTAACACTTGTAACTTCTTGTAACTTACTTGTCAAACACTTGTCAAGCTTCTTGTGTGTAGCTTACTTGTTAGCTTACTTGTCATACATTGTTATAACTTATTGTTAAGCTTATTTGTTAAAAACAATTATAACATGAAGGGGCTACTGCATTATTTTCTTAATTATTCACAGCTCACTTCTTATACATTTATAACTTGAAGAATTATGCATCACTTAACCATTCCGATGAAAAATAATTTTTAACATAATTTATATGAGGGAGTATAATATACACCTATAAATTATGTATAATGTATACACAAAAATCCTCTATTATTTACTTACGATAAAATGACAAGAGGTTTTGTGTGTACTACTTGATTCTCTTTCATAAACATTATATATACACTAATTTCCAGTGCTCTTTCTTTTATTAAATATGATCGTTAATTCATTCATAAAATCATTCATCTGTGAGTATGAATGATGATGTGTGTGTGTATATTCTTCCTTTACTCCTCTCTTAGTGTATATTAAGCCTTTACTCCTCCTTAGTGTATATTCTGCCTTTACCTCTCTCTTAGTGTATATTCTGCCTTTACTCCTCCCTTAGTGTATATTCTGCCTTTACTCCTCCTTAGTGTATATTCTGCCTTTACTCCTCCCTTAGTGTATATTCTGCCTTTACTCCTCCCTTAGTGTATATTCTGCCTTTACTCCTCCCTTAGTGTATATTCTGCCTTTACTCCTCCCTTAGTGTATATTCTGCCTTTACTCCCCTTAGTGTATATTCTGCCTTTACTCCTCCCTTAGTGTATATATCTGCCTTTACTACTTCTTAGTGTATATTCTGCTTACTCCTCTAGTGTATATTCTGCTTACTCATCCCTTAGTGTATATTCTTGCCTTTACTCCTCCCTTAGTGTATATTCTTCCTTTACTCCTCTCTTAGTGTATATTCTGCCTTTACCTCTCCCTTAGTGTATATTCTTCCTTTACTCCTCTCTTAGTGTATATTCTTCCTTTACTCCTCTCTTAGTGTATATTCTTCCTTTACTCCTCTCTTAGTGTATATTCTGCCTTTACCTCTCCCTTAGTGTATATTCTGCCTTTACCTCTCCCTTAGTGTATATTCTGCCTTTACCTCTCCCTTAGTGTATATTCTTCCTTTACTCCTCTCTTAGTGTATATTCTTCCTTTACTCCTCTCTTAGTGTATATTCTGTCCTTTACTCCTCTCTTAGTGTATATTCTGGCCTTTACTCCTCCTTAGTGTATATTCTGCCTTTACTCTCTCCTTAGTGTATATTCTGCCTTTACCTCTCCCTTAGTGTATATTCTGCCTTTACTCCTCCCTTAGTGTATATTCTGCCTTTACTCCTCCCTTAGTGTATATTCTGCCTTTACTCCTCCCTTAGTGTATATTCTGCCTTTACTCCTCCCTTAGTGTATATTCTGCCTTTACTCCCTTAGTGTATATTCTGCCTTTACTCCTCCCTTAGTGTATATTCTGCCTTTACTCCTCCCTTAGTGTATATTCTGCCTTTACTCTCCCTTAGTGTATATTCTGCCTTTACTCCTCCCTTAGTGTATATTCTGCCTTTATCTCTCCCTTAGTGTATATTCTGACTTTACTCCTCCCTTAGTGTATATTCTGCCTTTACTCCTCCCTTAGTGTATATTCTGCCTTTACTCCTCCCTTAGTGTATATTCTGCCTTTACTCCTCCCTTAGTGTATATTCTGCCTTTACTCCTTCCTCCCTTAGTGTATATTCTGCCTTTATCTCTCCCTTAGTGTATATTCTGACTTTACTCCTCCCTTAGTGTATATTCTGCCTTTACTCCTCCCTTAGTGTATATTCTGCCTTTACCTCTCCCTTAGTGTATATTCTGCCTTTACCTCTCCCTTAGTGTATATTCTGCCTTTACTCCTCCCTTAGTGTATATTCTGCCTTTACTCCTCCCTTAGTGTATATTCTGCCTTTACTCCTCCCTTAGTGTATATTCTGCCTTTACTCCTCCCTTAGTGTATATTCTGCCTTTACTACTCCCTTAGTGTATATTCTCCCTTTACTCCTCCCTTAGTGCATATTCTGCCTTTACTCCTCCCTTAGTGTATATTCTGCCTTTACTCCTCCCTTAGTGTATATTCTTCCTTTACTCCTCCCTTAGTGTATATTCTCCCTTTACGTCTCCCTTAGTATATATTCACTAGTTTTCTGATATTTTTGACTAAATATGAATGTCGGTGAAGACTTAAGAGACTGAACATTTTTTATCAAGGCTGAGGAACTGATCTCCTCAAATTACCTCTCCACTTCTGCTGTCTCCTATGTATTAATGAAGGCTGCTGAGCAGACTAAATGCTTCGCTAATAAATATATCTAAGCGTTACACATGCGTCTTGCTAATCAACTTGTTGATACTGTATGCCGTGCACAATATGAGATTGATGAGGGTGTCAACGGTGAGACCTGGTTGACGATCGGGACACGGAGCGATGACTCCCTGGACCATCTTACATGTACAGGAGACTGACGTCTGAAGATGAGAGCTCAAAATTACTCCAGACGTGTTTCTGAACCGCACCTGTGCGTGATTCCTTAACCTCACCCCCATCCCTCCTCCTCTACTGGTACATGGACTCGTTATTGGCTTCTCTCTGTGGCTGACATACTGTCAGTGTCAGTGTGTGTTGTCATGGTGCAGTATAGTGTCTGTCCTTTAATACAACAACATAAACTCTTGTAACAGCTGCTGTTATTACTACTACTATTACTACTGTTGCACTGCTTCTATTACTTCAACTAGTACTACTTTAGCTACTACTACTATTGCCACTAACTCTACTATTACTATTACAACACTCTTACCACTAGTACTAACGCTACTATTAATACTGTTACTACAACTATTTCCACTGTTACTACTGCAGTGCTGCTACTGTTACTACTATTTCTACTACCACCACCACCACCACTACTAGTAGTAGTAGTAGTACTATTGCTGTTATTACGATGTTCAGATCGTTCAAAAACAGACGCGCGTAAAGACATTAGAAAGCGGAAATAGTATATTGAGGCCGGGCTAGAGTATATGAAAACTGATGGATAGACTGGTGATGGATAGATTGATCGATGGTGGGCTGGTGATGGGTGGGCTGGTGATGGGTGGGCTGGTGATGGGTTGGCTGGTGATGGGAAGGCTGGTGATGGGGGGATTGGAACACGGAAGCCGCCTCTCGGCAGATGAGTCGAATATTCCGTTTTGGAAACAAGTCCGCAGGACTGGTACGTAATGAGGACGTTAAGGGCGGAAACTGGGCGGGTAATGAGAGTGTAGTGAGCCGTTACTGCAGGTGTTGGGAGGCCAGGGTTGTATGCTACTCACCACCACCACCACTACCACCACCTACCACTACTACACCATATCTACCCAATCCGGGCCCTCCTCTTAATTAAGTTACTTCGGACGACATTACTTTTTCCGGATCTAATAGATCTCTGAAAAAATTTCTGTGTATTAAATTTGACTCCACTAGCGCGTGTGTGTGTACTCACCTATATGTGGTTGCAGGGGTCGATTCAAAGCTCCTGGCCCGCTTCTTTACTGGTCGACACTAATTCACTCTCACCCTGCTCCGTGAGCTTTATCATATCTCTTCTTAAAGTTATTTATGGAACTTGCCTCCACTACTTCACTCTCCAAATTATTCCACTTCATGATAACACTAAGGCTAAAGAAACTTATCCTGACTCATCTGGCTTAACTTCCCTGTGACTGTTGCGTGTCCATCTCGAACATCCTGTCTTGTCCCCTTCCAATTCCTTCAGTATTTTATATGTTGTTATCATGTCCCCCCTCTCTCCCCTGTCTTCCAGTGCCGTCAGATCAGTTTCCCTTAACCTTTCCTCGTAGGACATGCCCCTTAGCTCTGGGACTAGTCTCGTTGCAAACCTTTGCATTTTCTCTAATTTCTTGACGTGCTTGATTAGGCGTGGGTTCCAGACTGGTGCTGCATACTCCAGTATGGGCCTGACGTACATTGAGTACATTCTCTAGCGCACTTAGTCTTTGCCTCCCTGCACTTTTGGGTAAACCAGGGGCTCGTTCTGGACTTCCCATTATTTCTGTTGCCCTTGGGAACAAACCTTTCCTCTGCCTCCTTGCATTTTGTTGTTATGTATTCCATCATTTCGTTTACTGACTTTCCTTACATGTCTCTGTCCCACTGAACCTCCTGCAGGAAGTTCCTCATACCCGTGTAGTCCCTCTTTTATAGTTTGGCTTTTCCCTTTCAACTCCTGTTATCCTCTCCACTTGTAACTCTACTATGTACTCAAAGCTCAGAACCACGTGGTCACTGGCTCCCAGGGGCCTCTCATATGTGATGTCTTCAATGTCTGAGCTGCTCACGGTGAACACGAGGTCCAGCCTTGCTGGTTCGTCCTCTCCTCTCTCTCTGATAGTGTCTCTGACATGTTGGTGCATAAGGTTTTCAAGTACCACATCCATCATCTTGGCTCTCCATGTTTCTGGACCCCCATGTAGCTCCAGATTTTCCCAATCGATCTCTCTGTGGTTGAAGTCGCCCATAAAAATAATTTTGCTCTGCTCGAATGAGCTCTCCTTGCCACCTCAGCCAGTGTGTCCACCATTGCTCTTTTTCTCTCTTCATATTCCTCTCTTGGCCTTATATTCCCCAGACTGAATTGTACCTACTATGTAGTCCCTTTCATTAATCGTGTCCATGCCTTCCATTTCCTCAAATCTCCATTGGTTGCTTACGAGCAGTGCAACCCCTCCTCCCCCTCTACTCCTATCTTTCCTCAGGATCTGATATCCCGGTGGGAAGATTGCATCTGTTATTGCCTATGTGAGTTTCGTTTCTGTGACTGCTATGATGTCTGGTGACTTCTCATTGATTCTTTCATTCCACTCATATTTATTCGTTATTCCATCCGCGTCCGTGTACCAAACCTTCAACTTCGTTTCTAAAACTGTGGTCCTAGGTGAATATTGGGGTTGAAGGAGCGGGAGCCCTGGCTGGGGCCTATGGGGGTTGCGGTGGGGGTGGGGTTTGTGATGGGGGCAGAGTGCCCGTAGGGGGTTGCTGTAGGGGTGGGGTTTGTGATGGGGGTGGGGACAGAAGGAATGGTGTGTGGGTGTCGGTTTAAATTGTTCAGTTGCCTTGGGGTTGTCGTGGTTGGAGTCCTTCTGCGGGTGTTTCTGGAGGGTGTCTTCCCTTCTACCTGGGTCTGGGTTTATCAGCTCTTCTTTGTCATTTACTCTCGTTCCTTATTTCGTCTTTGTATCCTCTCTTTCAGTAACATCCTTTCCTCTTGTGTTCTGTCCCGATCGAGGTAAACACTCTTGTACTCCCGATTCTCTCTCAGTCGTGCTTTCTCCTGCAGGATCATGGATCGAGCTGATTCTGTCTTGAAAATTACTTTGAGAGGCCGTTTTCTTCCTCTTGTAAACCACCCAATTCTCCAAAAATTTGTCACCTGGGTCATGTCACCTTCACCTATTGCTTTCATGATACCTTCAATCGTTTTTTCTCCTGTTTTCTTTTATCATGAGTATCCCCTTCGACTTCCTGGAGCCCATAGACAAAAATTGACCTCTCCCTTTCGTCCTCCCACTGTGTCTCCCTTTGCATCCTCAGAGATGTTTTAGTTCCTTCCATTGAGGTGTCCCTTCAGTCCCTTCCCTGGCTGAAGCCCCTATGCTCCGTGGTCTGTTCTTCCCGCTCATGTGTTCCTGGCCACTGCAGTTGATTGTTGGAGTCTGCATATAGCATAGCTACTTCATTGTCTTCAGACCTCTCATTTGTTGTTAGTGTGCTCCTCGTCTTTCCCGGGCCCCACGTGGGTCTGATACGGCCTTTGCATACAGGATAGCTTCTTTGCTCCCCAGAGTCCCCTCGTCTGTGACTGATGCAGAAGTTCCTGATGGCATGTCTGAATTGTCATTTTTCTCTTTGAGCTGTTTCAGGTTTTGCAGTTCCTCTTCTAAGCCCTGTATCTTAGCTTCTGCTGTTGTGTGTGTGCGCGCGTGTGCGTGATTACCCATTTGTTTTTGTTACTACCTATTCATGGTTATAGAAGTAGGTAATATTTTAGTAAGGGACAGTGGTGAACCCACAACTCAGCTCGTCTTCTTAATCACAGACATCATTTCACTCTTGTAAAGACAGTTATATTTATATTTTGTGTTATAATTGGTTATTTTCATGGAGGACAACGTAACGTAACGTAACCTAGCCTAGCCTACCCTACCCTAACCTAACCTAGCCTAGCCTAACCTACCCTAGCCTAACCTACCCTAACCTAACCTAACCTAACCTAACCTAACCTAGCCTAGCCTACCTAGCCTAACCTAACCTAAGCCTAGCCTAGCCTAGCCTAACCTAACCTAGCCTACCTAACCTAGCCTAGCCTACCTAACACCTGGCCTAGCCTACCTGGCCTAACCTACCCTAACCTAACCTAACCTAGCCTAACCTAACCTAACCTAACCTAACCTAACCTAGCCTAGCCTAGCCTAGCCTAACCTAACCTAACCTAGCCTAACCTAGCCTAACCTAACCTAGCCTAACCTAACCTAGCCTAACCTAACCTAGCCTAGCCTAGCCTAGCCTAGCCTAACCTAACCTAGCCTAACCTAACCTAGCCTAACCTATCCTAACTAACCTAGCCTAACCTAGCCTAGCCTAGCCTAGCCTAGCCTAGCCTAGCCTAACCTAAGCAAAGAATTTGCTGCTAAGTGTATGTGAAAACCCTCATAGATGTTTATGGTAGTTAAGAGACGTGTTGCCCACTACACAATTTATTACATAAGTCAATAAGATGTGAAGATTTACTCAACATTTCCAGACATCTCAGACAAACGTAATGAACAAAAATCTAGAACTTAGACAAAGGGGTAAGTAAGAGACACGTGCAATAGTTCACTGAGTATAAATTAAACATTGCATTAAATAAAGGTTCATCAACAACCCCCGGAGAGGATGATATAACTTTAAGACTGATAACCTGATAACTGTTAGTACTGTAATATCTTAGGTACACTGAAGGTGTCCTCCGTAATTCTTGTGTCAATAGTCTCATTGTAGCATTACCTATGCCGTTGACTGATACTTAACAGACTATATTATAGAATCTGACACCAACTCTCGCCTTATCTCTATTGTTTTGTGAGAGGGATAAGTGTGCAGAATTGTATTATTACCTTTCCCACTGCCCACTCTTCTACTAGTTTCCACATTTCTTGATTTGATGTCTACATTTGCTATTGCATTCGTTATCCTACATGAATATTGGTGGTAACCTCCTCAGTTGGATAACAGGTTACCAATCAAAATAAAGTATCCCCTGTTATCTACCAAACTTCTAGAACTGAGGCAAAATAAATGTCCCGAGGTACATCGCAGGGAGGAGTGCTTGGTCCCATGCTATTTAATGTCTTAAGTCTCCTCTACGTGCACTACCTACCATACTTAAACATGTAGCTATAATATGATAATGACATTATGACCCATGCAACAAAGCATAAGAAAATGAGCACCATTCCTAATGAAGTTCACATAATATGTAATTAAATAGGATTCACCTTATATTCAACTAAGATTAATATATTAACAAACAAACGACATACCCAACTCATCAGCTACAGCTTAGATTTCTTGGTACCCTTCAGTAAATCCATCATACCATAAGTAAATTAGAAATACAAAGCTAGGCTAAATGCTCTCAGGACTGTTGCTGCCTTCAAACATTATTGTGGTGCTAATGTAAAAATAGTGAGAATGATGTACATAGTCTGTATTAGATCCTTAATTAATTATGAGTCTGGCTAAAGAAAATTCTTCGTATCCCTTGGAGCTAATGAAAAACGAAGGCCTCAGAAAGAGCTTGGTATCCCTGATATCAGTGATAGGATAATCTAGCTTAACACCGTAACTGATATTAGAATGGTGATAAATGAACCAGACACTGCCACCATAAATCTTGTTAAATGTCTAGAAGTAAATAAATACAAATTTAAATAGACTGTGAAAACATGCAGTTGTATTCTAACCTGCACGCGCTCTCTCACACAACATTTTACTCCCTTTCATGGAAGTTGCATTTATTTAATCTCTCATAAGAACATAGGAAATAAGGAACACTGCAGCAGGCCTACTGGCCCATGAGAGGCAGGTCCAAGTCTCCCACCGGCTTAAGCCAATGCCCTAACCTAGTCAGGTCAGGTCACATTCACTTAAGAAGCGCGGCATCTGACCTAGTAGCACAAGCTAGTCAGGTCTAACTCACACCCACCCGCACCCACTCATGTATTTATCTAACCTATTTTTAAAACTACACAATGTTTTAGCCTCTATAACTGTACTCGGGAGTTTTTTCCACTCATCCACAACTCTATTACCAAACCAATGCTTTCCTATATCCTTCCTGAATCTGAATTTTTCCAACTTAAAGCCATTGCTGAGAGTCCTGTCTAGGCTAGATATTTTTAGCACACTATTTACATCCCCTTTATTTATTCCTGTTTTCCATTTATACACCTCAATCTCCCCCCCAATTTTACGTCTTTCTAGAGAGTGCAGATTCAGGGTCCTCAGTCTATCCTCATAGGGAAGATTTCTGATACATGGGATCAACTTTGTCATCTTCCTTTGTACGTTTTCCAGAGCATTTATATCCATCCTGTAATACGGTGACCAAAACTGTCCAGTATAATCTAGATGAAGCCTAACCAAGAATATATAGAGTTGAAGAACAACCTGAGGACTCCTATTATTTATGCTTCTTGATATGAAGCCAAGGATTCAAAGGTTCAATGCTAAGGACCTGTCACCTGCTTTAAAAATAGGTATCACATTTGCCATTTTCCACTTATCTGGCACTATGCCAGTTTGTAGTGATATGTTGAAAAGATTAGCCAAAGGTTTGCTAAGCTCCTCTTTACATTCCTTTAGAACCCTTGCGTGCTGTTCATCAGGGCCTGGGGATTGTTAGGTTTTAATTTATCTAGTTGTCTAAGGACCATGTCACGTGTGACCCTAATCGTGCATAGTTTATCATCGTCCTGTTCTACATAATTTATTATTTCTGGAACATCGCTAGTATCTTCCTGTGTAAAAACTGAGAGGAAGTAAGTGTTAAAAATTCTACACATTTCCTTATCACTGTCGGTGAGCTGATCAGAGTAACTTTAGAGTGGGCCTATCTTGTCCCTAATGTTACTTCTGTATACCTGAAAGAATCCTTTTGGGTTAGTCTTCGATTCTTTTGCAACTTTAACCTCATAATCTCTTTTTGCTTTTCTTATTCCCTTTTTTTTATTTCTCTCTTTAACTGAATATATTGATTTCTTAACTGCCCCTCTCCTCTTTTGATTCGCCTATATATGCCTCTCTTTTGACCATTGAGATGTTTTAATCTATTGTTCATCTATTTAGGATAATTTTTGTTTGATCTGATTTTCCTATTTGGAACATAAGTTGTCTGAGCAGCTAGAACTATGCTCTGGAAAACGTCATATCGGCAATCATCACCACCTACCTGACCCATAGTCAGGTCATTCCAGTTCAGCCCACCCAGGTAATTTCTCAGTCCTATGAAATTAGCCAGGCGGAAGTTAGGGACAGACTTAATTGCCATTATTAGGGTAATTCCATGATATATTAAAACTGAGTGATTTGTGATCACTTTCCCCAAGCTCATCATTAAGCTCAAGATTATTAATTAGTGATTCCCTGCTGGCAAGAAGCAAGCTCCTCCTAAGAAGCTCGTCACTAATAATTCTTTCCTTAAATAACTTGCAAGAAGAATTTTATTAACTGTTTATAATAATATATCACAAATTATTTACACTGCTGTATCTGAGCTGGAGTCTACTGGCAGGGCTGCATCTGCTCTTGTTGCCTCCTCCAGCTGGAGTCTACTGGCAGGGCTGCATCTGCTCTTGTTGTCACCTCCAGCTGGAGTCTACTGGCAGGGCTGCATCTGCTCTTGTTGTCACCTCCAGCTGGAGTCTGCAGGCTGCATCTGCTCTGTTGTCACCTCAGCTGGAGTCTACTGGCAGGGCTGCATCTGCTCTTGTTGCCTCCTCCAGCAGGAGTCTACTGGCAGGGCTGCATCTGCTCTTGTTGCCTCCTCCAGCAGGAGTCTACTGGCAGGGCTGCATCTGCTCTTGTTGTCACCTCCAGCTGGAGTCTACTGGCAGGGCTGCATCTGCTCTTGTTCACCTCAGCTGGAGTCTACTGGCAGGTGCATCTGCTCTGTTGTCACCTCCAGCTGGAGTCTACTGGCAGGGCTGCATCTGCTCTTGTTGCCTCCTCCAGCAGGAGTCTACTGGCAGGGCTGCATCTGCTCTTGTTGTCACCTCCAGCAGGAGTCTACTGGCAGGGCTGCATCTGCTCTTGTTGTCACCTCCAGCTGGAGTCTACTGGCAGGGCTGCATCTGCTCTTGTTGCCTCCTCCAGCAGGAGTCTACTGGCAGGGCTGCATCTGCTCTTGTTGCCTCCTCCAACATAACTATAACAACCATGTTGAGTTAGGCATAAGAATTAACAACTGGGCACTGAAATCTTATGACAGTGGCTTGACTCCTTGATTATTACTCTTTCTGTATCACCACTGAATGTACTAAACTCTAACAACATGCTTATAGAAATGCCAGGTGTAGATATTAACAATAAGAGATAAAGAAATTAATGTAGAATTCTAATGAATTACCTCTACATGATATATCTGATAAATTGAGCAAAGAAAGTACCACGAAGGAAAAAGTTGAATATAACTTGAGTCTGTCTGTGTCAAGCATTAGAAATGATATTAAGAGAAAACTAAATAATGAATCTGAATATCATAGTTAAAAGCCTAGGTAGATCTATAACTCACTATGCTAACACGAACGTAGATAAGCACATTTACGGAGCAACTTGCAATACAGACTGTATGATGTAGTAGCCAGGCTTAGGCTTGTTGACATGTACTTCTGGCAGCTTGGGGAGCACAGATGATGATGTTGACACTTTAATGGTAAGTATGTTGTCAGCCTTATGAAAACTGTGCTTAATTGTCCACTTACTGATGAATATATAGAGAGTATAAAAAGCTTGTGATATGTAAGCTTGTCTTATTAATGAAAATATGATGGACATTTTTAAGAAAATATCCTAAATATGCTTGCAACAAATAAAATATAAATTATAAATATATATCAAGATGTACTCCTGTTAACCCTTTTGGGACCTAGTTTCTAGGCATTTTGTGTATCCATATGTTCTTGCACTATCTCCCATAAAATGGATATGGGGTGCACGATAAATAAAGTAGCTGCTTCAGTTCTTGGGCCCATTATGTTCTTGAAATTCTTTGACTTCCATTGACAGGATTAAGTTTATTTAGGCACAGGTACACCTGAGTACAATTATCATACATAGTGTAAATTACCTAGGATAACTCAAAAAAGCCAGACAAAGTGACTTATTTCCATTGGGGTCATTGGATGGGTGCGAGGTCGTCATAGAGAATTGAAATCAAAGGTCAGCTGCCTGTTAGATGTCATCTGTCTTCCTAATTACATTCAAGGATTGCCATAGTCCAGTATTTATCTTCTTGTAGTCAGTTTTTCCAGTCTGATTTTTATTTTAGGAATGTTATAATAATACACCATGAGTGTGTATGACGCTTGTGTTGGGGATGTAAAGCTTTCATTTGTGTTGTTGTGGTGGTTAGAGTGTATTAGCTGGTGTTGATCAGAGGAAGGAGTGCAGCTGGGTGTGTGGGGAAGGCGGTGATCTGAAACCGTACTGTCAGGCCACCGTGGGGGAGGGAGGGACCTGGAAGGGATGGGGGCTCCTACATTTGGGGGTAGGGGTGCCAGGACGGTGTGTGTGTGGGGGGGCGGTATGGATTGGGATGTGGATGGGGATGGGTGGTGGGAGGGTCTGTGGGCCGTTAGCATCAGAAGCGGCTGGCGTAGCGGTCTGCCAGCGGCGGTGCTCACCCTGCCCTCTTGCAACGGATCCACCCCAGGTCACGCCCCCCCCCCTCTCCCCCTCCCACCACCCCCGGCTCTACTGGCCTCGGACCCGCTCTCTTCACCCTGTGATATACCTGTGACCAGTTTCGACAATAATATTGTACCCGGCCTGAGGTCAGGCTTCCCTATGGACTATTTGTTCAACCAAACTATTACTGTCTGCACTCTGCAAACCCTAATTGATTTGGTAATTTTTGCATGAAGTAGTCCAGTTATTGAAAACTTCTACCAGTGTAACTTTTCTTCCGCTAATATTTCATTATATATATATATATATATATATATATATATATATATATATATATATATATATATATATATATATATATATATATATATGCTTAATTCGCAAACAGGCGAAATTATATACAAACATTGTTTCTACGTCCACAGCAGGACTCGAACCTGCAAACTCTGTATAACAGTGACCAGTACTTTACCACGGAGCTAAACCCGCGAATAACTTTCAAAACGAGCTTGGTGCCCGGGGGTATGGTGCCCGGGGTATGGTGCCCTGGGGTATGGGGAAACATCGTCTGGCTCCGGCTGGACGCCCATAATTATCGCGGGTTTAGCTCCGTGGTAAAGTACTGGTTACTCTGATACAGAGTTTGCAGGTTCGAGTCCTGCTGTGACGTGAGACATGTTTGTGTATTTTATATATATATATATATATATATATATATATATATATATATATATATATATATATATATATATATATATATATATATATATATATATATATATATATATATATATCTCAAC
Organism: Cherax destructor; assembly: GCA_009830355.1. Classification (NCBI taxonomy): domain Eukaryota; kingdom Metazoa; phylum Arthropoda; class Malacostraca; order Decapoda; family Parastacidae; genus Cherax; species Cherax destructor. The sequence continues at coordinate 292,061 of WNWK01000008.1, forward strand.
ACTGCGACTAGCCGGGGATCGAATCCGTGTTGTTTTAGCTCGCCTCATGGTGAGCGAAAATTCACGACTCTCTAACCCACTGGACTATACAATCCTACAAAATCACGCACCCAGCAAAGCTAGGTGGAGGCTAGTACACCAAACGAGGAGTAGAATGAAATTAGCTCTGAGGCACCCACACCATCGCATGTCCTCGGATCACGGTACAACACCTAGCTCTGCTGGGTGCGTGATTTTGTACGATTGTATGGTCCAGTGGGTTAGAGCGTCGGGAATTTTGCTCACCATGAGGCGGGCTAAAACAACGCGGGTTCGATCCCCAGCTAGTCGCAGTTTTGTTATTGATTAAATACCACTCGTTCGTGGTTGCAATACTATATATATATATATATATATATATATATATATATATATATATATATATATATATATATATATATATATATATATATATATATATATATATATATCACACACACACACACATCCTGTGACAGATCGAAGGGTAATGAACCATGGATGGTGACATATTGTTCTCTAATGGTGCCCATGGTGCCCCTGTACTTTTCACTGGATTTATTCTACACTTCCTCATATATATCTCACTCCAGTAAGTTATGGTAGTATGCAGATTTAATACCTTACCTTGAAGCATCTTCCATGTAAGTAAATGGTATGGTGATACCGCAAGATGAGGGGAAAGACAATTACGTACAATTATGTACAGTTCGTTTCGCCACGAGTGACTTCTCCATCTAATGAAGAAGTCACCTGGACTATACATCCGTGTCTTTTTTTCCATATCTTCCATCCATACATCATCAGGTATCTCTCTTCTCCACTTCGGTGAATATATTCCAAGTGCTTAGAGGCGATCACAGTACCTTTCTTCAGATATTTTATTGGCTATGAGGGCAGTAAATGATCTCTGAAAACAATGTACAGGCGTGATGCACGACGGGTATGGGCGAAACGTAGTAGTCCCAATAATAGCCTGTTCTGCAGCTTGTTTTTTTATACTCAGAGTTCTGGTGCCTATGATCACAGAACAAGATTCCTAAGCCTTTTCTGTATTCCTTTTCGTTCTATGTCTTAAGCTGGCAGTTTTCATACTTATTTTGGTGTCTTACGCAAAAAAAAAATGATACTAGGCCCTGCGTAGTGTTGTCTTCTACCAGAATGAGAAACAGTAAAGGCACCAGGAGCGTGCCTTGTTGCACTGATCTTTTTATTTTTCTTAGACTGAATTTCCAGTTAGTTGCTATTGCTTTTTGTACGATCTTTTTGAATATATATATTTTTAATTTTCCTGTTATGTCTATTGATTTTTTTCCATGGGCTGACACTTCACGGTGACGTTTCTTAAATACTTTTGGAAAATTCCTGTATACTCTGCAACCCCCTTACGTTTCCCATGATTTTCAGTCATGAAACACCTGGATGTATACAGAATCGGGTGGGATGTATACAAACTGGGGAGGAATGTATACAATATGAAACGGGATGTATACAAAATGGGAGAAGAATGTATACAAAAGGAGAAGGGATGTATACAAAATGGGGAGGAATGTATACAGAATCGGGTGGGATGAACACAAAACGGGAAGGGATGTCCTGAAATGGAGGGATGTCCTGAAATGGGAAGGGATGTCCTGAAATGGAAAGATGTCCTTGAATGGGAAGGATGTCCTGAAATGGGAAGGGATGTCCTGGAAATGGGAAGGGATGTCCTGGAAATGGGAAGGGATGTCCTGGAAATGGGAAAGGATGAACTTCAAAACAACGCTGACGCTGTGAAAGCACCAGACTGACAGGTGTCCTTTAAATTTAATTATCTTTCTTGTTTCATATTAAATCAATGTCTATTTTTTCCATGACCAAGCATTGTTTGGCAGCAGCGTCCAGCGCATGTATTAATGCATCTCATTACAGCAGTTGCAGATGTGTTCTTCTGCATGTAACAACTCACTTCATAACTCGTACTTCGGCTCAAAATTAAATATTTTATTAACAACTTAGTTTACATTCTTTTGTATAATAATAATAATAATAATAATAATAATAATAATAATTATTATTATTATTATTATTATTATTATTATTTTATTATTGATGTTAGTCATAATTTATCAGTCCAGACTTTTAAACAAGGCGAACGTCGTTTTGGTACAAGTACTCACCTGATTGTACTCCCTTGCTTGTACTCACCTAGGTTATTTGTCCTATTTTATTAGCCTAGCTGTAGTCACCTAGTTGTGAATGCAGCGGTTGAATCTCGGCTCCTGGACTCCTCCCTCTTAACTACCCACGAAGGATTACACAGTCTCCCGAGTGAGTCACACGAGTGTGACTCACTACGACAAGTGTGACTGCAACAAGTGTGTGACTCACTCTACAAGTATGCCTCGCTTTGCAACAAGTGTGACTCTCCAGCAGCAACAGCCTGGTTGACCAAGCTAGCACAATACGAGCCTGCCAAATGGCCGGGCTCCGGGAGTAGTAAGACTCTCGAAACTCATCAAAGTATATCTCTACGACAAGTGTGACTCTACGAAAGGTAGCCTACATAGTGTGACTACACCAATGTACCCTCTACAAGGTATGATCTCTACGACAAGTGTGACTCTACGACAAGTGTAGCTCTACCATAAGTGTGACTACACCAAGTGTGACCCTCTCTACAAGTATGACTACGACAAGTGTAGCTCTACGATAAGTGTGACTACACCAAGTGTGACTCTCTCTACAAGTGTGACTCTACGACTAGTGTATCAGTACATTCAAAATAACATCAGTTCTCCTGCCTCTGACAACTTAACAGATCGTTTATGTAATATTACCCATAATCCTTTCAGAATACTTCTACAAGAATGTTCTCAGAATATTATACGGGAATATTCTCTCGAAATACTCTGGGAATATTTTCAAAAATTAATTATAATATCAATTTAGGTTAATATCATTTGCAAATATTGTTTAAGTTTGGTTGTGTGTGTCTCATCATTCTTGTGATTTAATTTCTAGCATAGGGTGTTTGCTGTAAACTAGATCATTCTAGCCGTGAAAATGTGTCTAACGATTTGTAAACTAGATCATTCTAACTGTAAAGTTGACAAGTCTCAGGACTTGTTAACTTTATCATCCCAGCACCAGACTCATCATGGGTATGGGAATGGGTATCAATGGGGGAGGGGGGTAATATACCATACAAAGGCGTGCCAAATAGGCACAGTAACAGATATGTATTGACACTTTTTCTGTCATATTTTTAACATTAACAAACAAAAATATTTTCAAAGTCTACCAGGCCTGGTCTCAGACCGGGCCAAGGGGGCGTTGATCCTGGAAACCCTCTCCAGGTATACTCCAGGTGACTGACACATGATCTTTAACTGCTTCTTGGAACATTGCGCAGTGCCCGGTGTCGCACCACGGCTCATAAATGTCCAGATTTCAACTGTTACTGTTTTGTCTCGACCACCTCGTTGTTAAGTAAAAGGAAACAAGTGAAACTAATGTGACATTTCATTGTGGCAACGTTTCGCTCTCCAGGAGCTTTGTGATAAAGCTCCTGGAGAGCGAAACGTTGCCACAATAAAATGTCACATTAGTTGCACTTGTGTCCTTTACCTAACACACTGTGGGTATTTCTAGCAACATTAACACGACCCTCGTTGTCTGATTCACAGCATCGTAATATAATGTTTAGTGATGTCGTTGTTTGATGTATTGCGGGTTTATGTTTGTTTATTTGTGGTTAAATTAAGCGTTTTTAACCTAATCTTAATTAACCTAAGGGGTGTCGTGCACCACCTGGTGAATGGCAGGTGGTAATTACGGTTGATTTAGATAATCATGTTTAGTCTAAGTATCATAATTAAATCTAAATCTAACTAAATATAACCTTAGAAAAATCTGAGCACATTCTTCCCCCTAAAAAGAATGATGTTAGATGGGCCTAGAAATGTAGTTAGAGGCCACTATATTGAACTTAGTGCCACCAAGCTGGCACTGCCAATCCCCAGCAGTGGAAATTAATATGTTTATTCACGTACACACATAAGTACAGTTAAATAAATAATGATACATAACAGCATATGTGTAGATTACCTGGGATAACCTCCCCTCCCCCCCCAAAAAAAAGGCAAAGTGAGTTATTTCCACTGGGGTCCTATCGTCGGCGGGTGTTATTTCCACGGGTGCCGTGGCCACGAGTGAGGGAGATGTGTGCTCACTGAGGGTACTGGCCGCCTGAGGTCAACTCAACGGTGCCCCGTTGCCCGGGAAGGCCAGACTGGGGTATGACTGCTGCTGTTTGAGGGGTATCCGGGTCGTCTCCTCTCCGGGTATCAGTGGAGCCAGGTGTTAGTGATATTGTGGCAGGTGTTAGTGTTATGGAGGCAGGTGTTAGTGATATGGTGGCAGGTGTTAATATGAAGGTAGGTGTTAGTGATATGGTGGTAGGTATTAGTGATATGAAGGCGTTGCTAACACGGTGGCAGGTGTTACTAACACGGTGGCAGGTGTTACTAACACGGTGGCGTGTGTTTCTAACACGATGGCAGGTGTTACTAACACGGTGGCAGGTGTTTCTAACACGGTGGCAGGTGTTACTAACATGGTGGCGGGTGTTTCTAACACGATGGCAGGTGTTACTAACATGGTGGCGGGTGTTACTAACACGGTGGCGGGTGTTTCTAACACGGTGTCAGGTGTTAATAACACGGTGGCAGGTGTTAATAACACGGTGGCGGGTGTTACTAACACGATGACAGGTATTACTAACACGGTGGCAGGTGTTACTAATACGGTGGCAGGTGCTACTAACACGAAGAGGGAATAAAAGTGTTCTTATGCTCAAAGTGTTTCAAATTTTGAACTAATGGTAACATGTACTCTACAGTCAACATCAATGTTACTAATGTGTGTACATACACAAGCACGTAGTCACACATGCGTGTACATATAGAGGAAGGTGCATCAGGGTGGTCAAGTGTGACGAGTGGTGTCCCACAAGACTATTCTGGGACTGTCACCGTTTTAGACGTAGACAAACCACATACCGCACCACATAGTCCTACACATACCTGTTTGTATTCAGGTGCCTTAACAAAGAAACACTCAGGTGCCTTAACAAAGAAACACTCAGGTGCCTTAACAAAGAAACACTCAGGTGCCTTAACAAAGAAATACTCAGGTGCCTTAACAAAGAAACACTTAGGTGCCTTAACAAAGAAACACTTAGGTGCCTTAACAAAGAAACACTCAGGTGCCTTAACAAAGAAACACTAAGGTGCCTTAACAAAGAAACACTCAGGTGTCTTAACAAAGAAACACTCAGGTGTCTTAAAGAAACACTCAGGTGCCTTAACAAAGAAACACTCAGGTGCCTTAACAAAAAAACACTCAGGTGGCTTAAAAAAGAAACACTCAGGTGTCTTAACAAAGAAACACTCAGGTGCCTTAACAAAGAAACACTAAGGTGCCTTAACAAAGAAACATTCGGGTGCCTCAACAAAGAAACACTCAGGTACCTCAACAAAGAAACACTCAGGTACCTCAACAAAGAAACATTCAGGTACCTTAACAAAGAAACATTCGGGTGCCTCAACAAAGAAACACTCAGGTACCTCAACAAAGAAACACTCAGGTACCTCAACAAAGAAACATTCAGGTACCTTAACAAAGAAACACTCAGGTGCCTCAACAAAGAGTTCTTCAGCATACTGCATAAGACTGAATTTAGGCCTTTGATTTATTAGGAACTCCAGGTCAGGTAGCAAGTAGCGGCGGCAGGTCAAGTAACAAGTAGCGGCGGCAGTCAGGTCAAGTAATGGCGGCCACCAAATCAGGTAGCGGCGGCGGACAGGTCATATAGCGGCGGAGGGCTGCGGTAATAGGAGTGGTTGCGGGAAGTGTCGCCTGCGGTGATCAAGGAATCCGCTCGTTGCGGCCCCAGTCACCGCGCGGTGCAAACTAAGGTATGATGCATGCAGGTAGGCCGTTACCTGGCCACCTGGATGTACTCACCTACTTGTACTTGCACGGGTCGAAACATTGCTCCTAGATGTTTCGATCACTAGTACAGATTTCATGTGAGTAACTTTTACGTAATTATGGGCTGATTGGGTCTTCGCTCTCCTAAGGTCGTTAGATTCAGTTTCTTTCGTCTCGGCAGCAGCAACAGCCTGGTTAACCAGACAGGCCCCTCCCAGGCCAGAGCTGCGAGAATAGGGAAAACTCTGGAAGCCTATTAAAGGTATATCAAAGGTCTCATCTCGTCCTGCATGCTGCTCAGTTCCAGGATTAATCCTCTTACACATTGCTAAAATTTTTCAAGCATCTTTCTGGCATCTAAGACTCTGTAATATCTACTCTTGAAACTGAACCCGACCCAAGGCCAGGTTCAGTTTCAAGAAGGAAAACTCTTGAAAGTCATCAAAGCATATATCGAGTGGATGTGAGTTGGATCTGACTAGCTTGGGCCATTAGGCCTGCGGCAGTGCTCCTTCCTTATGTTCTTATCAGATGTAAAGGTATATCACCTCTTTATCTAGTAGGCTGCACTTACTCAGGGGACGGGTTGGGGCTTGAACCTTTGGCAAGTGAGTGGTAAAACTTGCAGGTCGGTGTGTTAACCAGTTCGCGAGTCACTTACCTCATCTGCTTCTTTAATTAACATCTTTGTCACATGCTTCCTCCTCCTCCTCCTCGTATCTGGAACATCCTCTCCCTGTTCACTCCATCTATCCCCCGAGTATTTTACGTCATGGTCATCTCTCCTCTAGTTTAAGTTCCTTAAAGTTTCTTCTGGTTTTTCAGATCCCTCTAATTACGGCGTCAATCTCTTCACCTATTTTCAATACACTGTGCTATTCAGGATTAAATTCAAGTCAGGCGGAATTACGAGAGTAGCAGAACTCTGGAAACTGGTCACATCAACATCACTGAACTTGACAAGACAAATTAGGAATAAGTTTACATATTAGTCAGAGCTCAGCCTAAAATAAAAATCAGTTGGGCCTTTTAAACCATCATACAGAAAATATAACAATGGCGGAACAAGACGTTTCCTGAGAGAATCATAATGAAACAGAATCACTTGCATGTTTTTCTCCGTAAATCAGTCTACATGTCTACATGTAGACAGGTAGACTCATCTGCACAGAGAGAAACATGCAAGAAAGCCGCGTCAGTTGACAACTGGTCGTTCAAAGCAAGAAAGGTAAACATGATATAAAATGAAAACGTATAGAATAAACCCAATGCTAGAAACCAGATCAACTTTTTTTTTAAAGTTTACCGCCGAAGAGGCTAGTATATTGTGGCCTTACCCTCCCTTCACCCCCATGCATCCGTAAGAGCATATAGATGCACAGAAGGACTAGGAAATAGGCCTACAAAGGGTTAACATGAGTCGAACAACTTAGCTGTTGTTACAAGCAAATTTAGGATATTTGCTTAATATATCTGATATCTTACATATCATATAGGTTATTATATCTTTATTCCACAATAAGTGGATCATCTAAGTGACTATAAGATTAACCATATACTTTGCATTTAATTTGATCATCATTTGTGTCTGCTAAACTGCCAGAAGTACTGGTAACCAAGCCTAAGCCTGACTACTACAACATTAGTCACTACTTGTAACCAAGCCTAAGCCTGACTACTACAACATTAGTCAGTACTTGTAACCAAGCCTAAGCCTGACTACTACAACATTAGTCAGTACTGGTAACCAAGCCTAAGCCTGACTACTACAACATTAGTCAGTACTTGTAACCAAGCCTAAGCCTGACTACTACAACATTAGTCAGTACTTGTAACCAAGCCTAAGCCTGACTACTACAACATTAGTCAGTACTGGTAACCAAGCCTAAGCCTGACTACTACAACATTAGTCAGTACTTGTAACCAAGCCTAAGCCTGACTACTACAATATTAGTCAGTACTTGTAACCAAGCCTAAGCCTGACTACTACAACATTAGTCAGTACTTGTAACCAAGCCTAAGCCTGACTACTACAACATTAGTCAGTACTGGTAACCAAGCCTAAGCCTGACTACTACAACATTAGTCAGTACTTGTAACCAAGCCTAAGCCTGACTACTACAACATTAGTCAGTACTTGTAACCAAGCCTAAGCCTGACTACTACAACATTAGTCAGTACTTGTAACCAAGCCTAAGCCTGACTACTACAACATTAGTCAGTACTGGTAACCAAGCCTAAGCCTGACTACTACAACATTAGTCAGTACTTGTAACCAAGCCTAAGCCTGACTACTACAACATTAGTCAGTACTGGTAACCAAGCCTAAGCATGACTACTACAACATTAGTCAGTACTTGTAACCAAGCCTAAGCCTGACTACTACAACATTAGTCAGTACTTGTAACCAAGCCTAAGCCTGACTACTACATATTAGTCAGTACTGGTAACCAAGCCTAAGCCTGACTACTACAACATTAGTCAGTCTGTTCACATTGCAAGTTGTTCGGTAGACTTGCTTATCTACGTTCATGTTATCCTAGTCATTGATAAATTTACTCAGGCTTTCAACTGCATTCCTATGACATTTACTTTCATTATTTACTTCTTTCTTGATAGTACTCCTGATCAGCTTTATCGTGAAGGAGTAATTCAGTGTTAGATGTAATCCATAAGAAAATGTACACTAATTCGTTTTTCTCTATTTTTTTTAGTACCTCCACCTGGCTTCTCCAATGAGCATGTTGACTGTGATGTATAAAGTACCGACGAGTTGATAAGTAATACACATGTGCAACCATACCACGGGTGGGGTTCGAACCCGCGGGTTCGAACCCCACCCGGGGTATGGTTTGTTTGCAATCGTGTCATTACGATTTCGTGAGACATGTGCAACATTTAGGTATCGTTATACCGAAACGTTACCCCCTATACCGTAGGTTTCTTTAGTCGAATACAGAGGAGGCAGCAGAAGCATTAGAGATGTAAAGACGATGTAATGAGTGCATAACTCTAGAGTGAGTCAGGTGTCCTCAGTGATGACATAGACTCAGTAATAATCAGATTCAAACTAGAAACAAGAGGAACAGAGGAAGTTGAAAACTGCTTGCAGTCGCTTTCTCTAAATCAACAAACTTCTGGTTGCGGTAAAAGAGTAGTTTATTGTGTGTTAGGTGTGAGAGTATCTCCGGTGTGTGTTGATGCTGAAACTAAGTGGTGGTGAGTGATGTAGCACACACCTCTCTCTTTATGCTGAGACACAGAGAGACATAGAGAATTTGAATTAAATGATGCTTAAAATCATTCAGAAAGAAGCAGCGTGGGAGTGTTGCTCAACACCTGAACATCAACGTGGGAGTGTTGCTCAACACCTGAACATCAGCGTGGGAGTGTTGCTCAACACCTGAACATCAACGTGGGAGTGTTGCTCAACACCTGAACATCAACGTGGGAGTGTTGCTCAACACCTGAACATCAACGTGGGAGTGTTGCTCAGCACCTGAACATCAACGTGGGAGTGTTGCTCAACACCTGAACATCAACGTGGGAGTGTTGCTCAATACCTGAACATCAACGTGGGAGTGTTGCTCAACACCTGAACATCAACGCGGGAGTGTTGCTCAACACCTGAACATCAACGTGGGAGTGTTGCTCAACACCTGAACATCAACGTGGGAGTGTTGCTCAACACCTGAACATCAACGTGGGAGTGTTGCTCAATACCTGAACATCAACGTGGGAGTGTTGCTCAACACCTGAACATCAACGTGGGAGTGTTGCTCAACACCTGAACATCAACGTGGGAGTGTTGCTCAACACCTGAACATCAACGTGGGAGTGTTGCTCAACACCTGAACATCAACGTGGGAGTGTTGCTCAACACCTGAACATCAACGTGGGAGTGTTGCTCAACACCTGAACATCAACGTGGGAGTGTTGCTCAACACCTGAACATCAACGTGGGAGTGTTGCTCAATACCTGAACATCAACGTGGGAGTGTTGCTCAACACCTGAACATCAACGTGGAGTGTTGCTCAACACCTGAACATCAACGTGGGAGTGTTGCTCAACACCTGAACATCAACGTGGGAGTGTTGCTCAACACCTGAACATCAACGTGGGAGTGTTGCTCAACACCTGAACATCAACGTGGGAGTGTTGCTCAACACCTGAACATCAACGTGGGAGTGTTGCTCAACACCTGAACATCAACGTGGGAGTGTTGCTCAACACCAGAACATCAACGTGGGAGTGTTGCTCAACACCTGAACATCAACGTGGGAGTGTTGCTCAACACCTGAACATCAACGTGGGAGTGTTGCTCAACACCTGAACATCAACATGTATATGGAGTGGTCTTGGACAAGGAAACACGCTTGTCGTCGAACCGGTTTCAGCTTTTGAGTTTTGATGCCAATAAATGTTGAATAGTCTTTGTTATAGAGATACGTAGTGGTAAACAGAACCAGTGCTGCCATGGCTTCCTTTGCCAGACGAGGGTAGGACTCTGTCGGTGATCAACAGAATTTTCCCAATCTTTTAGAGTCGAATTCATGTCGCATTTATGGAAACTGTTGGCTATGTTCAATTGCCACTAGTGGGCCCCGTCCACCTATAACGCTGTTTGCAACTGCTACATCTCACTTCTGGCTTCAGTATACACGTCTCCATCCTTATGCCTCATCTTTAGGCTAAGGGACTGACCACCTTCAATCAGGGCTAAGAGACTGACTAACTTTAATTAAGGCTAACTGACTAAATATCTTCTATCATCTTCTAAAGTAACCTCTCTACTTCTTTCACTATTTCCGGTGTTAAAATCACTTCTGTATGCGACTGAAGAAGCCTGCTACGCAGGCGAAATGCTTCGGCATTAAAGATACCTAAGTGTTGTACGTGTCTTATTCAGCACTCTGACTTCTGGTCCGGCATAAATATTGGGAATATTTCCCTTCCATCTAAATTTCCTGAGGACATTTATGGCCAGTGACATCAGTGATATGGATTGTGCAATGTGAAAAATTGACTCTGAATGGTTTTACTTGCTTTGTGAATATGATTTTTGCAATATGAGAGTGAACTGGTCACGCCAGTAGTGCTTTGTAGATCAAACAAAACAAACGTTTATAAATTAGACACAATGTGTAATACTTACCTGGAGTCTACCTGGATAGTATTCTGGGGATGAACGCCCCCGCTGCCCGGTTCATGACCAGGCCTCCTGGTGGATCAGGGCATGATCAACGAGGTTGTTACTGCTGGCCGCACGTAGTCCAACGTACGAACCACTGCCCGGCTGATCTGGCACTGACTTTAGCTATGTGTCCAGCTCCCTCTTGAAGACAACCAGGAGTCTATTGGTAATTCCCCTTATGGCTGGTAGGAGGCTGTTGAACAGTCTTGGGCCCCGGACACTTATTATGTTATCTCTTAGTGCACTAATGGCACCCCTACTTTTCACTGGGGTATGTTGCATCGCCTGCCAAGTCTTTTGCTTTCGTAGGGCGGGATTTCCGTGTGCAGATTAGGGACCAGTCCCTCCAGGATTTTCCAGGTGTAGATTATGTTATATCTGTCTCTCCTGCGCTCCAGTGAGTACAAGTCAAGTGCTTTCAAGCGTTCTCAGTAGTTAAGGTGTTTGATGGAACTTATATGTGCAGTAAAGGTTCTCTGTACATTCTCTAGATCTGCAATTTCACCTGCCTTGAATGGGGATGTTAATGTACAGCAGTATTCCAGCCTAGAGAGAACAAGTGATTTAAAAAGGATCATCATTGGCTTGTCATCTCTTGTCTTGAATGTTCTCATTATCCATCCTATCAGTTTCCTCGCAGATGTGATAGTGGCATTGTTGTGGTCCTTGAAGGTGAGATCCTCAGACATTACCACTCCCACATTGGCTTCATCAGTCCAATGCAAAGAAGGAGTTTGAGGTAATCAGTCCCTCAACCTGGAGTCGATGTGATTCAGTCCATCAATCTTGGAAAGGTTGATGGATTGATCACATCAGTCTTTTAAAGATTGATGGACTCATTACATCGACTCCAGGCCGAGGGACTGATTACCTCAAACTCCTTCTGTTCTTCACCATTCCTCTTTGTATCGGACTGATGAAGTCACTGTGTGGCGAAATGTTTCCTCAATAAAGATACTCAAGTGTTGCATATGTGTCTAATTTATCAACCTGTCGGTTCTCTGAACCATTTATCTACAAAACAAACGTTACTTTTTTCAAGGGATGAAGGTTCTAAATAAGTTATTCATTAGCATTTGGTATGTATATCATTTAACGTAAAGGTTACCTTTGAGCAATATACCTGTGACTGTTTTCAAGAGGTCCTCCGCCCTTGCAGCTCAACTCAGGTTTGTATCATTTTAAATACAGAGGTCGTCGCCTACATGGCATATTTTGTTAATTTATTGCGATCAACAGGCTGTGATGGATATTGGGTCAGGCTAGCAACAGCCTGGTTGACCAAGCGAGCCTGGCCCATGGCGCTGAAGATATGAAACTTCAAAGGTATATCAAAGGTTGGTGATGTAAACTTTTATTGTTACTACGCTTTGCTCGATGTAGAGCTTTTTAAGTTGTTCATTTTTCCACTATAATCTACCTTGTCCATAATTACTATCGCATTTACTTTGTTTGTTTCGTAAGGTGAAGTCCAGGATCTTTCCTTAATTCATGGTATAACTTAACAAATCTTTGATGACAATTTGTTGTAGAGGTCTGAGCTTTGCTCAGACCTCTACAACACAATTGTTGGAAAAATGAACATGTTATTAGAAGACGGGAGAACTTACGTGCCCCTTAAACATCGATGAAGCTACGCACAGAAACAAACGTCTTCACAATAGAAGCTTGTTCTGCATATACGTCTTTTACTCCATGGGTCGGCGTCTCGCCCTTGTATCCAGGATAAATCCGCTTGACTGGTCTCTGGAGGAAGATGCATGGCCGGGTAAGTGCTGGGGTCGTTGTGTCTTGAGGAGACGGCAAGATCAACATTGTTGTAAAGGTTGTCTCGAAAGGTTAAGAGAAGCGCGCATGCAGCCAGACTAGTCCCAGAACTGAGAGGAATGCACTCTGAGCAGAGGTTGAAGGAACTCAACCTGACGACCTTGGCGGAGAGGAGGACTAGAGGAGACATTATTATGACATATACAGTGCTTTAAGATGTATTGATTGGCATATAGAGGTGGACGATTTAAAGGATAAGATGAAAGGATAAGAAGATACAACTGGAGGTGCTTCGTTCGTCTCAGGAAAGATAAAACACCTGGAAGGAGTAGGACGAGGACGTGGTTATTTCTTATATCTGTAAATGTTTTGAGGATCATCGCCCTCGCGGCCTGGTCTCAGACCAGGTCTCCCGTGTTGGAAAGAAAATATTGCAAGTATACGAACTATTAAGAAGTATACATAATTGTAAAGATAAATATATTCTGAGTGTAAAAGATTGGAAGAGTTATCTGTTCAGAAGATAGAACGATAATAGTAGTTATCATGCTAGAGTGCGAGACATTAACCTCACACTCGTTTGAGCGGACGGTAGTACCTCCTGGTTGGTTGCTGTCTACCATCCAGCTACCTGTGGAAGGAAATTCAGTACACAGTTTCATAAATAGATATGATAAGATCCAAGATGCCAGAAACCAGTTATGCGAGGTAGCTTTTTTTTTTATCTGTGTGGTTCTCATTAAGAAATACACTTGGTCATCTGATCGTGAAGATGAACTAAATATTATCGTTATGTCAAGTGTTTAGTTAAATATTAAGTGGGAGCGGGGGCGGTGACCTCCGGAAGTGACTCCAGGTATTTTATAACAACTGATGTATTTAATTATTAAATTCTCGTAGTGTGAGGACACTAGTACTGGCGTTATGTACTTCGCCATACCTTTCAAACTGTGTAAGGAATCGTTCCACTTCCAAATGAAAGTGCAGACATAGCTTCTGTTTATCATTCTCGTAACGTAGATAATAGCACAAACTACACCTTTGTATCATCCTTTGGAGATGACACAAAATTGGCATGAACGTCACCTTTGTAGAGAACACTGAAAAAAAACTGCAATGTTCAATAGCAATGTTCAATAGGGACAAATTCCAATAGCTCGGATATGGAAAAAATGAGGGACTCAAAGAGGAACGGTATGCAAAACAGAAGAGTCACTCCATAGAATGTAAAGAACATGTGAAAGACCTGGGTATAATGATGCCAACTGACCTGTCTTTTAAAGAACACAATAAAACAAATGCTGTACGGGCCAGGAAAAGGACATGATTGATAATGAGAATGTTCAAAACAAGAGAAATGCCAATTTAAATTACTTGTGCTCTCTGCTTGGAGTATTGCTTAGTGTTGACAGCGCCAGCGGGTGAAATAGCAGAGCTGAAAAAATACAGAGAGCGTAAACTGCCAGCATAAAAGCAATAAAACATTTAACTCCTCAAAGGACTGAAAATGCACTTTCTGGAAAGAAGGCAAGAGAGAGATAAACAATAATATACACATGGATGATATTAGAAGGCCTAATCTCAAATTGCATAATACTATAATAGTGTATTGCAGTAAGAGATATGGAAGTGCAAAATAGGAGCAGTGAAAATAGGGAACCATGGGCACAGTACGAGAACATTGTATCAACATCCTTGGGTTTAGATCATTCAACCCGCTACCAGCAGATATCGTTAAAATTGCCGGAACTAGTATAGAGGTCTTCAAGAGGAAACTGAATCATTACCTCCGCGGTATGCCAGATCAACCAGGCAGGCTGTGACGGATGTATGGGCCAGTGGGTCGTCAACAGCAAAAGCCTGCTTGACCAGGCAATTAACAAGGAGGGCTGGCCCAGGGACGGAGTAGGAAAACAACCCAAACAGGTTGGAGGGGGAGGGGAGGTGGGTGAAGTCCTAGCTCCTGGCCTCTGCCTCTTATTTGGCCATGTTCACTCTTGTCTAGTTTTAAAACCCTGTCATACCTAATTTTAAAGCTGTGTATGAAATCTTTTTAATTTCTAACAAGCACACATATTTCGTTCCCTCCTCATTTCCATTTCTTGTCTTGTTTACTCTGTTGAAGGTTACGAGGCGATATTAATATAGGAGCACATGTGCGCCATTAGTGTGTGATAAGGTGTATCAGGATAATTAGTGCAGGTGGACCCTCTCAGGGCCACTTCTAGCTTGCAGCTGTTAAGCCCAGGTGACCTAATTGACCTCGCTCTCAGGTGACCTAGTTGACCTCGCTCTCAGGTGACCTAGTTGACCTCGCTCTCAGGTGACCTAGTTGACCTCGCTCTCAGGTGACCTAGTTGACCTCGCTCTCAGGTGACCTAGTTGACCTCGCTCTCAGGTGACTTAGTTGACCTCGCTCTCAGGTGACCTAGTTGACCTCGCTCTCAGGTGACCTAGTTGACCTCGCTCTCAGGTGACTTAGTTGACCTCGCTCTCAGGTGACTTAGTTGACCTCGCTCTCAGGTGACCTAGTTGACCTCGATCTCAGGTGACCTAGTTGACCTTGCTCTCAGGTGACCTAGTTGACCTCGCTCTCAGGTGACCTAGTTGACCTCGCTCTCAGGTGACCTAGTTGACCTCGCTCTCAGGTGACCTAGTTGACCTCGCTCTCAGGTGACCTAGTTGACCTCGCTCTCAGGTGACCTAGTTGACCTCGCTCTCAGGTGACCTAGTTGACCTCGCTCTCAGGTGACCTAGTTGACCTCGCTCTCAGGTGACCTAGTTGACCTCGCTCTCAGGTGACCTAGTTGACCTCGCTCTCAGGTGACCTAGTTGACCTCGCTCTCGTCAGAATATACTCTCAACCTCTAGTGTACCTGAAGAATGAGACACTTGTGTAACATTTGGGAATCTTTATTGAGGAAACGTTTCGCCCGCCAGCGGCTTCTTCAGTCCAATACTGAGAAGTGTTCAGTCCATCGGATTGATGGAATAAACACATATCCAGGCTGAGGGACTGATTACCCCAAAATCCTCCTCATCTTTCTCCATTCGTCTCTATATTGGACTGAATAAAGATTCCCAAATATTTCACGAGTAAATCATTCTTCAACTGGTCAATGTTTTATTTTTTTTATCATATAGTTTACCTCACTGTCTCTCTTATATTTTTTTTCATTATAGTTGGTCAGCCTTTTTCTTTGTCTATTTTTCTTGGATAATATAGTGTAAATAACACTTTTTTTTGAACACCTTACAGTTCGACCTCCTCTCAGTTGACTTCTGTATACCCGCCCCTCTTCCCAGGTTCTAGTATATCACAAGAGTCATATGTCGTGCTAGGTTCTGAATAGGACCATCCTAGGATAGGAGGGAATTTTCCTTTGTTTCTAGGTGGTTTGAGGGAACTTAGATATCAAAGTGATGGGGATTATTTTTTTTACAACGGTGAAGCCAGGAAAAGGTGTCGGTCAGATGCCCAAAAGCTTCACTTAGCGGTTCATCATATGACTAAGATACGTGTTAGGAAAAGAATTCTAATGTCTTTTGACAAACAAAGCACCATCGCCAAGGGTCGAGTATGTAACCCTTAAAAAGTTGAATGTGGCCAAGGTCTGATTCATCGCAGGAATGTTACCACACTCTCGCCTCCTGCTACACTGCTCTCAGATATACCTTCTTGTGTATATCATTGGTAGAATATACAAATACGTCAGTAACACACAGTATACCTTTTGTGGCATTTTACTGAGAAAACTTTTCGTCCACCAGGTACTTGATCAGTTGATGAAAGTGGACAAAGATCTTCTCAATAAAATGTCATGAACCGCATGTTGCTTGTTGCTCAGGTAGGGTGAGAGTATTTGTGTTTTTAAGACTGTATAAATTGTGTTGCACATTCGACACAGGTTGCTTTGATGTTGTGTGTCGCCAAGGTGAGGGTTGGCACACAGGGCGCTGTGTCGTAACCCCGCCCTCAGACCAATGGCTACCATATTCGCACCAGTGATTGTAAACACCAGCCTCTGCAACAGCCCACGCTAGCAGTTATTCTGCCGTGGTCAGCCCTAGTCCAAAAGCAACAACTTTCTCATGTGCGTTAGTAAACAGCAGAGTCTGTAGCAGTCCACGCCAGCGGTTGCTTCTTGTTGCCTCGCCCCAACCACAGGGGCAACGTCAGTCCACGCCAGCGGTTGCTTCTTGTTGCCTCGCCCCAACCACAGGGGCAACGGCAGTCCACGCCAGCGGTTGCTTCTTGTTGCCTCGCCCCAACCACAGGGGCAACGGCAGTCCACGCCAGCGGTTGCTTCTTGTTGCCTCGCCCCAACCACAGGGGCAACGTCAGTCCACGCCAGCGGTTGCTTCTTGTTGCCTCGCCCCAACCACAGGGGCAACGTCAGTCCACGCCAGCGGTTGCTTCTTGTTGCCTCGCCCCAACCACGGGCAACGACAGTCCACGCCAGCGGTTGCTTCTTGTTGCCTCGCCCCAACCACAGGGGCAACGGCAGTCCACGCCAGCGGTTGCTTCTTGTTGCCTCGCCCCAACCACAGGGGCAACGGCAGTCCACGCCAGCGGTTGCTTCTTGTTGCCTCGCCCCAACCACAGGGGCAACGGCAGTCCACGCCAGCGGTTGCTTCTTGTTGCCTCGCCCCAACCACAGGGGCAACGTCAGTCCACGCCAGCGGTTGCTTCTTGTTGCCTCGCCCCAACCACAGGGGCAACGGCAGTCCACGCCAGCGGTTGCTTCTTGTTGCCTCGCCCCAACCACAGGGGCAACGGCAGTCCACGCCAGCGGTTGCTTGTTGTTTCCTCGCCCCAACCACAGGGGCAACGGCTCCGCTGAACATATATGACAAACACCCGTGTCAGGTGATTTTCCCTGACGAATAAAGCAACAACATCAACAGTCCTGGGAACAAGCTCGTCCCTGACCTCTGTTTATCGGTTATACTGTGTGTAACATACGATAACACGATATTG